>CM031082.1:15302394-15511744 GCA_018257905.1 Gillenia trifoliata
ACTTTAACTTGAATGCGAGAACACAAGGAAATTGTTCTAAAGTAAACCAAATTGGATGGGGGTTCGGCCAACATGGCATTCCATGTCAAAATTGTTTTCCGGATGTGTTAGGTGAAGCTAAAATTAGTTTCACAGTTATTGCGGGAATGGTATTCCTCGACAACATTGGTAGGGACCTGAATAAGTGCATAACCAATGATCTATTCCATCAAACGGAAGTAGATTTTGCACGGTTGAGATTCCAGGAATCTGTCTCTCTTATTCTTGAAGTTTTGGGTCTTAGGTGCCCGAGGATCACATGTTTGGTCGTGATACTTGCCAGCTTAGTAGACAGTTCTCTTGCTATTCGGTACTCAACCCAGAATAAGGATGAGTAGATTCGGTAGGCGTCATTGAGACGAACCTTATGTTCGGTACACTTCCCGACGAGAGCGTGACCTTAGCCCGGTACATGTTTGTCGAAGCGAGGGCATGCCATTCGATAGACTCAGTGAAGAGTGGAGTTTTGTCTGATTCGGTACCTCCCGGTAATCAATGGGGTGCCGCTTTCCTTTGTTGTGTTTTGATGGTAATGTGGTAATGTCGAGATCGAGAATTTTAGTGAAGCTGCTTTGCTCTCTGATTGCTTCTTCAAGAGAATTTTAGCCAGTGATATGGAAGGGCCCAGAAAAAATCTTCCTCACAGTCGAAATTCAATCGGATTCTCGCTTTAGAATTGTACCTATTCATGGATGGGGTTCAATCATGTCTTGCGTCGGGCAAGATATGTCTTGCGTCGAGGCAAAATATGTCTTGCGTCAGGCAAGATATGTCTTGCGTCAGGCAAGATATGTCTTGCTTCAGGCAAGATATGTCTTGCTTCAGGCAAGATCATCTTTTCATGACTGAAACGGTCCGTAGAGCGAGTTAAAGAGCCTTGGAATCCTCGTCATTGAGGTACTTACATTCACAATGCTTCAAGCATAAGTCTTCGAATGAAAATCATGACGGAGGCTTATTTAGCTCTATCCACGTCATTGTTGGCTTCAATATTTCTCAGCTTCTCGGTAGTCAAGTGGAGCTTCACACCTTGTGCCCACATAAAGTAGTTTATGCCAGAAACTTCCATGTTAGTGAAGTCAAACTTGTTACGATTTGAAAATCCAATGGATTGAGGGAACAAGATTGTTGTTGGTGCTTATGGGAAATAAATTCTCCACAATCATAAAAGTTAGAACACTTGGGTTCTAAGACATGGTTTGGTTTAGTGGATTAATCATGGAGAACTTTGGGTCTCCACATGAGTGGTGAGTTTTAGGAAACATAAAAGAAAATATTTCTATGGCACTTTTTCAAAACTACGGGTTCGAATTAAAAAATAAACATGAACTTCAAGTTCATGGGTACCTGCAAACAAACACAATATATAGAACAATAGCAATATATATAAGAGAAATAGATAGATGAATGTAGGTCTACGGGGCCTACAGGGTGTGAAAATCACGGCCCAAATAATTTGGGTGGACTAAGTTTGAAGTTGCAGACCCAAAAAAGGAGAAAACTGGGCTACAGGCCAATTGGCAGGCTTGGGCAAGAGGCCCAAGTGGCTATAGGTGAATGGCAGTGGGCTAGGCCCACATGGGCTGAAAAAGAAGGAAGAAAAGGCAAGCCCAACAAGGGCCTGGTTTGAAGCGGGCCAAGAGGGCATGGGCAACCCATGTAGAGGCTGTATTGGGAGTGGGCCTAGAGTAAGAGAGGCCCAAATGGGCCTCGAGTGGGGTGGCTTAGCTGGAGCCTGGTGCGGATCGGCTCGGCTGCAGGCCGATTTCGTCTCAGCTCGGCTTCAGGCCGATTTCGACTCGGCTAGGCTTCAGGGTTTTATATATATTTTTTTTTTCAAGAATACGAAATTTTTTTCAGAAAAAAAACCCTAAGTTTTCCTTTGTTCACACAAGCATTAATTCACTTAATATATATAGCAGATATATTAAATTAATGCGAACACAATTTTTGTAGAAGATCATAATTCGTTAAAAAGCAGAAAATCGGGTTCATACATCATGGTGAAGGTTCATGCAATCAAGGTTGAAAAAATATCGACATTGAGATCGTGTTTTAAAAGTACTTGGATTGCTAATGATGATGGTGGAACAATTTGTTTGCAAAATTGTCTTCAACTCCGGGTTTCCATCTTCAATGCGTTGAATCTCGTTCAATATAAAATAACAAGGAGAAAATTGAATCAATAGCAAGTATTAATTCAATAAAATAAAAAGGAGATCAAAATAAGAATTATTGAAAATAGTACTCCCCATGATTGAAGATGGCCAAAACTTCGGTATAATTCTCTTTAGCACAGCTAAAAGAGCGTGCTGATAACGTGTTGTGACCTATTTTATTGAGGGGTGCGGCAAAGAGAAGAGTAGAGAGAAAGAGAAGGGCTTGAGGAATTGTAGTACATATTCCTCATGTCTAGTACCGTTATTTATAGTGAAATAAGTACAATCACAATAGAACAAGGATTTTAGGATAATAAGAATATCTCAATCCATATCTACCTAGGATTTACACAATCACATTTATCACATGTCAATATTATCTACAACATAAATTAATTTATATATGTTACTAATGTTTATGATACAAAAAGGGTAAAATTTCAGTATGGGGTTTATTGCTCATTATAATTAAGGTGAGTAATAACATTTATTGACATAATTAGGGTTTTGTGGGATAAGTTGTAAATCTATTGTAATAATGGGTTACATATTTGTCTACATGGCAATCTATTTGAAATTTGAATTTTATTTGAAAGTTTAAAATTATGTGGGTTTTAGTTTATAAAATATGAGTTTGAAGGGCCTACCTCTTAAGAACCCTAATTTTTTTTTTTGACCTACTCAATTCATTGTCCTTGAACTTGAATAATTACAAATAAAAGCCAGCAATCTATGCGCTTTAATAATTTTGGTGTGATCAAGTAAATAGAAAAACCACAGTTTTTTATTTTGTTTAAATAATATTGAAACAATAATGGCCAGATAACTTCTAGTTAGGTTAAGATTGCTAGATGGTTTTTGTATGGATGACACATGTTGAGAGTATGAATCCCACCTCAAGAAAGTGAAGCATTGTATGGTAGTTTGTTAAATAATCTTGTGCCTCTACTTTCTATTGCCAATTGGTTATAGAATGGATAATCATATTCTATATAACACAAAAAATTTACAGGACAAATACCAAAATGCTGACTTAATTATTAGAATGGTTTTAATTGCCAGGCACGAATCTAGGTTTATTAACCAGATAGTTGAGGAAATCTCGACCGAACTATCAAAGCAAACATGTTATGAAGTAGCCGAGCATCCAGTTGGAATAAAGTCTCGAGTACAAGCAATGGATAAGCTTTTAGGTGTTGGCGGGAACGATGTACGTATGGTAGGAATATGGGGGATTGGAGGAATAGGTAAGACAACCATTGCTAAAGCCGTTTATAATTCGATTGCCTATAAATTTGAAGGTGCATGCTTGTTGGAAAATGTTAGAGAAACATCAGAGCAACCTAGAGGCCTAGTGCAATTACAAGAGACTCTTCTTTCTACTATTCTGGCAGAAAAGAATTTGACACTAAACAATGTTGATAGAGGAGTAAATATGATAAAGAGCAGATTGAAGCACAAAAGGGTTCTCATAGTTCTTGATGATGTAAATTTGCTGAATCAGTTAAGCAACTTAGCTCGAGGGTCCGATTGGTTTGGTTCCGGAAGTAGAATCATCATAACTACAAGAGATAAGCATTTGCTAACTGCTCATCAAGTTCGTCATACATACGAAGTCAATGAATTAGATTATTCGGAAGCTCTTGAGCTCTTCACTTTTCATGGCTTCAAAAAAATTGGACCTTTGGATAGTATTTATGCGAAACTCGCAGATCGTGCAGTACACTATGCTCGAGGACTTCCATTGGCTTTGACGGTTATAGGCTCTCATTTATACAGCAGAAGTCTAGATCAATGGAAGGATGCGTTAGATAGTTACAAAAAAGTTCCAAACAAGGAAATTCTTGAGATTCTCAAGATAAGTTATGATGAATTGGAAGATCCTATAAAGGAAGTTTTCCTCGACATTGCCTGTTTCTTTAAAGGTAAAAGTATGAGATACGTCGAACAAATACTCGAAGGTTGTGAGCTCAAGCTTGTTATTGCAGTATTGGTGGAAAAGGCCCTTATAACTGTTGACAAAAATCGTTCTGGTGATGAGATTAATGAGATTATTTCCATGCATGACTTACTTGAAGACTTGGGTAAAGAAATAGTTCGTCGAGAATCACCTACTGAGCCCGGAGAGCGTAGCAGATTGTGGTCTCGTGAAGATGTTTACCATGTTTTATCAGAAAATACAGTAAGTTGAATATATGTTATATCATTCATATTGACGAGTACTTGTATGTTCATACCTTAATTAACATTAATCCTAGAGAAAATCAAAAATTTGAAGAGAGCGGGCGTGCGAGCCCACACACGCGCGCACACATATATATATATAAATATTTATTTATTTATTTACATCATTGTGTAATCATGCTACGTACAGGGAACAAATAAGATCAAAGGCATCATGCTGACGGGGTGGTCATCCGTTGATGTAGATGCGATATGCTTGAACCCGAAAAGCTTCTCAAAGATGAAAAATCTACAATTTCTTACAGTCAATCGGATATATAAAGTTTCTGGAGACATTGGTTACCTCTCTAACAAGTTGAGGTTGATTGATTGGAACAGTTGTCCTTTACAAACTTTTCCATCCAGTTTTAATCCAAAGAAACTTGTTGTGCTTCAAATGAGGAGAAATATGAGTATCACTCAACTGGGTAATGGATTCAAGGTATATATGTCAGACTGTTTTCCTCTTAAGTTTATTAAAAGTTTTTATTTCAAAAATTAATTTGTATATATGTTTCGTTGAAATTTTTCATTAATCCTTTCTTTTCTTATTTTGCCTCGCAGAACTTGCAAAATTTGACGGCTATAGACTTACTAGGATGTGAATATCTAACACGATTCTCCGACATTTCTGGAAGCCCAAACTTAATGACTTTGAATCTAAGTGCTTGCTCGCGTTTAGTTGAGGTTCATTCTTCTGTAGGATCCCTTGATAAGCTTGTTCACTTGAATCTTTCGCATTGCTACAACCTTACAACATTTCCAAGCAGAATTTGGTTGAAATCTCTGGTAAGTTTTGATCTTTATAATTGCCGGCGTCTCTTGAGTTTTCCTGAAATTGTTGGAAATATGGATTCCTTAAGAAAGTTGAATCTATCTGGCACTGGCATTAAGGAATTGCCGACATCAGTTCGATATCTCACTGGTCTTGAAAGGTTAGAAATGTATGAATGTGAAAACCTTACAAATCTGCCATCCAGCATTTATGAGTTGCAACATCTAGGCTTCCTATATCTCAAGGGATGCCGAAAACTTGTCACATTACCAAGGAAGGTAAACTCTGAAGTTTCGTGCAGTGCGTCAAATGCTTCATTAGCACTTCCCGCGTTGCAAGAACTCAATCTAGAAGAATGCAAATTATCGGGAAATGGTTTTATCGCGACTCTTGATTGTACTTCCACACTAAGAGACCTTAATCTATCACAGAACAGCTTTGTTACTCTTCATGAAAGCATTGGAAAATTTTTCGGTTTGAAGAAGCTTGACTTACATCTTTGCAAGTGGCTTCAAGAAATTCCAGTACTTCCACCAAACCTAGGATGGATAGACGTGAGTGATTGCGGATCATTGGAAACGTTTTCCACATTGTCAAACATCTTTGAAGGTAAAGATGAGTCACATATGATTCATTGGATGAACTTGTCAAATTGCCATGGACTATTTCAAAATCCGGCCTTTCACCCGGAGAATGTCTTGCTGAATCAGGTGTCTTCTCTCTCTCTCTCTCTCTCTCTCTCTCTCTCTTTGTGTGTTTGTTTTTCTTTTGTTAAGGCCATGATATACTACTATAAGCGTCATGTTATTTGGACACACATGCTAACACACTCCCTAATACAGGTGGGGCCCACATGTAATGGTATGTTGCAATTCCTTCTTCTATTAGGGAGTGTGTTAGCAACTATGTCAATTTTGCTTGTTCAAATAGTTTTATTGATAGTTTTATGGCTAATTGCTTATGGATGATGCTATTCGGACAATACAAAACTGACACGCTTGCTATCGTTCTTGCATGCATGCCTGCAGGTATACTCTCAGCACTCTGCATTTACAACCATACTTCCAGGACGTGAAGTACCAAAGTGGTTCAACTTTCGTAATACAAATCCGGATTATGTAAGTAGAAGTTACAGACACAACCAGCCAGTGCCAGTGTGGGTTGATGCCTGTGAGCTTTCCATTGAAATCCCTCCAACTTTGAAATGGGAGGACGCAGGTTTGGCCCTGTGTGCCATTTTCGAAATTTCCGGATCTGGCGGTGTTTGTTTCAGACCCAAGATTCACATCGATGGAGTTGACATAAGTCCAGGGACTCATACTCTTCGTTTGAAAGAGACGAAGTCAACTCATATGTGGTTGGAGTACATTCCGTTACCTGTCGAAGCCAAGCCAACCGATTCAGGCAATTCACCATCGTATACATGTCAAATTACGTTTTGCTATAACATCGGCCAAGCACCTGTGTCCTTTAAAAACTTCGGAGTCCACTTAGTACGTCAAGATCGGGATGGTAATATGAATCAGATTGAGCAGTGTACTTCCTTGTCTTTGGAACCAATTGCGTGCAGAGAAGACCTACCTCACGTGCCAGATCGGTGGCTCACTATGGCAGAATTTGCTGCGTGGAAAGAGAAATACAACGTCGTTTACCCTTCTCTTTACTCTTGATGTATAATTTGGTTAGCATAGAGCTGTCTTTTTTAAGGGTGATCGCAATCGGGTCGACAACACATGATGAGATTTGATAGAATTCCTCACGAACATCAACAGAGGTGGTACATCCGCACTAAAAGTAGTCTCTCAAGTGTAAAAACAAACGCAATACGAACACATACAAAGCTTTAGTTGCTTTTTCTTGTTGCTGGCCAAGAAAATTAAAATCCTAACCACTTAAACAGATAGCAACACAGAAAGACATAATCCCATATTCCGATAGGGTACAAACGGGCATCTGACCATTGTGCGTAAAAGAGAAGCTAATGGTATGAGTATGCGAAACAAGAACCCTAAGCAGCGACAAGGCCGACTGGTATTTCAGTTGCCACAACTGGGGGCCTGATGTAGTCCTCTTTGGGTTGGTGGATGGTGACCAGATCAGGAAGGGGTGTTTTGGGGCCTTGCTTACCCTTGAGATCCCAATCGAGCATAATTTTGACCTTAATCCCAGGAACACCCTGAAAAATCATGAAGGTATACAAAAGTAAATAAAAGATAACTAAAGCACAAGGGAGCTAACCAAAATCTCAACAAGTGCCAGAACACTAGAGGAGCTAACCTGTCTGAGAAGCACATGCCGCACAGCAGCATCGATATATTCATTAACAGGCTGGCCAGAGGATATCATGTATCCATCCTTGAATTTCATAGACTTGGGACACTGAGCCCCGAGTTTGCCACTAACAATGACCTGTAAAGTAGAAAAAATCATTGTACTATGTTTGTGTGTCCTAGTAAGGTCAAGTGAACAGAAACAGCTTTCGTTTGTACCTCACATCCCTTTGCTCCACTCTCCATGACAAATCTAAGAACGCCATAGCATGCCCTAACAAAAAAGAAGGTAAAAGGGATGATCAATAGAAGTCAATAAAACCCAAAGCCCAAGGTAATAATTAAAGCATAATGGTTTTACAAGAACAGTATAAATGAAGTAAGACATATACCAAGTAACATAGAAGAAAATGATCTATCAATAAATGTGGTCAATCCCAATGGTGTAGATTAATGTCATAAAGATTATGATTATGAAAGGAACAGTAGTAATTGATCAATTCAGGATTGAAATTAACTTCAATTAGTAACACGTGTTTAATTAATTGATTCCCTCGAACACACTGACAATTATTGACTAGTATATTAGGCATGGATAATACAGCAAAGATATGAAATGTAGGAGTTCCCGAACTCCAAGAACTATTAACAGTTCAAACAGACTAACAAAACTCCAACCTGCAATGTAAGCATTCTTAAGGATCCTCTTAACCCATTATTGTGAGTAAAAGGGAGATATTATTGAATGCTAATGCTAATAAATTGATATGTGTGTGTGTACGTAAGTTTGAGTTTGTGTATGTGCATGTGATACATATATATATACACATAAATACATGGAGAGGGAGAGAGAGAGAGAGAGAGAGTGTAGGAGTTCCCGAACTCCAAGAACTATTAACAGTTCAAACAGACTAACAAAACTCCAACCTGCAATGTAAGCATTCTTAAAGATCCTCTTAACCCATTATTGTGAGTAAAAGGGAGATATTATTGAATGCTAATGCTAATAAATTGATATGTGTGTGCGCGCACGCGTAAGTTTGAGTTTGTGCATGTGCATGTGATACATATATATACACATAAATACATGGAGAGAGAGAGAGAGAGAGAGAGAGTTCAATTTCAAGAAACAGTAAACGTAATACATTAAAAAGAAATGGCTTATTTTTTGCTGCGAAACTTGACTTCAATCTCACTTTGCCCCCCCTAAAACTCAAATTTCGCCACTTAACCCCTTAAAACTCGATTTTTGTTTCACTTTGCCTAGATTCCGTCAATTCTGTTAAATAACCGTTAAATTTACTTATATGGCATGAGTGGGTTCCACTTTACCTGTTGACTATTGGCATCACCCAATAGTAGGTCGACACGTTGGGCAAATACTCCAATTTCAGTTTTTTTATTCCTAATATTTTTGTTTTAGAGCTAAAAGGAAAAAAAAATTAATTAACAGGAAAAAGAAAAAAAAGAAAAGAGCGCACTCCCCGCCCTGACAAACACGAACACCCTACTATTCGGTTCAAATGAGCACCCCTCCTCTCTCTCTTCCTGTTTCTACTACTCTCTTCTCTTCCTCTCTCTCTCTCTCCCTCCCGTCCTCGTCTCTCTCCTCGTCGGTGCGGCGTCGATCTAGGTCAAGATGGAGAAGAGGGAAGCCCCCGTCGGGAATTGGTGAGTCGAGTTGTGGGATCACAGCAGTGGTTTTGAATTTTTTTTCTTTGGTTGATTTTTTTCATTTGAAGGGGAATGGGTCGGTTGGGTGGATGGAAGAAAAGGAGGTGGCTATGGAGAATGGGGGAGGGGAAGAGCCACGGGTAGGAGATGATGATTTAGGTTTTTTCTTTTTTATTTTCTAAAGTTTTATTAATAACTTGATTTAACCAAAATACCCTACCTCTTGTTGCCACATAGGCACCACATAAGCAATTTGTTTGCCACGTCAGCAAATAGACAGAATCTAGGCATTGTGGAACAAAAATCGAGTTCCAAGGGTTAAGTGGCAAAATTTGAGTTTCAGGAGGCAAAGTGAGATTGAAGTCAAGTTCCAAGGGGCATAGCAAAAAATAAGCCAAAAGAAATCACATAAGACATAATGAGATGGTGGAGGTCACAGCCCCAACAATAAAAATCCTAAAAGGAGCAGTACTTATGTGACAATAATTAGCAAAATACCTTTTCTTAATTTCATTCTCTCAGTCAAACTATGAGGTTCACTTACTATTATATTATATAGTAAAACCTCTATAAAGTCATAAGGTTGGGACCAAACTAATTTTATAACTTTAAAAAGGTTATTACTTAATAGAGGTGTAGTTAAAAAAATATTATTTATTAACTTATTTATCCTTAATGAATGTTGTATGTTCTAAATAGGATTCCTAAGGATGAAAGTATAGAAATACCAAAATTTTCATGCCAAAAAGCTGTAAACATGCTTGAGAAGTTGGAAACATTTTGGCTTCAACAAGGTGTCCATGTTGATGTAATATTACATACTCGCAAATTTAAAGACGTGACATCAACTCTAAAAATTAAAGTTTTTGTCTCAAAACAACTTTAGAGAAATATTTTAGTTCATCTTAAACTTTTATTTGTGATATTGCATATTTTTGTACTCTAACAATTATTACTATATGGAGGTGTGTTTCTTTAAGATGGGACCAAGAAAAATTATAACTTATTACAATGTGGAGTTATTTCTATACATAAACGGTACCAAGTTGGGACCGGAATTTTTTATGATTTTAAGGAGGTTATTCCTTTATAGAGTATTACTTTAGAGAGGTTTTACTGTATTTGGATAGCATAAGAACTTATGAAATGTAGGAGTTCCCGAACTCCAAGAACTATCAACAGTTCAAACAGACTAACAAAACTCCAACCTGCAATGTAAGCATTCTTAAGGATCCTCTTAACCCATTATTGCGAGTAAAAGGATAAAAACAGAATGCTATTAAACTAATATTGACATCTTTTAGAAAGAGTATTGGAATGCATTTCTTTTTACCAAGACTAACCTTTTCAAAGCATCTCAAAACCAATAGTCATACAGCATTGTACCAATAAGTAAAAAGATCGAGTCAGTTTTCAGCATACCTCCTGACAGCAAGCCCTCCTAGAAGCTTGTAACGCAAAGACTCTGCCTAAGCAATGGCACAAAGTCCACGATTGTTGACTTTCTGTGCATAAAGCTCAACACTGTTCTCAGGAAACTTAAAACGCTTCTAAATAACTGATGTCGGTTCTCTAATTCTTCTTCCCTTCTCACCTAAATCCGTCAACAAAAAAGTCTAATCAGGAAATGCAAACTTATAAACTCATGTTATAAGCTAAATCAGGCAACCTTTTTCTTCCCAAAACTCTCCATAAGTAGAACCACCTTATCTATACCGAATCTATTACATTGCTACTTTCTTTTTAAGAAGAGACAGAATCGATTGCAATATCAAAAGTAAGGAATTAAATTCCAAACCAACTGTGTCGTCGTGAAATTTTCACTGCACTTAATAAGGTACACATATTTCTTTCTTAATCACATATTAAACAAATAATCTCATTCTGTGAAATTACAAACATTGAATCCTCGCATTTTCTCATGAACTGAGCACAGGGACAATCATTTAACTTCGGGGTTATTTCCGTGATCCACAAGTAACTGGCATCTCGCTAACCAAATCAATTTGACTTAAAACTTAATAAGCTCAACATTGAAAAAATACAAACACTAGTATCAGCCTTGATCTTTCATTTTCTCAAAGACCTCGCCAACAAAATATTAAAAAGATCAAAGTTACTAACTTTCAGCTAATCAAGTAGTGTAAATCCACATATTAAATCTTAAAACTCCAAAATTAACAAAAATAAATAAATACTCAACCAAAAATTTAAAAAATAAATCAATGTCATACCGAGAACGTTCCGAGTCCGAGTGGCTCTGATGATAATCTCGGTCCGCACCGGCGTAACCCTAACTTCAACGCCGGAGTAGCCATCCTCCGCCAGCTCTCTGGTCAACACCTCGTTCAGCTCCGCGAAGAACACTCCATCGGCCACAAACTGCGATACACAAATGAAATTAAGTACCAAATCGTATTCTTTCAAAGGAGTGGAATCGTCGGAAAAATTACATTGGGGCGTGTTTGGGCGGCGGTGAGACCTTTCGCTTTTTGCTAATTTGAGTAACCGCCTTGGTTGGTTGGCGCCGCTTTAGGGACGTTCAGTGAGTGAGCTCTGCCGCTGCTTTGCAGCTTTTGGTACTTGCTTTATTTGGATTGGAAAACCCTAGAAAGTTGAAGGATTATATAGGAGGGTAAGGGGTGATCTGACCGTGAAGACTATGGACGTTCGAGATTGAAACCTTACGTTTAGGGAATCCCCAAAGATTCCACACTATGGGGTGGTCACTTGTTCGTTTCGAAATTAAGCGGTGCCGGTGGGCGGTGAATTAAACCGGGGAATCGATTCGAACCGGTTTTGGTTTGAATCGGTTTGGTTCTTGATTTTGGCACTTAAAGAAATTGATCCGGATCAGTTATATAATCTTAACCTAGAGTTAATTTTTTTTGTCATATAACCTGACTAGTGTTGACAAAAAAACAAAAAACACTATAGAGCAATGTGGTGATTTAGTCCAGAATTATTATTCGAGTGAAAATTAGGATCTTAAACTGATTTTTTCGAAAAAAAATGAGTCCTTAAACTAATTAAAATATGCCAATTACATCTCTAATATTATATTTGAAGCTATTTTATTTAATTTTTCGTTAATTTAAGTCATGTGACTTGCATTGCATGTGATACACTTTGGAGAGTAAATTGGTAGTTTTCCATTAGTTTAAAGACTTATTTTTTTCAAAAAAAAGTGTGCAGAGTTAACTTTGGAGGGTATGTGACATCCCACATCGCCCAACGGAGAGGGGGTGATGTGCCTTATATGTACATGTCCACCTCATTTCGTACGAAGCCTTTTGGGAGCTCACTGGCTTCGAATTCCATCGGAACTCCAAAGTTAAGCGAGTTTGGACTAGAGCAGTCCCATGATGGGTGACCTACTGGGAAGTTGCTCATGAGTTCCCAGAAACAAAACCGTGAGGGCGTGGCCAAAAGCGGACAATATCATGCTACGGCGGAGTCGGTCCGGGATGTGACAGAATGGTATCATAGCCATTTTGTCATTCGATACAGATGTGTCGGCGAGGACGCTGGTTCCCCTTAAATGGGGTGGATTGTGACATCCCATATTGACCAACGGAGAGGGGGCGATGTGCCTTATATGTACATGCCCGCCTCCATTTAATACGAAGTCTTTTGGGAGCTCATTGGCTTCGGATTTCATCAGAACTCCGAAGTTAAGCAAGTTTGGGCTAGAGCAATCACATGATGAGTGACCCACTGGGAAGTTGCTCATGATTTCCCAAAAACAAACCCATGAGAGCATGCCCCAAAGTGGACAATATCGTGCTACGGCAAAGTCAGTCCGGGATGTCACAGAGTAAATTAGAAACTAGATTCGCAGCCAATATGCAACGTTAAGGACTTATAGCGAGAAAATCACGATATTACCCTCCAAAATGTGTCACGTGCAAGTCACATGGCTTAAGTTGATGAAAAATTGGATATAATAGTAGGGGTGAAATTAGCTATTTTCAATGAATTTAGGGACTTATTTACTGAAAAAATAGTTTAGGGACCTAATGTTTACTCAAGTGATAATTCAGAACCGCATAGGCGCAAGGCGACTGGCCAACCACCCAATTAATCCCTTGGCATTTAAAAAAATAAGAAAGGCCTTCTAGACTCGCCCATGCCCTATCCTAGCCCGCCTAGACCTACTCAGGTGCCCGCCTAGCCTGCCTAGGTTGTCATAAGCAGGCTAGGCAGACCTAGGTGGGTATAAGCGAGCTGGGTGGTGTTTGTGACTGTTTCTGCTTATTTTTTTTATTTGTTTAAGAAAATGGCTTAAGGTCGCGACTCACACTTAGAAATAAATTGTTAGATACTTGTTGGATACATGGATGAACATTCATTATATGTTTGTTCACCGTGTTTTAAATATGTTCTAGTACTTTATAATTTATATATCATTCTATTTTGCAATTTATGTTTCTAAATACAATTATGTATGTATTTTTTAAATTTAATTATAGTCTTATTTATATGTTATATAATAAATTTAAGGATTAAGTATCTAAAATCTCCCAACCTTTTGGTATGATTCCAAATTAGTCTCAACATTTTCAAACATTCTAAAAAAGTACCCAACGTATAAGAAATATCACTTCCGTTAGGTCCCAAGTTAGAAAAGCCGTTAAGTTCCTACGTGGCATTCATGGTCAAATTAGTCTCAACCTTCTAAAATTCCTCTTTCTCCTTCTCGCATTCTCTCATCCTTCCCTTCTCTCCCAAATCTCAAATTTGCAGGTGAACTAAAACTCATTCTTCTTCTTTATCATCCTCTGTAGAAAAAAATTAATCCAAAATGCACAGAGATCGCAGAATCAAACATGGCCGCAATTGGTACAGTATGCGAATCCGAATGTTTCGCAACAACTTCGAGACCGAAACCCTTGCTCTTTCTTGTGCTAAATTTTTTTTTTCTCTCTCTTTTTTGTTTCTTTTAATATGGGCTTTTTATTAATCGGTTCTTATCATGAAATTCATGAATTTGTATGATCTCAAGCCATATAAGATTTGGGAGCACTCTGGTATTTAAAAGAACTATATATATACACAGGACTTATCCATATAGGATTTAGTTTGTACAACAAAATTTACAAGGAATACAAATTAAGAAATGACTATGAGTATAACAAGTGCACTGGGTATTTCATAAGCAGGCAAAACGCCAAAGATACAAAGAAAGACCAAGAAGGCCTAACAAACAAAGCATATATGGGATAAACTTGATACAATACAACCAACACAACATAAAGAAAGACATTGTTGCAACAGCACTAACATCCCTTGTAAGGCTGCATTAATTTGTTCCATCCTTGTTAAGAACATGAACTAGTGAGGATAGGGGCCGATCAACCCAAATTTGCAATCCCCAAGCCATGTCACCATGATTGTTGTTTTCTTAAGTCTGCAACCCTAAGTGCATTTTGAGATTTGGCCTCCATCGAGACCTATTTAATGGGCGGGAATCCACGTAGGCACTTAACGGTTCTCCTAACTTGGGACCTAATGGAAGTGATATTTCCTATACGTTGGGTACTCTTTTGGAATGTTTGAAAAGGTTGAGACTAATTTGGAATCATACCAAAAGGTTGGGGGGTTTTAGGTACTTAATCCTAAATTTAATTAAAATAAAATAAAAAACCGTCTAGGCGCTCGCCTAGTCCCCTAGGAGCTAGGCCCTTATAGGCCCTGTCCGTCACCGGACTAGCCCCTAGTGCCTTTTAGAACCTTGCTATTTACTATATGTAACTGATTTTTTATTTATAAATGTAAGCTTTCGTTTCGCTCTAAAACAGTTGGACAATACGCTAAGATATTGATAAGTTTATGATTTAATTCTCTCTAACGTGAAAAATACATATAAATTGTTATGACAAAATTTTGTAAACAAATGTGCTAAGTGTTATAATACTTCCTTTTTAAAAAATAAAGTTTAACATTTTTGTAATAAACTATTCATTTATAGATTTCAGAATATTTCATTTCGCCACATTTAGTGTTGTCAGTCTTTTTCCTAGAGTGTGGTTTGATGGCATACTATTTCTATTGAGCGATATTAGCTTGGCTTTGAAATATTTGTAATTTTAGATGCGGGAGGGGCTTCTTTTTGTAATTTGCTTCCTTCCAATTGAGAAAAAAGAAACATTGTCCATTTGAATTAATTTTGTGGGGATTATTTTTAAATAGTAGTTAAGAAAATGAATGATTTCGATTGTTACTGTTGTTGAAAGTATGCATCCTACATCGGGTAGAGTAAAAAACCTCTTGTGTTTATAAAGAGTTAAACTACTTCACCAATTAGTTTCGCAATGAAACTGCAAATTTTATCGTATCAACGGTTATATACAATACATTATTCACATCTTGGTCAACAAAAAAGGGGTATGTTGTGTATGGAAGCGTTATCTTATCCTCCTCTATAGGCCATAAGCAGTAGCGGCAACTCCAAAAAACGGTTGGATGAGAGAAACATAACAAACGTACTGACGACAGCCAAACCAATGGCGGATGCACTTCCTTCTTCATCAACTCTCTCTCTACTCACTTCACCCCGTTTCCCTCACCAAAACCCAACCAGACCACTGCAGCATTCTTGCAGTTTCATCTCAACCACCCGAAAGCGAGCTCTTGTTCAATGCAAGGCCAAGAAGAAAATCAGCTTAGCAGACCAAATTCTTGATTACATCGAGGGTAATCTTTGTTTTCAAGTCTATCGATATTGTTTTAATATAATGTTGCTTTTAGAGATTTTTCGGTTTGCTTCGGTGTCTTTGGTCAAGGATTCAATGATCAAGATATAACCGACAAAAATCCGATTCATTGTTAGCTGGTTGCATTGTTTGCATTATGGCCAAGTGATACGTGTGTTTAATGTTAATTGTGTGAAGGGGGTCCCAAGTTAAGGAAATGGTATGGGGCACCTGAGCTTCTACCAAAAGATGGATCCGCAGATGAAGAAGATGAGGATGAATTCACAGGTGGATAATTCATCCATGTTTCTGTTCGACGGCTTTTAAAACCATACATGTCAAAATTTATCTAGGAATAACTCATGCTTCAGCGTTTGCGGTTTTTAAAGGATTTTGATGTATTTTTTTTATGCACAAGGAGAAGAACTCAGGGATGCTGTTTTGGTAACTGACGGAGATAGTGAGATGGGACAGGTGCGTTTAACCGCATTGTTCTTTTTTGTGATGTATTTTTTTTTTTTTTTGGGTTAAAATTTGTGGTGTATGTTTATTTGTGATTAATAATCCATGTTGCAATTGAAAAATTGATAAATCTACTAGAAAAAGATACAATTACATTGATTTGGGAGATAAAGGGGTGGATGAAGTTCAAATTGTTGCAACACAAAGCCACCGAATCATTTCAATCCTGACGCCCCTTGTGTTTACTATCACATACGAAATCAAAAAGTATGTAATCTACTACTTGAAACTGAGGAATTAGACTGATTAGGGTTAGTTGATCTCGTACCCATCCATTCTCTCTCCTATTCCTGACTTTTCCGATTCATGACTTCATTCCAAGCAAGTCAACATGTCTTTAGTGACGTCGCTTGCAATTTGAGAAAAAGATGCCAATGCTGCAGAGCAACTACCATCTTATAGTACTTTTTAACACTTACTGCTCTTGATTGGCTGTAAAGTGTGTGGATTTTGAGCCTTGTGCTATCTAGCCTGTGTAGATGGTAATATTGTCATTGATCGTCAAAAGAGCTCGAATAAAAGCGCTGGTGAAAGATAAGCGGGCTGCGCTTGAAGCGTTTGGGACTTATGTAGAGGTGAGTGGGAATTAGTTCCTGCAAAATTCCCTTGTCAGTTGCTGTTTTCATATTTCATTTCGTTTTGGCACTTCAAATGTTGACTGCATGGTTTTTTGTATGCACAGTCAATGGCTGGAGACTCGAAGGACAAACCATTCCTAAGGAGAGCTCTAAGAGGAGTTTCCACAGTAATATGCCCGAATGTACGCATATCTAGACCTCGCACCTTCTGATTTTTTTGAATTTTGTGTAGTATTACAAACTTAGACTCAAACCAAATCTGTTAAGCATCATTTCGCATAAATGCAACTTATATCTGGTGCAACGGACTAAGAAAATGAAACATTACACCATTTAAATTGAGTCGGAACATGTGAAATGAACTCGGTCGCGTGCAGGCTGATCTACCAGAGAGCGAGATGGGTGTCTTTGTTCCAGAGCTATATTTAGTTTCTTGATTGCCTCAGCATTTATCTCTTTTGCAACTCAAACATTGAAAATGTCTTTTAAATTTGTTCTCTTTTGTCAGGAAGGTTTCTTATCCACTGCTGGGAGCTTGAAAGGGGTAAAACATATAATTCTCTTATCTCAGGTACCTCTCTCTCTATCTCTCTAGATATATATGTATATATATATATATATGTATGTATGTATATGCATGTGTGTGTGTTTCTGCACCATGGAAAAAGGAAATGTTTGTTACTGTGACTTAATAATAAGGTGGCAGTTGTCTGTTTACAAAGGTGCCAATGGCATTCAAGCTCTCATGAAAAGCAATGCAAGAAAACTGGCCGAGCAAGACGAATCAATACTGGCGGCCTCCGGGATCCCTTACACCGTGATCAGGGCTGGCTCGTTACAAAATTCTCCCGGTGGAATTCAAGGTTTTAGCTTTGAACAGGTATAATGTGAATACAACTAAAAACTATATATATACAAGTGCACAAGGACAATACTGTAGCGGAACGGAACGAGTTCCGTTCAACTGATTTCTAAAGCTCTCATTTGATGTTGTTGATGATAAATAGGGTAGGGCAGCGAAAGGAACTCTTAGCAAGGAGGATGCTGCCTTTATTTGTGTAGAAGCAGTTGATGCAGTCCCTCAGAGAGGGTTCATATTGGAGGTAAATTCACACACACACACACACACACACACAAAATAATTGAACAAAATTTTCCCTTCGATTTCTTAATCCCACATATGCAACTCCACAAATAGTCTAATCTAGCTTAATCTAATCAAAACTACGGGGAGAACGCAACAAAAAAGTTGTTTAATCGAGCTTAATTTATTTTTATGTTATTTCTTAAATTTTTTCTTGTAGTTTTATTACCTTAATTGTTGGTAAGTGAAGGGATGGCAGAGTTAATCACTCTTGATGGCATTGTGTGATATAATATAGGTGGTGAATGGAGACGAGAAGGTTTCCGATTGGAAGGAGTTTTTAAACACAGTGCTGGAGAAGTCAGAACAGCAACCTCAGTAGTCTTTTTTTCTATTTTTCCTTTTTCTCCTTCATATACTTCTATTTTTTCAATAAAATTATCAGAAATCAACAAGTGGTTGAACTTCTGTTTGACCAAAAAAGGAACATCTTGATTTTTGGTGCTTTGGAGTATAGGATATTTTGGACATTTTAACCGTTACATTTTGATTTTTGTATTTTTAAATAAAAATTTAATAGCTTAAAAATTCGAAATATCGAATGTTCCGGAGAATCATAGAATATCTCCTATCTTCATGCGCTTCTGTACAAGCACACAAACTGTGTATGCATATTATACATATACTAAAACTGCTGCATAATCTGGCGAAATGCATAATCTGGTCCATGTGTAACGGGGGAGAATGTTGTCAAGAAAAATGATGGAAACATGTCATTAGAATGGCGCCTCGACTCCCAAATATTTTATCCACATTGGGCTTGTGAGCTAACTTTTAACTGTTAATGCATTGTGAGACTGGTGAATTCGTTGATTAAATGTAGAAACGAGGGAAAGTCTTCCACTACGTGAATGTCCAAGCACCACTCTAACGACATGTTTACTTGAAATTAGGAATAGGAAAGTCATGAATACAGGGAAGAGGGAACGTGTTCAATGAGATCAACTGCCTCATTCTAATCATTCTAAACCCTTCACATGTAAATAAACATGTCATAGTATCACATGATCTCAATGTATGGCAACAATGCTTCATTACTTATGTGGAGCATGCGACTCATAAATATGTAAGCTTCCCAAAAATTTAGTGGCAGTTGGATAACATTCGCTTTTGGTTTTTTGTTTTCATTTTTTGTGTTAGTAACGGAGGGAAAATACACAAGGGAGATGGGAGACATAGAAGAGTGGATGAGGAATGATGATAGAGATACAAAAGAAATGTACAAGGAAAGACACAATGAAAAACTATTTTAAGTTGTTTTCATTTTCAAGATTTTGTTTTCATTATTTATTCCTTATTTCTTCCCCGCTCCCATCACCATTCTTCATCCCTTCTTTGCCCCCATATACTTTTCTCATATCTCAAACACAAAGTGAAAAAACAAAAATTAAAAACGACATGGTTATCAAACAAACACTTAGTTTTTACTCTTCTTTTTGGGGTTTAAATATCAAATTAGGTAACAAATTAAAAACATATTGCTAAACACTTTTCAATTTGTTGGGTATACAACCTTTTCTTGGGAGACAATTATTGGAGACTGAGATTGACCTAAGAGTCTCAACCATATGTTTAGTACTAATTGAACCATCTAACCACTTTTATTTGTCATACCTTCATAATTGAAGCTATAATTATAGCAATCAATCAATAATCTCAACCAAATGGGGTCTTTGTGCTGTTGGAGTTTGATTAGATTGCAATGAGGAACTCAAAAGCTTTAAGTTATTGGGGGCCTTGAGACTTTTCCTTCTAAGTTATATGAACCCCACACGCATCTTCCTCAACAATGCCATTCGTGTCAAAAGTAAGACACATCATAATAACAAACCCTTTGGGGAAATCGGATATTTGCATAAGTTATAACTTCTATTTAAAGCTTACACCATTCCCAAAAGTTCAGAAACTATGCCAAAAACTACATTCAGCAATCGTATCCAGATGAGAGAGACTTACATTACATGCGATGAGAGAGACTTACATTACATGCGATGAGGACACTAAGTTAGCGGTGTCCGAAATCTATCACTTGTCGACATGCGTTGTAGTTGTCTTACATGACATCCCATGATTGATTTGAAACATTACCACTTTGGCGTCCCCGTTATTTGTAAGTTCTTCCCCCCTTCAACTTGGAGAGAGAGAGAGAGAGCGATACAGGCCAAGGTAACGGTGTCCAAAATCTATCACTTGTTGCGATGCGTTGTAAATGTCCTACATGGCATTCCGTGATTGATTTAGAACATCACCACCTTGGCGTCCCTATTATTTGTAAGTTCTTCTCCCTTCGAGAGAGAGAGAAATTTGGGAAAGTCGGGGGAACAGAAAAAACAGAAATGTGTAGAAGAATAAAAGGGGATGCAAAAATCATTTCCCAACATTTGGGAAAGATACAAAGTTGTAACTTTAAAAAGGATAAGAGAATCAATTAGAAAGAGATAATCCAAGCAAAGTGTGACCAATCAAAGTTCAAACCAGTTCAATTCCACCCTCTTAAAAAGAATGAACAATTGGGCCCTACACTCCTACTGTTTGATCATCTTTTTGTCCCTGGAAGTGGTTTCCTATAAAACTAAGCAACAAAACAAAGGTCAAAAGAACAATCATTTACACTACATGAGAGATTCTACATTGGTGGTGTTTGTTCCAAATACAAACCCACTTTTTTCCTTCTTTTTCTTTAAAAAGAAATTTTACACATGAAGCTTTCTCCTTTTTGTCCAAAAGCATCTTAAACCCAAAAGCTCACTATGTAAACAAGCTCAAGGAATTTTACACATGAAGCTTCTCTAAACATACAAAACTTGCTAGCAGTATATACCAATCCTCCACTGTAATCCTTAACTAGGGAGGGGGCACCACAAGAAATATCTTTTTGACAAACATGGGAAAAGAATAAAGCGGGTAATCGAAAGTTCCCGATCACAAGCAGATGATATATCGGAAAATGACAACGAAAACCATTAAGAAAAGATAAGAACCAAACCAAAATGTCAGCTTTTATGATAGTCTAGAATAAGAAGATATGATCTATGAACAGAAAAATCAGATTGTTAGCATTTTCGTAAACAAGCTCGGGTTAAATTAATATCACAACAAGAAGTGCGCATAATAACTTGAAAGTCAATCATGGAAAGGTTAAACAAATCACACAGTAATGCATCCAACACTCTTTTTTTCCTTCCTCTTTCTTATTCTTCTTCTTCCTAATTCGAATCAATGAATGTATCCAGCACTTGCCGGCCAAAAGCTAAAGATTTTTATAGCAAGCATCGATAACTTTGAAATCCTAAACAGCAAAGCATGTACATAATACATATCAATGAGATAACAAGGTTATACAAATAAAGCGGATCCAGTGTCGAAAATTGAAGATTACTGAGCTATTTTCTTATACCGATATTTCATGAAAAGTTTGTGGCAATGAATCTGTTGCACAAAGACTCAAATAGATATAATTGATACACAAGAGCAACACAATGCCATCAAGTTATTTCCTTCTGCTATCACAAACTTTTCTTATTCAGTAATGAAGAGTGCAGGATCTATAATTATAACACAGCCAATTTTTGAACAATTACCCGGATCTAATTCTCTTCTCGCCCGATTTCCCATCGGATTTCAAAGTCCCACCTGATTCAGCTTCCGATGAAGCTTCCATTGACCTGGAAAAAGAGCCGGAGAGATCAGCATAGAGATCTACCACCCTTCTAATGTTGTTGTTAAGCTCTCTAATCAAGCCAACATTCCGGCTGAGGTTATCAGGGATCTTCGACTCGTGGTTTTGGTTAATCTCGTTAATTAGCAAGCGGTTCTGATCCAAAATATCTTGCACTTGCACAAAGCTCTTCTGGAATGTCTGCACAACTTTGGTGTCTAGTTGGGTTCCATTACCCATGCCTGTAAACATACCACTGTCCATTTCAATTTGGCTTCAACCAAAAACGACTCTTGCCCTGCATCAGAAACAGTATTCTGGTCAAAATGATAAAGAACAGAACAAGCAGCAAATTTTACACATGAAAACACTTTCCACATGAAACGAAATAAAAAACCGACTGAACTGGCACGAAATTTGCAGGGTGAGGAAAAAAGCAAAGTTTCAAACCTTATTTTCCCAGTATCTGTGCCCTATCACCAACTCAATTACCTTTTAGTTTTTAGCAAAATTGGGGTGAATTTTCCTGTTCTTTTCTATTCCTCTATATTTTCTTGGGAACCAAACACAAGGACAAGGATATGTCTGCACATCCACAGGGAATTCACCAAGTAGAAAAAAAAAGGAAAATCAGACATGGGTTTTTTATGACCTAAAAGCATATACCCCTTTTACCTTGAAAAGGAACCTTTTTCCCTTCTGTGTTTTCTGAACTACCCTATTCAAAGATTTGATCTTAATTTTTAATTGGAAAAGAATCTCAACAACAAAAGACCCCAGAAACCCAGTCAATGCCAAAGAATAGTATTTCACAAGATAAACAGAAAAAATTAAATTAAATTTAAAAAAAAACACAATTAGTCAATAAAAACAGATGCAAAACTTTCCTTGCAGAAAACAACTTTGTATTGATTCCAAAATTTGCAGAAAAACAAAAAAACTAATAATTCCCACACTCTAAAATAGCAATATATATCCAAGCTGGTAAGAGAAATAAGGATTTGAGCTTCCAAAAGTTAGAACAAAGAAGGATTTTCCATAATTAAAGCAAACCCATAAATCCAAACAACCCAGAAAGATCTTGAAGGTACAAAACCAAATGAAAGTCTAATGAGAGAGAGGTAATTTTCTCGAGAAAACAAAAAAGGAAAGAAATTTTCTCGAGAAAGTAATGGAAAGGGAATCGAATTTTACTTATTTACGAAAGTGGTGGCGTGCCGGCGGCAGGCCCAGAAATCATGAGAGGAGGAGAAGCATGGAGCGGCAGGAGAGGAGGATCTTCTTCTGTACACGAGATTTGATTGACAGCCTGAGAGAGCTGCTCTCTCTCTCTCTCTCTCTCGCGTTTCGCACCCCCTCGTTTACTTGACGTCACTTTTTTGCTTGATTCATGGTTGATTGTCCTGTGCCTCCTGTGTGCCTGAGAGAGATAAATCTACTCTCTCCTCTCTCTGTCTCCTGTGTGTGTGAGTGTGTGACACTCTCTCTCTCTCTCTCTCTCTCTCTCTGTATCAGAAGGACAAATAGTACACGGGCAAATCAAATCCAAGAAAAAATGAGTGGATTAAGGTTCATAGTCATAATTCCTTAAAATAAACTCGAAAATGATACCCCATTTTAGCACTAATGATAAACTAATCACATTTTTATTCAACGCTAATCAAACAAATTAGGATAGTGTTCAAACACTACAATTAAACAAATTCAATTTGTTATCCATCCGGTAACTGGTATCATACGAAGAAAATGATGTTTTCAATCGGTGCACAAGTATTACATCTTTTCAAGCCTTTTAAGTTTGGTGCCATCTTCAAAAAGCGATAGAACTTTTCAATGGGCGCAAGTGTTTTTTTAGTATAAGTGGTATTCTGAGAATGAGAGATTTTGAATCCGAGACACATTGAGTTAAAAAAAAATACTCTATCCACCACTTGCACAACATTTTATATTGTACTCCTTTTCTAACTGATTTATATGAGTTGCATATGTTTTGTTTTTAAAACAGACACACCAGTACACACTTGTATTGTAAAAAGTCCTTTTTTTTCTTTTCAAATAACTATTTAAAATAATAAATTGTTAACAATTCTAATCACTCTTGTGTCTAACCGTTGATGCCTCATTTGAGTGTCTTACGTTTAGGTTTAGGTATGGTTTCCACTTATTAGACGCAATCACACCTCATTTCATGCCAAAAGTTTTTTCCCCCTCCATTTCACTTAAACACAAGAATGATTTGAATTATTAAAATTTTAAATTTATAATTATACATTAAAAGTGTTACATTATCCAACACAATTAATACTCCCTAACTCCATATTTTGGAGCATTTGGTTGACTCATTAGAACGATAAAGCTTCACAAGTCTTTTTTGTCCATGTGCGCATCTTCACGTACATGTTTATTTCATTAAGCCTCTTTTTGAGACAATATTGAAATTGTTACGCTTTTTGAGCGGGTCAAAACTTACCCAACAAGTAATTATGTGTAGAGGGTAGGTCCCAATCTTAATGCTTTTTTATCAGGCCGATGACCCAACTTGACCTTTAGTCTAATTCCAAGTTAAAAACCCATCGAGCAAGTGTCAATTACTTTTTGCATCCTTGTGATTTCAGCTATCCATCCTAATCCTGTGACCCCTAACTCAATTTTTGTTCAAGATAATTGCAATATATTATTAATTCATTATCCCTATTCATGTTCTATGATAAGGGATACAGGTTGATTCGCTTCCTAGTTAAAATAATTTATGATAAGTGGCTCGTTTACTTTAGTCTTAATTTTTTGCTCCCACACCTAATCTCATCTTGTCCCATCTCATTTGATTTCGCATCACTAATTTCATTAATTTTTGTAACTCGTGTCACTTTTAAAACTACATGGATCAACACCATTTTTTAAGACACTGTTTTGAACTCCAAGGCATAGGAATTAAGAGATCGTTTGGGAAATACTTTTAAATGACTGAAAAACGTTTTTAGAGAAAATATTTTTGGATTTCAAAATGCACTTAAAGTGCTTATTGCAAGAAGCATCAGTTCTGTAATTTTTGAAGGAAGCACTTTAAGTGATTTTCTAGGATTAACTTGCATTTTTACTTAAAGATTAATTTCAAAAATATTTTTTCTAAAAGCGTTTTCAACTATTTAAAAGCGCTTTCCAAACAAGTTTTAAACCATGCAAAATTTAGGTCTAAAATGAGCGTTGACATTAAAATGACATGTTTCATGCACTAAAAAAAAGAAAAAGAAATAACCCCTAGAGTTTTAATGAATCAGGGACTCGAATCCCTAATTACCTGGTTTGACGGGGATGGTAGCGAAATCCCACCCCGATTCGCCTTGTTGCAATCCCTAAAACAACAATGGCCTTTGTTATATCGAATTAGCTTGGATATAATAACTCGCTAATATATTGAAAGCATTTAAAAAAAAAAACTAGATGACAACTTTCATATCATACACTTAAAAGACGGGTGACGAAATAAATTGGTTACGAATTCGCCATTTACGATATTCGAACTTAAGACCTCTCACTTACAAGTGAAAAATGAATACTTATAAACCGTATTACTAAGTGAAGATTGACTACAATACTCATCATATGCCATACTTACACTATCTAACGATCAGATGTAAAAATCATTGAGTATAGGATCACATTTGATCATTAAATGATGTAAATATGTCATATGCCATATGATGAGTACCGTAAAATCTTCTTACTAATTGACCACTTAAAAGGTTACTTGCGAAGAAAATTTATCCAGCCATTTAGGTAAATTTTCGAAATAGAAAAACTTATAGGGGTAAACTTGTAATTTACTCCACTCGAACATTCATTCCAGAACTCCATCACTCCCTCAAAAACTTTCCCGGAAAACAAATAGCAAACAGAAAATAAAAGAATAAAAAATTCCCACACATGCTTTCTCCATGGACACGATTCTGAACTCGGCCATATCAGAAATCTGCTCGGAGCTCCGAAATGGCGTCTCTCTCCAGACCCTCTGGCCGAGGCTCGAGCCCTCTCTCTCCTCCTCCAACCTCGACCTCTCTCCTCACCTTAAGCAATCCCTGTGGGACGGCCTCCGCGCCGTCCCAACCGTCAAGCTCCTCTCTCGAAACGCACCGTTTGACCCTGCAGACCCTTCCATCCAGTCCGTCCAAGACGCGGAGAAGCTAAACCTGAAAGTCGTGGCCGGCGAGGGTCTCATGAACAACTTCATGGGGCTCTACCATGCCCGCTCCGCCAATGTCGACTTGCGTCCCACTCAACAGAAAGCTCTCGAACGCGTCGCCATGGCTAGGTTCGTTTCTTTTCCTGTAGAATTGGAGTTTGTATGAATTCAGAGTCTTTTTTGTTGGGTTTTTGTATATCAGCATGTCAGATACGTATTTGTAAAATTGGGGATGCAATTGTGTATGTATTGCTAATTTTGGTGGTTTTGATCGATTGTGTATATAGCTTATGTATTGGCGGTTTTGATTGATTGTGGGTGTATGTGTAGAATTGGTAATTTGTTTGTGTAGGTTTAGTGAATCATGAATGGGGTTGGTTTAAAGTTTGTATCTTTAGTATAAATGTCGGTTCGTTGCAATGTGGGCCGAGAACTGTTAATAGTGCAGCTAGAATTTTTTTTATATTGGCATGAGTGGATTGTAATGTTAGACTAAGGTGGAAGGTCGAATGATGGCAGAAAGGCGGAAGCGGTTGTGCTTGTTCAAATTATTTGATTTTGGTGGTTTTTATCTCCCTCTATTGTAAAAAAATGTTTAGTGATTGTGAATAAACTGTGGGGGTCACGATGAGAGAGGAAATTTTTCGGTTTGTTTAGTTGAGTAATGGTTCACTGACAAATTGGGTTATCACAGAACAAATGGAATTACACAAAGTCAGGTTGCTAAGGAACTTGGAATTGAAGGGAGAAACTTTCATTATGTAGTGAAGAACCTTGAATGTCAAGGGTTAATTGTGAAGCAACCTGCATTAGTAAGGACAAAAGAAGCTGGTGATGAAGGGGAGTCAAGAAACATCCCGATTGTGAGTACCAACATGTTATACTTGTATCGACATGGACAACATTTAGGTTCTCAACAGACGATTGAGATCACCAAGGAAGGACAGTCTAAGGAGAGTTTTGGAAATGGAAAAGAAAGTCCTGCAAGTCGAAGTGGTTTATCTGGAAAATGTGTTAAAGAGGATGTGCTTGTGAAGGACTATCTACCAGAAATGCAGGTAATCTGTGATAAGCTTGAAGAAGCCAATGGCAAGGTAACATAACTCAAGTTTCTCAGACGTTTTGATGGATCTTTCAAGTTCATTTTTATTTTTGTTTTCTTCACTTACTAAATTTATTTCATGTTATTTTGTTTTTGAAGGTTCTTGTTGTTTCGGATATTAAGAAAGATCTTGGTTACACTGGAACGCCTGGAGGGCATAAAGCTTGGAGAACAGTACAAATTCTATTACTAGTTATTTTTTCTTATATCTTTGAATTAGCAACCTTGTAAGTTATACTGATTGTTTTTCATTGTATTTTACCTACCTATTGTGCTTCTAGGTCTGTCGCAGGTTGAAAGCTGCTGGTATGGTCGAGGTGTTTGAAGCTAAAGTGAATGACAAGGTTTCTAATGATTATTATTGTTTTAGTTTACAAATATTGCTTCTCTTGTCTATTGTTTTTTCCAATATTGCCGTTTCTTTTAATTCCTCCCGTTTTCCTCATTTACTATGTTCTTCTTCTTTTTCTCCTGTTTTAAATTATTTTGGAAATAAGTCCATAGTCCTTTTGTTTCCAGTTAACTTATCTAGATATAAGTTCATAGTCCTTTCTTTTTTCAATTTGAATTTTTTTTTCTTGCTTTAGAATGAGATGGTTGTGTTCACTATTGTTTTTGTTTGCAGTATTTTTATGTGTTCAATATAAATGCTAATATTATATTAGAATATTAAATTTATGATACATAGTGATCATAATTCTCCTGAAAGTGCTGTTCTTAACTTCTTGTTGATTAGTAATCATAATAATAAATAGGTTCAATCAGTTCAAGGCAAGGACCTTTCATGTTGGTTCATTGGTCATCACTTCTTATCCCTTTCTGACTTTGGACAGGTTGAGTGCTGTCTGCGTTTTCCAGAAAATTATACTCCCACGAGTTTTGTGCCAAAAACTCTTCGACATGTGGATGATCATTGTGATGAAGACCAGCAAATGAAGTTTAGAAAAAGAAAGAAGTGTGAAATCACTGATCAGCTTGTAGAACTTCCAATTGAGCAACAAATTTATGATTTGATACATGCTACAAGAACAGAGGGCTTGACTAGGAATGAGGTGTGTGCATTATATATATTTTTTTAAAAAGGTGTGTTCAGTAAGTCTTGAGCAGCTATTATTTCTTGGGTTTTTATCACAACTGGTCCCTAAAATTGACCTAACTCATCATTTTGGTCCCTGAAATTGAAAATCGATCAATTTCGTCCTTGAAATTGACCTAACAAATCAATTTAGTCTATGCCTTCCAATTCCGTTAAATTTTCCGTTATTTGGTTGATGTGGCATGATGTGGAGGCCACATTATCACTCATGTATTGTCACGTGGAGTAAACAAAAAAAAAATCAGTTTTTAAACAATTTTAAAATTTAAATACCATAATTGCTAAATGAAGTGAAGAAGTAAGAACCAACAAAAAAATAAAACAACCAAAGTTGCAACAGAATTCCAAGTACAGAGTGTGGCAGGTGGCAAATGGGGTGGGTGAGATGGCAACTCGGTGGGGGTGTGGATGAGTTTAAATGCTGATTTTATTTTTTTATGTATTTTATATCTCTAATGGTTTTAAAAAAAGATATATCCTCCGCATGGCGTCATATCATTGGTTATGTGGCCCCCATGTCATGCCACATCAACCAACTAACGGAAAATTTGACGGAATTGGACGGCAGGGACCAAATTGATGTGTTAGGTCAATTTCAGGGACGAAATTGATTGATTTTCAATTTCAAGGACCAAAATGATGAGTTAGGTCAATTTCAGGGACCATTTGTGATAAAAACCCTTATTTCTTTAAAGCATTGTGGTTTGATACTACGGTCATCATTGATGTCAGCAATGAAATCCTATTATTCTTTTAGCATTTGAAAGCCAGTTTATTTTTTTATAGGAGAGGTGTTAGGTACTCCTGTAAAAGCTCATGTTTGAATTACCTGGAAAGAATATAATCAATATACATAGTTAAAAAGGGAACTGGACATTCTAAAAGGTTATTATCTGAGTTTCAGATACGATATATTATTCCCCCCTTTCCATTGAAGTAGGGGGAGCCAATGCTCAGGCTTGCTCTAGGCAATGCTAGTTTTATTTTTATTTGTTTCCATATTATGTCCATGGTTTACTATCTGCTGGAATTGTTGGGTGCTAGAGTAGTTGGTGGGACTGGGAAACCTTGCATGGTTTAATCATATAACCATGCCTTAATCAAATAGTCAGACATTTATGAGTTTATTACCCACTGGGTAAGACTAGTTTGCTCTGACATGAATTTCTGTCCAGAAAGATATGGATATAGATTAATGGACTTCCGGTGGATTAGCAATATCATGTAAGGATAGTCTTTATTCTCATAAATCTTTTGGAGGTGCTTTTTTGAGCTTGATTTTTATTTTGGTCAATAGCTTCATTGAGCTTACTATGCATGATGTATTCCTGCAAATTCATAATACTACCTCTTTCAGTTTTAAATTCTTAGGATTTTTATATTTTCTACAAACAGGTTATTGAGAGGCTTGGAATTAGCAACAAAAAGAATTACAACCGGCTTGCTACCATGTGGTCTAGGTTTGGGTTGAGTGTTCAGCCAGAAATGCAAAAAAAATCCATGGCATATAGGTTGCGGACATCTGAGGAACACAATTCTGAATCGGCTAATGCTTTTCTTAATAAATCAGAAAATGGCAATGAAAATATAACTGCTGACCTATGTGTTGGCAGCCCAGATGCTCTTGACAGGTCAGGTCGAAATCAAACTTGTTCAGCCTATGATTGTTCAACTTTGAAAGGTGATACTGCTAACCCTGGAAATATGGAACATAGAGACATTAATACCGAGCCTTCTAGTGGATATCCTTGGTATAGTGAGTCTAACCAGATCCCCCTTTCTTCTGAAAATCCCCAACTGTTGCTTCTTGAGCCAAAAGATACTACTTCTGATAGTTTACTGAGCACAGCAATGGAAATAAACGGCACCTCACCAGAAACACCACCATCTGTGTCAAAGACACATGGTTCTGGATCAGATCCGAGGTATCCACGTCTGTCGTTGAGCGAGGATAGCACTCGAAGAGAAAGAAGGATACTTCAGCGGTTACAGGTTCTTGTCATCATCCATTACCTCGAGGGATTTCTGTTGGTTCTCTTTTTTATCTACTTGCTGTATATTGAGTCATTGACAGCTAAATCTAATATTTTTGTTCTTTTGTCTAGGACAAGAAGTTTATTATAAGAGCTGAGCTGTATAGGTGGCTTGTGAGTCTGGAGAAGGACAAGTGTACAACAACAGACAGGAAAACTATAGACCGAATTTTAAAGAAACTTCAGGAACTAGGGCACTGTAAGTGCATACATATTAATGTACCTGTTGTCACAAATTGTGGTCGTAGCCGTACCACTCTAGTGATTCTGCACCCATCTATTCAGAGTTTAACTCCCGAACTAGTTTCTGAAATTCATGATACATGGAGGTCTTTTGAGATTCAAAGTCGTGGCCAGTGTTCATCTCGATGGAAGAGCAGTGGATCAGTTCCTGTCCTGAAAGATGTTCAGAGGACTCAGAACCATGCCAGTACAGATATCCGAGCTATGAAATCAGAAGCCATGCGTTCTAATGGATTTATTCTGGCAAAGATGATTCGTGCAAAGCTGCTACATAGTTTCCTGTGGGACTACATATGTAGTTCAGGATCTGATGGTGCTTTATCATCTGGGATAGATGTCATTGAGCTAAGAAATCCTCACAGCAGTAGCAAATTGTTTTCCCTGGAGGCAGCAATCAAGGCTATTCCAGTTGAATTGTATTTACAAGTTGTGGGCGCCACTAAAAAAGTTGATGATATGCTTGAAAAGTGTAAGAGGGGTTTGTGTCTCTCTGACCTTTCAGCTGAGGAGTATAAGTCTCTAATGGACACCCATGCAACTGGAAGGCTCTCATTGGTCATTGAAATTTTACGGCGTTTGAAGGTATGATTGTTTGGTTGCATTCAAAATTGGCTCTTTATGTATGTGTAATCAGCTATTCAGAATGTCTGTCACATTGAAACCTGATGAATCAGCCCTGAATGTTTGAAATTTTAAGGGTCATGCACCGGCATTGACTGATTGGTGGTAGAGCTTAATTTGTTGTGGTTTTGTGTCCCTAGATTCATGAAAGCAGCTCACTAATGTCATTCCTCATGAAGCAAAGAAAACATGTTATTTATATTATATGGAATGGTGCATTATCTGATTTGGACCCCAGTATGCTGAAGATACTACCAGAAGTTATGACACTTATAATTGACAGGTTAAAAAAGTTGACTCAGCAAACAGCTTTCAATGAGATTACCCAGTCAGAGTGTACAATGATCAGATTGGTTAATTTTGGACTTGTTATTTGTTTATCATCTCTCGTTTGATATCTGGTTGAAATTTGAATTTGACTCAACTCCATGAGAAAAATGGTATCTTTACATACAGATTTCAGAAAAAAATGGTATTTGATTCTTATGTGACCAAAGAATTGTAGAAAACTGGACAGCCTTTAATCCTCGTCATCCATAAAACCTTGTTCTTTGATTCTCACACTTCTGCTCATGTAGTTTGGAGAGAGAGAGAGACTCTTTAGGGGAACTTTTGTTTTGGTTTTCCATCTTGTCCATTCCTGTTATTTTATTGTTATTTGCAATAAAATTTTGTTTTTTTTCTCAATTGTAGATTTTCATTAGCATGTCTAATATGCAATAAGTAATTCTGTAGTTGATTCGACTGGTTGGTGATGAACGTTCAAAAGATGAAATCCTAGTTCCTCATGCCATTTCTATGCACGCATTGGAGCTTAAGCCTTATATAGAGGAACCACTTTCAAAAGATTCAATATCTTTGAGTTTTGGATCTCCTGATCTTCGCCCACGAATCAGACATGATTTTGTCCTCTCAAATAGAGAAGCTGTTGATGAGTATTGGCAAACTTTAGAGTACTGTTATGCTGCTGCTGACCCAAGAGCTGCTTTGCATGCATTTCCTGGATCTGCTGTACGTGAGGTATGTACTTGAATAATTTGTATTCTTTTTAGTTTGTCTGTGTTACTGTCTATTGTGATTTATTTCTGTATATTTTGGTGAGAAGAATGAGGAAGAAGAAGATTGGATTTTCTGAGAAAGAGAGAATTCAAGTTCAACTTCTTTTCTATGTGTTTGTTACTGTTACATAAGGAGAGAGAGAACACTCTCTCTCTTACATCAAAAACATCCCAGCCATTCATTTTATCTCTATTACAAAATCATGACACTTGGCATTCACAGCCTTTCTACTATGAGCCTCACACTTGGCATATTTAACCCAAGTGCATTCACCATTAACAGCAAAGCTTAACACACACACTAATTTAAATCAGATCACAAGTAATTCAACAGTAAAGGGTTATTTTGAGCTTTTTGTTGATCACATACTTTGTTAGTATGCTGTTCATTTTAACAGTTTTTTCTAGGTTTTTTCTTCTACACTTTTGAATTTTATATCATACTGGATATTTACTGGAACTCTAGGATCTCTTCCACACACCCCAGGTGCTTGAGTTCAGCCTTTTAACTTTTTACGAAATATATTTCAGTTCGGATGCTACAAGTTTTTTGTTTGCTAAAATTCTACATGAATACCTTTACCAAGCCCACATGAATTTGTATTTTCTAGGATTGTCTTGAAATTGAAGTTCAACTACTGCTGAAGGCAGAACTGGTAGATCAACTTAGCTGCGAAATTCTTAGCTGCAAAATTATCTTATTTTCTTTCCACAGGTCTCCCTGTACAAGTCATGGACCAAAATCCGAGTTATGACAGCTGCTCAGCGGGATGAGCTCTTAAAGCGTGTAGACAAGGATGATGCAAGTGAAAAGCTTTCATTTAAAGAGTGTGGGAAGATCGCAAAGGATCTCAATTTGACCTTGGAGCAGGTTATATTCTGCTATAATTTACTTTAAGTCTTTATCTTATTCATTTGGTAAGGTATTAATAATAATTTGTGATGCAAAAGTCAACATTGTGATATGAAACGTTGATATTTTACTATCTCAACATGGACATGAGCAAGTCACTTTATTCCAACTATGTCAACGGAATAACGAGTTTTGGAGACGTATTGGTAGTAAATCAATATCAGCAAGAAACAAGAAAAAGGAAGCTCTGTTTTTTTATTTATGTCATTTCAGGAGCTATTGCAATGTTCTAGTGATAAATCTATTGGGTGTATTTCATTGATAGATTCAGGGATTCGTTTTGTCCAGAGCCATGGAATAAAGACATCTGTATTCAAACTTTATGTGATATTATACTCTTTTCCATTGTTCTTCTCTGAGTTCTGTTTGGTGTGGTCATCTTGACCGCCTGTTCTTGTTCCTCGTTCTTTTCTTGTTCTTAATATAATCACCTCTTTATAAAATAATAAAATGTAAGTATATACTATATGGATAGATGTTTGTCTGAGCATTGTTTAGAAGTTCTAGTTCTTATGATATCTTTCGCTATTATCTTGTATTATCACAAACTCATCATATTATCCTCATTTTCTGGGTATAATGTCTTGGCCAATATTTATTAAACTAAAGTATAGTATGTCTTGAAAGTTGAAACTATCTCTTTTTTTCATTTCATTTAATTGAGAGGTACTCCGACCATTTTCTGACTTATCAATTATGCATGTTTGTTCCTGTAATGTCACTTGCAGGTGCTTCGTGTGTATCATGATAAGCGCCAAAAGCGTCTTCAGGGATTGAAAAATAAAAGTGATGAAATTCAGTCAAAAAAAAGTAGACGTGTTTCACGAAAAAGGAAGAGATCTTCTGAACAAGAGTCAGTAAAGTCCACAGAAATTGATGAGGTAACTGCACAGTTGGAAGAGCAGGGGCATGCCGCATTATCTCATACTGTGAACCAATCCATGGAAGAAAATGATCTTTTGGTCACTTCAGATAAGAATGACACACATTTGCAACCATTGGCTGATCGTCTAGAAACTGAGCAGGAACCTGAACAAAATAGAGATGATGATGGCGAGTGCCATTCAGTTATTCGCAAATGTGATTTTAAAAAGTTAAAGTCAACACGTGCTTCAACACGTCAACGAAGGTTTTCATGGACAGATGAGGCTGACAGGTAAGGGAAGAAGATACATATGATGAATATCAGCTACTTTCCCCTGTATACCTTTTTCTTTTTTTCTGTGACATGTATGCTGTTACTCCATGGAGTTGGTGATTTCTTTTTGGTTTTGATAGATTATTAAATAATTTTATGGCTTACATCCGAACAGTTAAGCTTTTAGGTATAGTGGTAAACGAACAAAATTTGTCATGGTATCAGTGCAGAAGATCCTGGTACGAGTCCCTACACTTTTAACCTCCCAAAATCACATGCTGGTATCTACTTGTGTAGGCATGTGACTGGAATTTCAGAAATATAAAGAATTTTTATTCTGATTTCCTAACAGCTTAAGCATTCGGGAATAGTGGTAAATCAACAAACTTTTTAAGGTGTATCGTATTATGAAAAAAAGGATACGAAATCTTTTGTTCTTTGCATGTGAGTATTTTTTTACCTATTTAATTTCACTTATAATGATATCATCTTTTCAGGCAATTGGTTATCCAATATGTAAGACACCGTGCAACTCTTGGCGCAAAATTTCACCGTGTAGATTGGGCTTCACTTATTGACCTTCCAGCACCTCCTAGTACCTGCCAAAAACGAATGGCATTACTCAAAAGTAACAGAAGATTTAGAATAGCTTTAATGAGGCTCTGCAACATGATCAGTGAACGATATGCAAAGTTCCTGGAAAAGACCCAGAACAGGTCACTTAGCAATGATGATTGCAGGCTGCTTTTGCGAGGTTCAGCAGGGGAAGATCATAACAGCAATGTTCCTAATAACAGTAATCATAATCAAGTGATAGGTATTCAGGAAGAACCATGGGATGATTTTGATGACAATAACATTAAGAAAGCCCTTGAGGAGGTACTTCACTACAAGATGATGTCTAAATTGGATGCCTCTAAACGAGTTGGATCTACCTGTGAGGACTGGTCAGATCGTAATACAAATTCAGAAGAATATGTAATTATCCTATCCCTGCACCTTAGATTTATACCTTAATTGCCTTGCAAAGATGCCATATCTGGAATAAATTTTAAGTGAAGCTTGATTTTGTTGCTAATGCAACTGTGGATCTCTCTCTCTCTCTCTCCATCCATGTGTGTATGTGTATACAATTTTGCATTGTTCATACATTTATACTTGTTTGTGTTCAATATCACTGAATAGTGAATACCATTACCTTCAGGATCCCCAGGAATCTGAATTTATTGCATCAGCTACTCCATATGAGGATGCTCAGAACCATAGTGGAAGAGGATTGAAAATTTCTTCACGGAGATCAAGCTGTCAACATCTTAATGAAAAGTTTTTTAAGCTTTTGCATGGCGTTAATGTTAGTACACAAGTCTCAAAATCACTGGCTGTTTCTAATGCTGTAGAGCTCTTTAAGCTTGTCTTCTTGAGTACCTCAACAGCACCAGAAGTGCCGAATCTGCTCGCAGAAATTATACGGCGTTACTCAGAGTGTGATCTGTTTGCAGCTTTCAACTATCTTAGAGATAGAAAAATCATGGTAGATCTTAAAGTTTTGTTAATTTTGCATGCTCATCTTGTTCTTGTAGTACTAGGAAAGAACACATGAAGGTGTACAGAAATCCCTTTTTATTTACCACAATAGATTCATTTCTGTTGTTTCCTATCGAATTTTCTCTATGTTCCCATATATCTCCTGTTTTTCTAATTTAGTGCTGTATACGTTTCATTTGGCAGGTAGGGGGCAATGACAGTCAACATTTTTCTCTCTCTCAACAGTTCTTGCATAATATTTCTATGTCACCCTTTCCTACAAATTCTGGGAAGAGAGCTAATAAATTCGCGCATTGGCTCTGTGAAAGAGATAAAGATCTTATGGAAGGGGGGATTGATCTCCCTACAGATTTACACTGTGGGGACATATTCCATTTGCTTGCTCTAGTTTCTTCTGGTGAACTGTCAATTTTTCCTTGCTTGCCAGATGCAGGCATGGGAGAGGCCGAAGATTTGAGAAGCTCAAAACGTAAAATTGATAGCAATGAATTTTTAGATGGTGATAAGACTAAAAAGCTAAAATCATTTGTGGCGGCCGAAGGTGAAATTATTTCCCGTCGAGAAAAAGGTTTCCCAGGTATCAAGGTATCTGTATATCGTGCGGCATTTTCTACAGCCAATGCTGTAGATTTGTTCAAAGACGATACTCCTGTTGGAAAAGATTCTGGTGGAAGTTATCAACTAGTCAGTACTTCTGGTCAGAGTGCTTTGTCTCATTCTGACCATATGAAAGAAATCCTCGATTCATGCAGTACTGTCTCTGTATTAGATAGTGAGTCGCCTTGGGAAGGTATGGTGCGGTATGCTGAACATTTGCTGCCATCAAATTCTGCTCAAAATCAATCAAGTCCCATCTGTCCTGAGGTCTTTAGGTCTGTTTACAGTGCTATTCAAAAGGCCGGAGACCAAGGACTGAGCATAGGAGATGTTTCTCGAATAGAAAATATCCCAGGTATGATGCTATGCTTCTGTTTCAGGAAGGTGAAATTTCTGCATTAGGTTTTCCTGTATTGATTTTTTCTTGATTTCCTTTTAGGAGAAAGGATGACTGAGTTTATCATTGACGTGCTTCAAACATTTGAACGAGTCTTGAAGGTTAGTTTCCTAATTATTTAGCAATCTGAGAATAATTTCTCATGGGTGAAGTTTGTTGGTTTTTCTCTGTTCCAGAAATCTTAAGCTGTTAGGATGTGAGCCAACAATTATTATATATTCTCATAATCTTCCTCACTTGTGGGCCTTCCACAACTACAGCCCAACATGCGGAATTCAACTTAATATTGGGAGGTTGAAATTGTAGGGATCTGAACTTAAATCTTCTGCTCTGACCATGATAAAGTTGGTTGATTTGCCACTATTCCTAAAAGTTTAGGTTGTTAGGATGTGGGACAACAACTATTTTATATTCTATTTTCTATTTATGTGTTGTCCTCAGCGGAAATAGCCCTAAAGTTCTGTACCAAATTAAAATGCAATTGGTAATTCTTTGATTTAGGACTTGATTAATAGTGGAGAGATGGTTTTCTTTTTGTTGAGGTATCAATGCGATTGATTGCACGTTTTAGGCGGAGGTGAAGAGGTGGTTTGCAACACATTAAAAGAACTTATTCAAAATGACTTAACAGATTCCTTGGCTTTAGAAGTTAGAGGAATAGCATTATATGGCTTAAATATTGGACCTCAAGAAGTTAAAGCATTGGATTTCATGCTTCAGCCAAATCGCACGAGTTAAACACTTCATGACATCTGAATCTAAAAGATAGCTGCTTTATATACAGGTCAATGCTTATGACTCTGTCCGGTTCGTGGATTCGTTGTATCGTGACAAGTATTTTATGACTTCACTACCCAGTATTTGTCACAATTTTGAACCAACTTCATCGAGAAAGCCGCTAGGAGGTGATAATGGTGATTTGATCCTTCATCCAAAAAACTGTGATATTGGTGGTGCTCATTCACAGGGGGATATACATATGAATGTTGATGATGTTCATAAAGTGACATTTCTGAATTTCCCCGAAAAGGTTTTTGAGCTCTCAGATGAAAAACAAACTAGCTGTGTGCCGGAAGGCTGTATGGAAGGGAAAGAAGTTTCACCTAGAGGGGATGATGTGGATGAATCTTCTAGATCCTCTTCTGGTAAACTATGCGTGCCAATATTGCCATGGATAAATGGTGACGGGACCATTAACAAGATTATTTACAAGGGACTCAGACGACGTGTTCTTGGAGTTATGATGCAAAATCCAGGGATGTTAGAGGTACTTGCATTCTTTTGGGTTTGTATATTTCTATTCATGTCTAGCAAAACGCTGCTAAATAAAATGTTACATGAGGTGGAAGCTTTAAATTTAAACTAGCAATGTCCATATAAATATTATCAATCTCATGATTATCTTCCTGAAACTATTGCAATTGAAAATTGCTTTGACTTTCATACTCTTCAGTCTTCACTGAGGATCACTGAACGCTGGATACAGCAGCAAGGTTCCCTTGGGTGCCTTACTGTTCGATATATTTTCACTGTGTAGATAAAAGCATGATTGGTTATTAAATTGTTTTTGACGTTACTATCCTCTTGATTATCTAAACATTCCTGTTGGTCTCCTTAATGCTGTACTCATGACTCTGTGAGTTTCATTGGTCAGCTAAGTCAGCCAGCAAAAGATGCTTATTAGGGCTATTCGTTGTTATACCGAATGATTATTCTTTTTCATTGGAGTTTGCGATTGTGGTTGTCAATCCGTATGTTGGAACGCCATTGGAATTCTGTTGACTAGGACCTGTCGGTTATCCTGTAGGGGCTGTAGGAAGCATTCGGGTCAAATTGGTCATATCATGCTTGAACAAATAGCTTTAACTATAAGGCTTTACAAAATAATGTGTATATTCTCATGTCTTTCATCTCTTTTTTATGTTAGGATGAAATTATTCGCCGCATGGATGTGCTGAATCCCCAGGTATTGCAACCCACAGCTTGTTTTATGAATTGGTTTCTCTACCAACATGCTATTTCACCCTTTTTATTGTGGGTAGAAATTGCCTGCCTCGTTGATTCAGTTTTAATGCTAACTTCTAAGTTTCTTATAGAGCTGCAGAAAGTTACTGGAGTTGTTGGTTTTGGATAAACACATTTATGTGAAGAAGATGCATCAAACTACACCCAACGGGATCCCACCCGTACTAAGAACCCTCTTTGGAAGCAGCTTCACTGAACCAAAGCTAGTCTGCCGTGAGCATTTCTTTGCAAATCCTATGAGCACGTCCTTGCTATAGACGTTTTAGCTTTTTCTGCAAGGTGCTTTGGGGTTTAAAGTTTCTTGTACATGATGTGCGTTAATAGGATTCAACTACTGAAACCAATTTTCGCATTCACTGGTTTGGAAATTTCTGTATAGCTTAGCAGCGTGTGCGAGGTTCTTAGAAATCAGTCTTTTGGAAATTTGGAGCTTCTGTTTACCTCCATTTGTTTACAAGCAACTAATGGTGGGGTCATTATCCTCTAAGGTGACCAAATTGCTTGCGTGCGATTGCTGGATTAATACTTGGAAGGATGCTGGCTGTGCAGTGTGATGCATGACAGTGATGCCCAGGAAGAGGAGTACTTGGCAGAGGAAAGGAATCTTGTGCAGTCGTGGAACACAAACACTAGCAGAAAATGTGGACTACTCAATGTAGATATAACGGGGAACCCTAATGGCGGTCACTTCTTAATTTTGTCTTATATGTTAGGGATGCTATTATTTGGTTGGAGGAAGGCCTTTCGTGGCTTCTCCTTTGGCGCGATGGGCACCATATCATTTCAGATTGGTTCAGTCCATGACCTTTAGAAGCACTCATGTTACTCCATTTTACAATCGTCGATGAGCTGAAGTAGCTTGCAATGAGAAAGTATATCGGGGGTACTTGGCGACTTAGGATGATAGTACCGGTTGGGTTGAATCACTATTAAGGTACAAAGCTTGTTTTATTTATTGTTCTTTGTTTCTGTTTGTACATTAGAAAAACATGGGATCCAGACAATGGAACCACAAATTTCTTTCCGGAAAAGTTATGTTGAATTTATCAGAGAAGTGTGTGGAAAATGGAATTTCTCTTCTGAAGTAGCAGTTTTGTTGAATTTGTAAGCTGTATTTATTTTGTCACGCTTCTGTTACCGGAATTTTTTGTTTCGAGTTCTGTTACCCCGATTTTAGAGAACACAGCTTGTACTTCAGAAATTGGAGTTGCATAGGAGTTTGACACCCAAAATCAAAGACTTGTGGTTTACAAAGAGTTGTTCTTTAGAAATTGGAATTATGCTATTCATCGTGTTTACAGGGAGAGGACCATATTGGTGATGGTTTGTGGATCTTTGACGTGCCTCCTCCTTTCTTCTCTTTGAAGTAAGGGTGCAACTTGGGTTGGGTTAACCTGTACCTGCCCGAACCCAACCTAACCTTAACCCCACCATTCTTGGCTCCAACCTCACTCGAATATGGTGGAGAATGTGAAGGGAGAAGGGTGAGTTAGTAGGTTATGGTGGGAGCAAGGGCCGGTGGGTAAGCTAGGGGTAGGACATGGGTTGAGGGTTGGGCGATTGGGGAGAGGAGGGGAGTGGGTGACGTCTGTGTAGGATTCTTGGGATGTAGGTTATCTCACGTTGATCTTTGAGGGTTCTATTCAGAAAATAAAATTTTTACACCTTAAACAATCATTTCATATTAAGGTATATAACTCATTTAGTATTAAATTCTCAAGGGGGTGTCAATCAAACTTTTTAATGTTAATTTTTTCTTTAATCTTGATATAGTTTGGTTTCAAGTTGGTTTACTTCTTTTGGGCCTTGAAGCGGCCGATGCACCCTAGTTAGTGTTAGGGAATCATATACTAAATCATGGATTTTGGAGAATCAAGATGACATCTTTATTAATTTTTTTCTTTAAGGTGACAAATTGAAAGTGGTGTATAAGTTCATACGTCATTTAAAAAATTCTCAAATGAATATCTCTTACTTTTTATAGATGTGTAAATCTTAAAATGCAAATCCCTCCATATTAGATTAGATTAAATAACCCAAAAAGAATATAATGGTAAGACGAACTAAATAACTGAGAGATTTGGCTTTATTTTTGTATGTTTTGTTAAATAAGAGAGATTTGGCTTTTACTACAAATAATCGACTTTTTAATAAATCTTATTAAATGGCGGACCAAATATGGATCAACCACTTAAACCTAAATGACGTAAAATAAAAAATATGTCATCCACATACAAATTTTACCTTTGCAATTAAGTTATTGACATTTCAAAATAGTCATCATGCATATCTTTTTTTTAATTTTTTTTTATTTCATAAAGAAGATATAAGAAGACCAAAAAAAAAAAATATAAGAAGTATATAAAAGTGCATGATGACAATTTTAATGTCATTAACATCTCTAATATCTATTGAATTATAATTTTTTTGCATAATCTTATGACTCAAGGGAAAGAGTTTGGTTTTCTTTTTGGCCATGTCTTTGAAAATTCTATTATACAACAACACTTTTAACCCTTGAATGAGACGGGTTCATCCTTCTCCTGTGTATAGAATGACAATTAGCGTTGGATGTGCAATGCATGACATGCAACAATCTGGTGTAGCAAAAACTCCATGTACTCTATTATAATTGGAATGATAAACGGTCCAGATTTCCATATACCATGATTTGTTTTCCCGGAAGCAATTGGTGTTCCTCTGCTGATGTGTACGCACCAGATTCGACCTCTCCTCCTCTTCCCTCTCTCTCTCTCTCTGTGCACCTTCTTCAACCCCTCTCTCGCTTCGCTCTCTGAAACTTCAAGTTCCCGAATTTCAGAAACCAAAAAATCCGCCATGAATTAGCGCCTTCGTCGCCACGAAGATCAAAACCCAGATACCCAATTCCTCAAAAAAGCAAACGAACTCAGAAACATGGCGGAAAACGGCCCATCGTCGTCCCCAAACCCCCTCCAACCCAGCATTGACCCAGCAGCAGCAACACCCTCAAACATTATGATCACCCAAAACCCAGCAAACCCAGCAAACCCTTCCGCAAACCCAGCAATCCCATCCCCTTCAACTCTCACCCAATCTCCTCAAATCGCATCCCCACCTCTCCCTCCCCTGCCCAACATCTCGCTTCCTCAAACCCAGCACATTTCACCCACCGTCGGATTGGATTACGCGCAGAAATCGACCCAGCAGCAACAGCAGCAGCTGCAACAGCAATCTCAGTCATTGGTGCAACAACCCCAGAACGTGAATGTGAATTCCATGTCGAATTACCAGCTCCAGCAGAGTATGCAGCGGTCGCCGTCGATGTCCCGAATGAACCAGCTTCAGCAGCTGAGCCAGAACCCGCAGCAGCAGCAGCATTTCGGTATGATGAGGCAGCAAGGGGGTTTGTATGGGCAGGTGAATTTTGGTGGCTCTGGTGGTATTCAACAGCAGAATCAGCAGCAGCAGCAGCAACAGCAGCAAAGCCAGGCGCAGCAGACGCAGCAGCTTGGCGGTGGGAACTTGTCGCGATCAGCCTTGATCGGGCAGAGTGGCCACCTGCCCATGTTGTCTGGCGCTGCTGCTGTTGCAGCTGCGCAATTCAATCTGCAGCCGCAGTTGTTGGCCTCGGTATGAAGTTTAATTGTCCTCATTAAATTTTCTGTTGTCTTTTGATTATGGAGGTGAAATGTGGGGTAATTAGTGTGCATTTGCGCAGTACTTGTTATGTGAAGTGGAGTTTAAATAAGTTGTGTCTAGTAGCAACAGAAGTTTCTTGGTAGTGTTTTTTTGTGAATGTTATATCGGCATAGACGGTTGCTTCAATGTGGGCAAAACCATCCGACATAGTTATGCTACGCACTTCCTAAGACCAATGCTAATCATATCCTATATTACATAGTAAAGTACATCATTACTGTTACAAATCAAATGCAAACAAACTTAATTTTAATATGGCACATCAGTTCCCATTTGAATTCCTAATTGAATATTAGTGCATCAGCGAAAGCTGTTGGACCGATAGACATGTTGCTTTGGTTTCTGTACTGTTGCATAATATATTATACCCTGCCAAGTGGGCACACCAGTGAACTTAATGCTTTCGCAAAATGGAAATGTTTCTTGTTTTAACAAAATCAGTAAATTTTCTGCAGCCGAGACAAAAAGGCAGCCTGGTCCATGGTTCCCAATTTCAGCAAGGTAATTCTCCTGGGCAATCTTTACAAGGAACACAAGCAATGGGGATGATGGGATCCATCAATTTGAGCTCGCAACTAAGAGCTAATGGGGCCATTGCTTCTTTTGCTCAACAAAGAATGAATCAGGGGCAGGGCCAACTCAGGCAACAATTGGCCCAACAAAATTCGCTCACCTCTGCACAGGTATAATTGCATACTTTCCTCTTTCCTGATCTGTTAACTTAGGCGTCTTCTACTTTATTCTACCAACTGCTATGTTTGTTTGGTTTTGAGTTTTTTATGTGTATGCAAATTGTTATACAATGTTGGGTATGTGAAGTACTCATTCTAGCTGATCATGCGATGGTGTATAATGAGTTTTTCTACAGCTTGAATTTCTCATATTCCATTAAACTTATGTGTTGGTTTTGGACCCTGCAATAACGGGCCTTGCAATGAGGCCGATATTCTTTTGGCTCTACATTTGTAGTCTGACCTGTTTCAAGTAATAAATGAAGGTCTTTTATTATTGGGTTTGGGTGGGAAATTCAAACTGTGGAATTCAACTTTCTGGTTCTAAGAAATTTTTGGTTTTAAGAGAGTGACACGGCCATTATCCAGACCTTCATGTTTTCTTAGTGAATTTTCCTCCAGTCTTGTTCAAAGACAGAACCCACAGGGAAAACAATGTTAATCGTACTATGTTTGTATCTGGGATATCACTTTTGAGTAAGTTTCAAAGTGGTTTTGCGCTAGCTGCTTTCGTTCTGAGTACATTTTATTAACTCCTTAAACCTTATAAAGTAGTTATATTGAATCATGTGGAACAGTGGAAGCAATTATGTCAACTTATCATTTTGGTACTTGGAGGATCAATGAGAATGAATCACTTTATTTCGTGCTACATGAATTTTAGTTGCAAAGAAGCCCTTCAAACCATCAATTGCTCTGCTGGTATCCTACAAGAGTCCGCAATTGCTCTGCCCAGAAAATATGTTTTTCTTTTTCGTTTTCTATTTTGGTTGTTGTCGTCGTCATTTATTTGTAGCATCTAACATTTAGCCTTATCAGGTGTAACAGTATGTAAGATCCAATTTTTGTTGAATGGAATCGATCATTCTTTTCAAAACATACTGGTACTCTTATTTTCTGTAATGAACCACTTCCCCTTGATGGGTATTTTTGTAGAATTGTAGGCATTTTAATATTGGTGGTACAGTGTTGGCATTTTGCTCAGCAGGAAGGATAGAGGTGTATTTATACAGTTTAACAATCTTTGGCAATGCTGTTACTCTATAGCATGTCTTTGATGGATGTATCAATTTATGTTTGGGACATTTAATCACACCTTACAAAGTACAGGTTCAGAGCTTGCCAAGAACGTCTTCGCTTGCATTTATGAACCCTCAGCCATCTGGGGTGGCTCAGAATGGACAGCCAGCAATGATGCAGAATTCTTTATCACAACAGTGGTTGAAGCAAATGCCTGCCCCTGGCTCACCTTCATACCGTCTTCAACAACATAGGCAGCAGGTTCTCTTTCAGCAGCAACTGGCTTCTAATCAGTTACAAAAGTCTATGCCCTTGACCCAGCAACAGTTAAACCATCTTTTACAGCAGCAGCAACAAATGGGACATCCACAGTTGCAACAGCAGCAGCAGCAGCAGCATCAACAGCAACAGCAACTTCAGCAGCAGCAAATACAGCAGCCACTACAACAACAATCGCAGCAGCAACAGCAGAATTCCCCAAGGATGGCTGTACCCACAGGCCAGAAATCTCTTAGTTTAACAGGATCACAGCCTGATGCTACTGCATCTGGTACAACTACACCTGGAGGGAGTTCAAGCCAAGGAACAGAAGCAACTAACCAACTTCTCGGGAAGAGAAAGATACAAGATTTAGTCTCTCAGGTATTCTTTATTTATTTAATCTGCTATTTCTTTTTTTGGTTTGTGTGTTGGGAGGGGGGTTGTGTGTGCTCTAGTAATAAATTTGTCATTGTGAGAATCTTTTTTTCCTCCCCAGGTTGATTCACAAGGAAGGCTGGATCCTGAAGTTGAAGATCTTCTCTTGGAGATTGCTGATGACTTCATTGATTCTGTGAGGCTTGACATGCTAACTTTTATACTATACGTATATATAATGACGTTCAGTTGCAGATCTAACTTAAGGACTTGCATATCTGTAGATGAACTTTAGACGACTGATATACATATCAATTGGTCACATTTAATTTTAAAGTTGATATACAAGTCCTCTTGTTAGATCGGGTTCATATAAATAGACACACGTGGACATGCCTCAAAATAGACCCAAATTAATTTTGTACTGCTGATAATACTTCACTCTTACAAAATTCTGTGTGTCAAGCTTTCTCTGGCATGTCTGACCAAATAAAAAGAAGCTTTATATGGCACACATGGACATTAAGCGCTTATCCTATGCCTATCTGCAGGTGACAACATATGCATGCAATTTGGCAAAGCATAGAAAATCTTCAACTTTAGAGTCCAAGGATGTGTTGCTACACCTAGGTTGGTTCTGTACCACAACTAATCTCCGTATTGCTTGTGATTATTGGGAAATTTCTATGTCATTAAGTTGCATAATAAATGTACTGATCTCCTAATTTGATACTAAGAGAAAGATCTTATATGAGTTGACATGGGATGCAAACAAGAGGTTTCTAATAGTCAGCGAATTTAACTTATCTGTCTCATCGTTAACAAATCTGTGCTCATTCTCTCTACTTAATCTGGTTCTTGTATGGCACAGACCAATGTACTTAACTACTTATCTACAAAAGTAAAAAATAAAAATGAATTAAGGTTTCTGGTTGCCCCTGTGCTGCGCTTCTTTGTGCTCATCTTTCCTTGTTATTTTTTTCTTGATTAATAACTTATCAGGTTGTGTTTTCCAAGTTACTATCAAATTTTTCTTGATTATTAGAAAGAAAAAAACCAAATAAGGCTCATTTATGGATGAATATCTTTTTTTGTGTGTTTATGAGTTTTGGAGTACATTGAGGTCATTGTTTGGCTCATGCGATAAATATGAGATTTGTGGAGATATGTATAATAATAGCATGGAAGCTATAGTAGCATCTAAGTTTATATTATAATATTATAAAAGCCATATCACAAAAATCTTGACTCACTTGGGTCCTTTATATGAATCATAGTTGGTGCAGGTGTCGCATTGCAGAATTTAATGCGTTGAACTAATTTTGCAGAGAAAAATTGGCATTTGACAATTCCCGGTTTTTCAAGTGAGGAGAGGAAGTTCCAAAACAAATCTGTAAGTATCTTGAACATCTTACGATGAACATTATGGTGCGTCTAACATCTTGTAGTATATCTATTTCAAAGGACAAATTTATAGTTGGATAAGTATTTTTTACGTTGAATATGTTTTGTATGTTTGGTTGAATTTGTAATCAACTGTTGAAGATACAAAAGTAGAATGTATGGTGGTCCCTTTTTAGTGCAGTTCTTTATTATTATTTCTTACCAATTTCAATTCAAGAGATTTATTGGAATACCTTGCTTTTAAAACATACAGTTGTCAAGTGATCTACATAAGAAGCGTTTGGATGTGGTAAGTTTGAATTTTCTGTGTATATGTTTTTTCCTTTTAATATTCCTTTTCGTAACGAACAACTGAAAGTTGGTCTACAATTAACTACTCGGTCAGATACGGACGCTGATGGAATCGTCGAACCTGGACACAAATCCCAATACTCCTAAAGAGATGATCAGAGGGTTTGGCAATCCGGTTGGTGCTAACCACTTGATAAGACCATCTCTTGGTGCAGCAGAACAGTTGGTTTCACAATCAACTGGTTCTCAAATGCTGCAGCAAATGACTCGGTTCTAATAGAGATCAGCTATCAGCGGTTATTGTGTCTCCGTGCTGATTTTAGTCGTTACATATGTTGGTAAGCGTGCTCATTCGCTAGTTTTCATTTGCCCCTATCATCTTTCCAGGCATACTGAAACTTCAATAGAAATACGGAAGCCGACATTCTTTACCCTGAATTTAGTTTACTTAAGAGTCGTCCAAGCATACCAGACTTTTGTATGTTGACCATTTTGTCTTAGATGATGTATATTTGTTTATTCCATTGACATTGCTTGTAAATCTGGGTTCTACTTGTTTATCATGCTTACTATTTTTGAACTGCTATTTTGTACGACAGGTTTGGTTAGCGAAAGCAGGAGCGTATCTGGATCGATAGAAGCACAAATCTGTAATTACTTGCTAAGAAATGATAATTAGGTGGGTTTATAAATCACTCTAGTTGGTTGACCTTGTGCTACGCCATTTTCCTTTTAATTTTGTTCATCATTTGGTGGTTTGACAGAAATTATCAATTTATAGGCACATAAGTCGTAAGGCCGAATCTCAGCATACTAGACTTGCGTTGGCCTTTGTAATCTAATTTATTATTATTTTTTTTATTTATTTTAAGTTTTTGGCTTGGATTTTATTGGTATGCTAACAATTTTAAATGAAGAATTAGTTCGCGTTGTGTACTAATTTATTTGATTTTTTGGGGTGAAGGTGGTTTGCTTCGACCCAAGCGTATGGATTGTAAAGGATAATATTTAGCTCCTTACAAGGAGTCATTATTTCCTTACATGATGGTGATGTGACATTATTTCATGCTGTATAAACGCCATAATGTGAACCGTTTAGTCATTGATATGAATTAAACAACTTGACGCATTATCATTAGGATGCTACTTGTACCATAGTTGTCAATTTATTCTAACTCGTGGATGGCTAAGTGGTCTATAAATTGAATGAATTTTCTTAGATATGATATTTAGATGGTGATAAAGTGTCGGACCAAAAAAAACGATAATAAAGTGAATGAACGATTTTAACTATGATATTTGTATGGTGAAATAAGATCGCATCGTCATATAAAAAAGATTTACATGAGGTATTTACATTAACGAGCCAAAGTAGTGTACGATTGTGAGAAGTGGCAAGCTAGATTGTCTACAAATTGATTGTGTAGCCTTTTTTCAAAAAAATAAAAAATAAAAGTTGTCCTCCCCCGTGCCCTATCTGTTGTCCGAGAAAATGTAAGCAAATAATTTTGAGTTGAACTTTTGAGATGTGACCCAAAAGCAAAACAAAAAAATAAAGGATATTAAATCGAATTTGAATGGTGGGTGTAAGAAAAGACATTAAGCATTTCATGTTTAAAGCTTAACAGTCAACAAAAAATCTACTATGCTCCGGAGTAAACTTTACTCCGGAAAAAATCAACGGATGGATGAGGGTCTAAAGCATTCAACGGTGTGGATTAAACAACCAATTTGACTTGGTAACCGGTAAAACCTTTCTCCTTCTTTCTCTCCTTCTCTCTCTCTCGCCGTCTCTCTCTTGCTGCGATATTCAATCAGATTTCGATTCGTCGACGACGCTTTGATTCCATTCCTTAACCACTACACAAACACACCGCGTGAAGGGAAAAGCTCGACGAATCGAAACCTTTGAAAAGCCTTCGAATTCAATCGTTTTTCTGAGAAATCGTAGTCGAACGCACGCAGAGACGATTCTATCCGATCCAGGCCGAACCGGAGAAGTTTCAGATTGATTTTCGACCGTCCGATCCGGCGCCATGAGTTTCCTCTTCGGCAAGCGGAAGACGCCCGCAGGTTCGTTGATAGATCCAATTTTGTTTGGTTTTATGTTATTTTAGGGTTTCGATTTGTTGAATTTCTATGATTTTTGGCTTCCCTGATGTAAATATTGTATTATCTTTTGAAAGAATTGTGAAGAAAGACCCATATGTTCATTACTGGCCAAGCTTTGCAACAAGAGAAAAAGAAGGAAAAATGATGATGAGTTCCAGCATCTGTACATCTGCTAAATTCTGGGCGTGGCAAGCCTTTTTTCTACTGCTGCTTACCAACAATGGTGCATCACAGTCGATCATCAAGAACTTGCCGGGCTTTTCCGGTGACCTCCCCTTCAAGCTTGAAACAGGGTACTTATAATTATTTGATTAACATCTAAATTCGAACTCCGTGTCTTTCTGATTAGAGGAGCCTATGATTAATTATCTGTTTTATAGTACTAATTTATGGGGTTTAATTCGTGTCCACTTCCAAGGTATGTGAGCGTTGGCAAATTTGATGAACTGCAAATGTTCTACTACTTCATTGAGTCCGAAAGGAGTCCAGAAAATGATCCTCTGCTTCTTTGGATGACTGGAGGCCCTCGATGTTCTTCTTTTTATGGCCTCGTTTATGAAATTGGTAACTTTGTTTTTTATTTTGATCGATAAGAAATTCATTACTTTTACTTTCTAATTACCATCATTAATTGTTGGCAGGCAATTATCAGTTTTGATTCCACTGATTGCAATAGAAACTACTACTTTTTTTCAAGGGATGAGCAAAACCCCCTGAAAAAAATATTTATAATCCACACTGATTGCAATAGCTTGTTAGCTTCGATAAATTTTCTCTATACAGCCATTCGGTGCTGGTTCTCTGGCTTGTTGGTACTTGAAAATCTGCTATTTTCATCTCATTCACACTTCACTAGTTAACAAATGCATATGGTAATTCTATAATTTAAATAACTAATTGATGGACCAAAATGCCTTACGAATAGATTAACATTGCAAGAAAAATGCTTGGATGATCTTCCTAAAAAAGCATCAATTGACTCATAGGTACGCGTTTTCTGCATGCAGTAGCAGTATCAAATCCTTAAAATAGCTTCTTTGTATGCTTGGTTGATAGTTTTGGCCCAACTACTAACATAGTTACGAAATATAGAGCCTAATAGACGTATTCAAACCCTTTTGCACTAGACTAATATGGTTTAATAGTTTCATTACTGAATGAGATTCTCATTTAGTAGGGAATATGGTTCATAGATTTAGTGCAATTCTCTGGAGTTTAGTACTTTTCGGATTCCTTGCAGGGTCGCTAGAGTAAATAGACTATCATATTACATACTCGTTTAGGGAAGCCAATTTTGTGACCGTAAAACAAAGTTGTGCACTTATGTGTGCTTATTGTTAGCCAAAGATTGTTGCCGGTTGTGCATTTAATGTACACAAATTGTATGATCTGTGCGTACTAAATGAGACTGTAAATTGCCTAAGGATTCGGTGGTTGATTAAAGTTTTCGATTGTGTTATTTAGAGGCATGTTCTCATTTTATATTTGAGGACATTTTGTTTGTAAATCCCCTGTTCTCATTTTATTTACTTTTTTGTTTTAATTTTCTGAACAGATGAGCCAATGCCTAGCTCTACAAGAGGGGGTTTCCATGGCCATGGCCAACAGTCTCGATGATTCAGTTTTCAGAAACAAATATGGTAGAAGATGAAGTCAATTTTGTTTACTGACTTGCGCCATGAAAATGGCTTCATAGATGAAAGGCACCAATCCACTAATATTAGTATCCATTTTTTGTAGTTGTTGATCTCTTACACCCGATGTATTGATAGATGCTGTAAATACTGGATTGAACTATCCGTACTTAATTTTGCTCGTTAAATGCTTGTATAATTCTTATATCTTCTCCATGGAACTTGAAAATGTGTTGTTACAGATTGTAATTGGTTATTGCATTTGCTTTGGTTATTCGTCCTTCAACTAGGTGTAATGACTATTGATGTTGCACATGATATGAAAGGCGAAAGGAATAGAAAAAATTCATTTTCAGTTCATATTTTAGTCAAATCAAAATAGTTGACTAATTTAATTTTGGATGTTTTTTATGCCAATTTAATGTTGAAAACATGTTTATAATGTTGAATATGATGTTTTGGAATAGGTTTGGGGGAGGTAATCGCCCTACATTGACATTTGAGGGGTTTAGAAACTGAAAAAGTGAAAAAAAAAATCATGAAAACTGCTGCATAATTTTTCCAGATTTTTGGTCATAAAATCTATTTTTTGTGACGATCTTCAAAGAAATTTCAGTCGCTAAAGGTTGTTCATATTTCTTTAGCAACTGCTTTCAGTATTCAATTATGTCACTAAAAGTTCTTTTCGCATATATTCACTTGCGAAATTACCACGCAATTGCATAGAGAAGTGCGATGCGATCTCACTGCTTGCCAATTGTATGCACTTAATGAAAACTCGCATAGTATTTCCGTAATTTTGGTCATAAAATCCATTTTTTGTGACGATCTTCAAAGTCAGTCGCTAAAGGTTGTTCATATTTTTAGCAACTGTTTCTGGGTATGAATTTTGTCACTAAAAGTTTTATTGCTCCCAATAAGAGGTATTAATGTGACTTCATTTTTTCAACTCATCATATACGCTTTCACAATGGTTACGTAATGAATAACTATAATTTTTGTAAAAATAATAGTTGGTGAAAGACATGAAGACATGAAAATTTTGTTGTAATTGTATATAATGGAACCCATCAACATGTTCAAATAGTAAAAACGCCGTTCAAATGGTAAATTTGTCGTTCAAGTGTTAAGTTACAACTTAAACGATCGATTGACTCGTTTAAATGGTAAATTACCACTTGAACGATAGTTTTGCAACACCAAAAATATGGATAGTATGCCATTTAAAATGTTGTCTAATTGCATGCTGTTATGCAAATACTAGCCTACTGTTTGCCAATTGCATAATGTTATGCAGATACTAGCCTACTGTTTGCCAATTGCATAAACTTATCCACGAGAATTTCTGCATTAAGTTACCACTTAAACGAAGAAATTACAGCTTAAACGATGTTTTTACAACTTAAACGATGGAAGGACTCGTTTAAATGGTAAATTACCACTTAAACGATAGTTTTACAACTTAAACGAGGTATTTTACCACTTAAACGAGAAAATGAACGTTTAAGTGGTAATGGAGATATTTTGTACACTTACAATTTAAACGATCGTTGGAATGGTAAAAGCATCGTTTAAGTGGTAAAATTGTCGTTCAAGTGGTAAGTTACCACTTAAACGAAGAAATTACCACTTAAACGATGTTTTTACAACTTAAACGATGGAATGTCTCGTTTAAATGGTAAATTACCACTTGAACGATAGTTTTACAACTTAAACGATGTATTTTACCACTTAAACGAGAAAATGAACGTTTAAGTAGTAATGGACAAATTTTGTACACTTACAATTTAAACGATCGTTCAAATGGTAAAAACGCCATTCAAATGGTAAAATTGTCGTTCAAGTGGTAAGTTACCACTTAAACGAAGAAATTACCACTTAAACGATGTTTTTACAACTTAAACGATCGATTGACTCGTTTAAATGGTAAATTACCACTTGAACGATAGTTTTACAACACCAAAAATATGGTTATTATGCCATTTAAAATGTTGTCTAATTGCATGATGTTATGCAGATACTAACCTACTGTTTGCCAATTGCATAATGTTATGCAGATACTAGCCTACTATTTGCCAATTGCATACAACCGGTAACCTACAATTGTAGGTTACCTTTTTTTTTTTTTTAAATAAACAAATTTTTTTCAAAACCGGGGTAACTTTTACCCCGGAGCACAGAAGCAAATCTCAACATCCGCTTAAGTGGTCTTATACGTGATGTAGTACAACTAAATAATTTACGTTTTTTGGTAAGTTTTCTTAAAATAAAGAATAGTCCCCACTAGAAGATCAAATTGAATAGATTCTACATGCTTCTATGAGTTTTTGACTCTTAAAAATATGAATTGTCGTGGTTTGGTCACTAGGTCTCTTTTCAAAAAAAAAAAAAAAAATCTATATGCCTTCACTGTTTTTATTATGTTGGTAAATCATGATGCCATTTACTTCACATAGAAGATTCCATAACATTTAACTATCCATGTAAGCAATTTAATTAGAATTTACTTAAGTTTTTTTTTAGAGGCTTCCCCATCAATTGTAGTTTATGTCCATTCAAAATATTGTATATGGACATTACTTGGCTCACATGTAAAGAGCAATTTCTCTTTATATGGCAACGGACATCATTTTATTGCATTTAACGCTCGTGATCCTAATATTTTATTCTTTTATCATTATCTAAATATTATCTCTAAAATCTTATTCGATTTGTAGAACAAGCATTTCATTTATATGAATCAAATAAGTTGATTACAAAACATTTTTAATGTGATTCGCTCCAGATTGTGACTGTAATACATGAGCATTCCACAAACTTGTCTCCAATCGAACACATAATTGAGGATGCCAAGGTTCTGCAGTCAGGGATCATTGGAGCTTTCTTGCCCACGTGCGTCACCATGGTTTGAGGAACCTACTGACCTGATCCTTGATCTCATGATTGAAGAATGTAATGACTGACTTGAGCCTTTTCTCAGGTCCCTGTTTTGTAATGTAAGCTGTTTTGTTTCTTAATCAACGAAAACTTATCGCTGCTATCAAAAACAGAAAAACAAGTTCACGATTAATTATGAGAGTATTACTTGTTATTATATCATTGATTTGTTTGACGCATATAATTGGCTAAATAGACTTCAAATTGAATGACTTTTCTCTGTGATATCTTCAAATGAGTGGATAAGAGAATAAAATATTCGAATAGACGCTTCTACAATAAAATAATGTCACGTCGTCATGTAAAGAAAATGACTCATTACATGTAAGAAGCCAAATATCCTTAGTATATTCTTGAAACCCTATTGTATTTTTGTAAATTTTTAAAAATATTCTTTATAAATAAACTTTCCAAGATTTATAATCACACAAGTCTTGTTTCCATCGTGAAAAAATTAGACATCATGTTTTCGTGTGTAGCAAAACTTGCATGAAAATGAGAGAGTACACACTTCTTCCTCTCCGTATCACCATAGACGTGCTTCCGTATCCTTGGTGTGATTGGTCTTAATAACCTTTTTTAGGAAAATGAATTAGTAGGTGGTCTTTTATTTTCAGCCTAAAATAGAGGTTAGGCTAGTCTAGGGTTTGGATTTCCATCACCTTGGTGTGATTGGTCTTAATTAAGTATTTCAGGAAAGGAAGTAGAAGGTGTATTTTGCCTAAATGGGTACACGTAGCCTTATAGACTTAAAGTATATGCATTTTGTATTATACAAATATCATTGCATGACTATTAAATATTAAATAGTATATTAAACTCTTAATGATCACCTAATGCATGCAAAGATGTGTTAATCCGTTATTTTCGTGCTTGTCAATTGTCTAAGTAGACTTGGCATTTGGTCTTAAAACCAAACAGTACAAATGGAGGCTTACAAGCATGTCCAGGTTAACTCTAGTATAAGTTTTATATTCTGGAACATGTTACATTAAGTCCAACCATTCTTTTTTATATAATAAAAAAGCTTTAATATTGTGCCTATATGACAACACACGACATGAAAGACCCAGTTCTTATTTATCAGGAAAAAAATTACTGGCATACTCCAAAATGAACGAAATTTAAAATATTGAAAGTATAATAATATGAATTAAATATTTAGAAAGGCATTGATCATCACACATTTGACCTTCATGTTGTGATAACTGCACAATCTGTCTTATCATAGGATGTTGCGCAAATTGAGCTTATCGGTACGGCCCTGACGGGAGGTTTTGTTGAGATTTGTTGTCTGGGGGCAAAGTTACCCGGTTTAAAAAATTTGTTTATTTAAAAAAGGTAACCTTACAATTGTAGGTTACCGGTTGTATGCAATTGGCAAATAGTAGGTTAGTATCCGGCATAACATTATGCAATTGGCAAACAAAGAGGTTAGTATCTCGCATAACATCATGCAATTAGAAAATACTTCTTAAATGGCATAATAACCATATTTTGGTGTTGTAAACTATCGCTTCAAGTGGTAATTTACCATTTAAACGAGTCAATCGATCGCTGGTTGTAAAAACATCGCTTATGGTAATTTCTTCTGCTTATGTAACTTACCACTTGAACGACAATTTTACCATTTGAACGGGCGCTACTCATTTGAACGATCGCTTAAATTGTGGTGTAATAAAATTTATCCATTAATACTAAACGCTCATTTTCTCGCTTAAGTGGTAAAATACATCATTGCTGTAAACCACGTTCAAGTGGTAATTTACCATTTAAACGAGACATTCCATCGCTTAAGTTGTAAAAACATCATTATGGTAATTCTTCGCTTAAGGGTAACTACCACTTGAACGACAATTTTACCACTTAAACGATGCTTTACCATTCCAACGATCGCTTAAATTGTAAGTGTACAAATATTTTTCATTACCACTTAAACGCTCATTTTCCTCGCTAGCGGTAAAATAATTGGCTTAAGTTGTAAAACTATCGCTTATGCAGGTACTTACCATTTAAACGGTACCTTCCATCGCTTAAGTTGTAAAACATCGCTTAAGTGGTAATTTCTTCAAGCTTATGGTAACTTACCACTTGAACGAATGGTTTTACCACTTAAACGATGCTTTTACCATTCCAACGATCGCTTAAAATTGTAAGTGTACAAAATAGCCTTCCATTACCACTTAAACGTTCATTTTCTCGCTTATGGTAAAATACCTTTAAGTTGTAAAACTATCGCTTATGGTATCTACCATTTAAACGTAGTCCTTCCATCGCTTAAGTTGTAAAAACATCGCTTAAGGGTAATTGGTTATGGTAATCTCAATACTTGAACGACAATTTTACCACTAAACGATGCTTTTACCATTCCAACGATCGCTTAAATTGTAAGTGTACAAATAGGCTTCCATTACCACTTAAACGTTCATTTTCAAAGTGTTGGTAAAATACCTCGCTTAAGTTGTAAAACTATCGCTTAAGGGTAATTTACCAATAAACGAAGTCCTTCCATCGCTTAAGTTGTAAAAACATCGCTAAGTTGTAATTTCTTCTGCTTAAGTGGTAACTTAATGCGTAATTCTCGCGGATAAGTTTATGCAATTGGCAAACAAAAGAGGTTAGTATCCAGATAACATTATGCAATTGGCAAACAAGAGGGCTAAGTTTGCATACAAAGATGCAATTAGACAACATTTTAAATGGCATACTATCCATATTTTTGGTGCTAAACTATCGCCCAAGTGGTATTCTACCATTTAAACGAGTCAATCGATCGTTTGTTGTAATCGTGAACACTTGAACGACAAATTTACCATTTGAACGGCGTTTACTATTTGAACATGTTGACGGGTTCCATTATATACAATTACAACAAAATTTTCATGTCTTCATGTCTTTCACCAACTATTATTTTTACAAAAATTATAGTTATTCATTACGTAACCATTGTGAAAGCGTATATGATGAGTTGAAAATGAAGTCAGCATTAATACCTCTTATTGGGAGCAATAAAACTTTGAAGTGGACAAAATTCATACTCTTAAAAACGCTACAAAAATATGAACAACCTTAGCGACTGAAATTTCTTGAAGATCGCTGCCACAAAAAAATGGATTTTATGACCAAAATTCCTTCCGGAAATACTATGCAAGAAGCCATTATGCATGCAATTGGCAAACAGTGAGACATCGGCTCGCACTTCTCTATGCAATTGCACTGTAATTTTTGGCAAAGCCAATATATGCAAAAGAACTTTTAGTGACATAATTAATATTTCCGTAAACAATATACAAAAAATATGAACAACCTTTAGCGATCGAAATTTCTTTGAAGATCACAAAAATAGATTTTATGACAAAAATCTGAAAAATTATGCAAATAGCTATGATTTTTTTTTCACTTTTTTCGCCGCCAACCTCAAATGTCACGTAGGTTGATTACCTCCCCCAAACCTATTCCAAAACATCATATTCAACATTATAAACATGTTCTCAACATTGAATTGGCTTCAAAACATCCAAATTAAATTAGCCAACTATTTTGATTTGACCAAAATATGAACTCGAAAAATGAATTTTTTCTATTCCTTTCGCCTTCATATCATGTGCGTATCAATAGTCATTACACCTAGTCAAGGACGAATAACCAAAGCAAAATGCAATAACCAATTACAATCTATAACAACAACTAACAAAATAGCCATAATTGTCTTCTCGAAGTTCCAACCACTTTTTCTCCTCATTCCCCGTTCGCACATAGCCACTCTCTTCTTGACACTATGCCGGTTTTTTCATTGAACCCCATTTCCTTTGGCATACTTCCCGTCAGAGCATAGCTCTCTCACGACTATCACTTGCCTCTCGCACTGCACTTCTTCTTCTTCCTTATTTCATTTTCCACATCGGCATCCTCACCTTCGCTCTATCATAAAGCTCATGCTCAAGTTGTTGCCACAACTAACTTCAACCACAATTCAACAATGGTTTGACGCGATGCAGACTATAATCTCATCGTGTTTAATGGAAGATTCCTAATGTGCATGGTTTCATAATCCAAATTGATTTCTTCTCGTATTTAGACGAGGAAACTCAAATTTAAGTCTTCTGATTTTTCTTCTCGTATTTAGACGAGAGGAACAAGTTCCAAATAAAATCCCGATCATTTACCCATCTTCGAGACCCCGCTTGCTGCTAACTCCAAAAGCTAAAAAGAATAGTCATAACACAAATCGAATCCGCAGAATAATTTATCATGCATGCAGAAAATTAATTGTTTCTTTTCAAGCTTATACTTTTTACAAAGTACTCAAGGCAAATAAGGTGTGTTGGCTAACCAAGACACACTACATTCCTCTAGTCATGCAAAACAAGATTCGCTCTTATGTAATTAAAAGTAATATTTGGTTATTAAATTAGCAAAACTTATTAACAACGATGTCGGGTAGTGGTAATTTGCATTTTGAAGAACCAATGATAGTGACCATATATATAGTAAGTAAAAATGAGTATTCCTACCCCAAAATGATAAAGATATCAATTATGTTCATTAGTTCTAGCTTCCATAAAATGTGTGATTTTATATCCAGAACTGCAATGTATTTTGCATTCATAGTCATATATGGATTTTATGTTCATTAGTTCTAGCTTCCATAAAATCCATATATGACTATAGTTCGCAAATCACACATTCATAGCTTGTTCCATGCCGAGGAAAACAACACTGAATGGTGATATAAATTGACCAACAAGTGATAACAAAACCATAAACTCCGCTTGCAATCAATTCTAAATTATACAACAATCACAGCCCTGGTAAAATCAATACTTTATAAACCACAGATCACAAATAGTACCATCCAACCATGCTCGCAGCCTAATCTTCTTCTCAACGACATTTCACGGGACTTGACACTCTCCCTATCTAAAACAATACTTAAAACCAAAGATTCCAACATTAACAGGGCATCAAAATTAATCTACAAAACTAATCAAAGACTACACAAGAACTCGAAAAAGAAGATATCAATCCACCATCCGTAATCAAACGTACATAAAAACCCAGAAAATTAATCAAATCCCATCAAAACCCTAAACTCTAAACGCTATTTCACTCATCAATCAATTAAACGCCAAAATCGTGAACTTTGCGTACTTCTATAGCTAGGAATCGATTCCATACAATAGAAGACAGAGGGGAGAGGTACCAATTCGAGGTTCGAGGATAGGAGTTGAGGAAAGCCAGTTTTCTCTCATGAGAACATCGGGTGTCGCCATGATTCATTGGAAGCAACTGACTGGGAAGCCTCGCGGCTTTGAATCTTCTTCTTCTTCTTCTTCTGAGATTCCTGGTTTTTTCTCAGAGCGATAGATTTTTCTCATGCATCGGTGGTTTTGAACTCATCTTCTTCTCGCTTACGAAGCCTTGCCGCGCATCGATGGTTTTTTTTTTTTCCTCGCTTTCTACTGCTCTCTCCCTCTCCACCTATGATCCGGTTACCAAGTAAATTTGTTGCCTAATTCACACCATTGAATACTTCCTGGAGGCATCATCTAACTGTTGATTTTTTCCTGAGTAAAGTTTACTCCTGAGCATACTAGAATTTCTTCGGTTTTGTTTTTGTCTTGATAACATAAAGATAAGTTTTCCCTTTTTCTTGGTTTTCTTTTTTATTACAAATAATATTATTAATTTATTACTAAAAGAAGGAGAGAGGGTGTGAGCCCAAAATGCGTAGAATATCAGATATGGAAGAGGAATAATTCTATTTACTAGGGGCACTACTACTTCTTCTTCTTGGTTTGATCTTTTTCTTTCTGCCAAATGTGTAGCCAAGCATTTTATATCAGATCACAAAGCTCAGTTGATTTGAATACTATATATAATGAGTTTAGGCCTCAAATTAGTAATTCATTTGTTTCATTTGATTAGTCCAAGATCGGTTCAATTAGTTGACTGATTTCCTTCGTAAAATATTAACCATATTCTCTGTTATGTATTAAACGGAACTTCATGCCACAATATTAGCAAAAGCCTTGAGTTAACTAAGCACATAAAATTGTTCAAAAAGAAAACTAAGACATAAAATCATTCAGAAGATGCATGTGCTAATAAGAGGGTAGTTGAAATGGTTTTTCCGCTTTTGGTAGATTTGCATTTCTTCGCTTATAATGCTTTGATTTTCAACACATTGTTTATTAGCACGCTTATTTCCGTTTTAGTACATTTGATTTCATACACATTTATTCTCTCAATGTTATTTTCTTATATATATTACTCTTAAATGGTATTTCCATTTATTCATAAAAAAAAAAAATTAAAATCAAGTAGCATCTCCGTCCCTAGAAATAATGTATTTTATTCCCCTGACGCTGTAAATTTACGAAAATACCTCCCTGGTGAGCCAAGTGAGTTCTACGTGGACATTCAATTTTATTCTCGTAATCTCTATTTTCATTAGTACACTTCATTATGAACCCGTAGGCGTAAACGGACATTTTTGGACTTGTAATGTATGCTATGGCAAATTGGCATTTTCTAATTTGCAGATTATGGTTCTCCAGGATCACTCCCGTGGTTTCACAAAACCGGGTGGTGCTCGCACTTCTCCGAAAATCAGACTGAAGGTTGCATGCCCTCCTGCACAATTGCATGCAATTGTCTATACTTTTGTGCCTTTTAAAAATTGATGCATCCGCTGTGGATTGCACCACACAACCTAAGCCTAACTGGCTCTCCGTCTACCACTTTGTCCTTGCCTTCACCACCCCGTGCTCTGTACACTGCAAACAGAAATCACACACATGCAAACTCACCCACACTCGAGCTTGACTGAGAGCACCACCATCTGGTAATTCTTTTCTTTTCACTCAACCACAACTCTTAGCTCATCCTCTACCATCTAAGGACCAAAACGCAACCAACCCTCATGGAACCCAGAAATTCAAACCTCGAACCGTAGAATTTTCTCGGGCGAGCTTCAAACTTTTCCCGCGAAGTTCCATCGATTTGGACTCTCGATCGAGCCGACTCTCATCACCAAACAACCTTCCTCGGGAGTCCTCGGATCACAACCCAGGCTCGCATAAAGCTTCTGCTAACCTCGAATCGGCCGATATCCACCAGCCGAGAGTTTTCGGAGGCTTTCTTTGGCCATCTCCAGCCATCTTTTGGCCCGGATTTAGGTAAAATCGAGTTCCCTTGTTCCTAGCTTCATTTTGGTGCCTTTGTGTGAAAAATGGTTGTGATTTGAAGAATCATGAATTTTTCCGCAAATTCGGGCAAAATCCCGCTCGCTAACTCCGATCAAGCGGCCGAGAATTGCCAGGTGATTGGCGCAGTTGACGTTAGCAAACCCGTGCCAGACGCGGTGGGTTCTGGGTTCAAACCGGTCGGGACTGGGAGAATATGTCTCCAAAGGTATTCCGTTTCAAACCTCGACGCCGTGATGGAATATTCCCTAATCTGCCGACGAAATACTTCGTAACGCTGCTAGAATATTCACGTGGTTGGCCGTAATATTCGCTAGCACCCATACCCCCTGCTAATCTCTTAACGGCAAGGGCTGATCGACTTCCTACCGGCGCTGCCGGAGTGCGTGAGGGCGCATGGGTGCTGGGCAAGGTGGAACGCGTTGCATGAAGTTACCTGAGCGCGTGAGGCTCCGTGGGCGCATGTGAGGCGGGTGCAGCCTTTGTGGCGGCCCGTGGCGACAAGCAAGTGAGGCCCAGGGCGCGCGTGGCAAAGACGTGGAGCCACTTTTCCAACGCTTTAAAGTCCCGAATCGAGCAAACAAAGGTGGGATTTCAGTCTTTTCCTTACTATAATTTGGATTTGACTTGTTTAATGATTAGTATAGTAATTTCCCATATATGTGAGAACTATCCCAGGAGCTGAGCCCAAGCTAGGTACTATGGCCACGATCCTGACGACGCACTGAGTGGGTCGTTACAAATATTATTATATTATGTGTTTCAATGGCATTTATGACTTCTTAGTATAGCATGCCATGATTTGATGAATTTAGGAAATGTTTCTTGCTAAATATCTTTATTCGAAGTTTTAGGAAACTTATTATTGGCATGACTATACGCTTGTGATTTTTATCTACTTATCATGCATACTTGCACGGTGTTAGCACTGTTTCGGCTAGGACTAGCTTCATGTGTATGTTCACACGCACCACACGCTACTAGATCCATTGTAAGGGCCACTTTGTTCTAGTTGCCTTGGCAGCTAGAACTCGTTGTGATGCGCTTAGCGCCTACCACGCAATGTAGTACTAGAGCGTAATTATAACACCCACTGCTCATGTGGCTACTTTCTCGCATGAACTCGTGTGCTTGTATTTATTTGATAAGAAACATTATTTATACACTGGCCGTTGATTATTTGACCACCCGTATCCTTTTGGGCTATTCTGTAATACTTGATTTATTTATATACTATTGGTATTAAAGTTATATTTGGAAAATTACTGGGGTTTTACAATGAGGTTACTATTTTCCAAACTCGTGAAAAGTTTTATTAAATTTTATTTTGGCCCACTCACCCTTCTGTTTTTCGCCTCCAGACTTAGGACTGAATTTGGGCAGACGAGAACCTCGTGGCAGTCGCTTATCTTTCAAGTAAAGCATGGTTAACTTTCCCGTGTGTTTTCATATCCATCCTTCCGGATGGGAATATTATTCCCTTTATCGCATTCCTTGCTCGATGTTAGTTTGTATCAAGGGTTAAACTCTCACTGAACGCTTCACTTTTAAACTCTGATTTTGTTAATTATTTCTAAATTTCAACTTTTATTCAAATTCTTAGAAAACGGTCGATCAAGTCCTCGACCTACGTAAAACTCGCTGGAAATTCTCCGCCTCGAAGCTCCTTGGTTGGCTAATTTGTGAAAGCAAAGGCCTGGGATGGGTTCATGGTGAGGAAAGGGTCACGATGATGGTGGTTGGGGTGGTTTAACTTGTTCTGAGAAACTGGCGCGAGCCGGGCCGTGGTGTTCGTGTGGTTTGTTTAGTCAAGGGAGAAGACATGCAGTAGGTCTGAGTGACGGGGGAGAGTGAAGACAGAGTGAAGGAGTGAAAGGAGATAGCAGTGTGGTCCCATTGATCACCTATCGAATCGACAATACATAGTAAAATTTCAAACAATATTTGTGGTCCTTTTAATGGGGGCTAAAGACACGATCTCATAAAAAGACTAGTCACTATGTATATATACACTGAAAGTAAAAAAAACCTCTATAAAGGAATAACCTCCTTAAAATCATAAAAATTATGGTCCCAACTTGGGACCAATTATAAAATAGAATAAACTCACACTAAAGCCAATGTAATAAGCTTATACACATGATTATGTGTTTTATGTCTTCCTGTCTCCACCATTTTTTTTTTGCAAGATCAACAATTCTTCCAATTGAGAAAACGCATTACCATACGCACATCTTGAAGTCCCAGGCCTGCGAAGATTAATCAAGATTTCATCTATTTTTGGTTTCTTGAACTACTCCGGATTAGTCAAACTATTTGGTGTAAAGTTATCTGTTAACTAAAAACCTCTCCATAGCCACTATTAACCAATGAAAATACAAACCCCTATCAACTAATCAACAAATTTAAATTAATAATCAATCTTAAGCATCACAATACTCTTAAGTACAAATCACAATTAACAAACACATTCATCATATTCACAAAATTATAATTCAAATAAGTTATTAAATTCATAATCACCAATTCATTATCCAAAACCTTAAAAACTAATAAGAGATATTCAAAATGAAAATACCCAAGTCATATGAAACAAATAATGAAATTTTTTATGAAACTTTGAAATTAAGAACAAGGATTTAAAGTTAAATTATACATACTTGGTGTAGTGTTCTTGCCTAAATTGCCTTGTTGATGAGCGGATCTTTAGAGATAGTGGCTCCAAAGTGGAGATTGAGGAAGGAAGTGGAGATGAAGAAATTTGAGTGAATGATGAATTTATGTGAAATGAGGGTTTGAAATCATTGCATACGGGTTGAAAAGCGGGGATTTGGGGGATATAAAAAGAAAAGACATGTCGCTTTCTATGAAAAGAAGTTAGTGAGGCTGTCATTTTTTTTAAAAAGCTAGGGACCAAAGCTGCGTTTGTTTTGGTCTAGGTTTAAAAAAAAATCTTTGTTTTTCTTCTCGCGAAGTGCAAAGAACACATGCGTCACATGTAAGAGCTGACACCCCGCCTCTAAAATCCACGTGACACCGTAGCTCAAAGGGCTGCCCACACTTCCTTGTAAGTGTCGGGTCATAATAATCATGACAATGCATGTTTGATTAAAATAAACTCAATAGTAATTAAGTTCAACATGCCTGGTTCAGAGTGTTTAATAATAAGCAACGGATTAAAAGTTCAAGTCAATCTCTTAAAATCTTATCCACAAGACGATGAATATATTAAGAAATCAAAGAAAGATAAATCCCTACATTGTCGGGAAGAGTTCGTGAGCCGCCAATCAAATGGCTCGACGTCACTTGATGCACCACTACTAAGTCCTAAGGGGGCGCAAAATGTAAAAGTGTGAGCATTAAAAAAAAATTTCTAAACCTTTTCTTTTCAAATATATTAACCCCCGTTTGAAAATCAAGATAGGTGTAAACTCATACTACCATAGTATATACCAATCATACTTTATATATAAGTACTGAAAATTAGGTCTCAAAGTATAAACCGAAGAACCATTTGTATTTCCAAAAGTCATAACGTTAATATAGGTCAATATGTATAATAAAGAAACCAACATAGGTATATGTGCAATCACCCATGCACGTGGTCGGTGAACCTCATCCCAACCCCGTACAAGCACTTCTTGCTGCTACTAATCCATTTGTACTCCTAGTACCACACACACAAGCACTTGCGCTATTAGCGCGTCACACCCGAGTCCTTACGCTAGGGGCCTTCCCCTACTACTAAACATGGGGAATCATAGGGCGACAAGCTTGGCATGTGTGGTACCTGCTGGGTATTTACCGGACAATACCCCTCGGAGTACAAAGCGTGTGACCCAAACATGTGAGACTTGTCCTACGGCCGTGAGACGGTACTACAACGAGTGAAAGCATATCAAGTGTGTTTGAAAACATACATGTATACATCATGTGTATAAATAAAGAAATAATTTAACTTCAATATTTCACAATTACTCAAACGTTGCATATATAGGTATACTCATTAAAATCAAATACCAAATACCAATACCTTTATGCATAACCAGTTCATGTCCAATACTATTTTATAATATATATATATATATATATATATATATATATATATTCATGCTTCAAAATCATTAAAATTATGTATATAATACCATAAATATTTCAAAGTATAAACCATTTATTAAAACAAAAGTCCACTCACAAGTATTTATATAACTTTCTCCTCGTCGCGTCTCAAGCGCCTAGTCGTAGGGATGATCAATTTATTAGTAGGAAAAATATTAAAATCATTCCCTAAAAGAAAAAAACTGACCTTATGAAAAAGAAACTAAAAACAATATTGATAAAGCCAAACGGGTTTCGAAAAATGATTGACCCGAAACCTTCCTTTGTCACCGCCGCGCACGTGTCGAAATGGCCTGACAAAGGTTGGGGAGGAAGCTTCAAGACGCCTCTCTACGCCACTGGCACTGCGCTCCATGCGCCGCTGATGTCACGCGACGTTAAAGTTAGCGGCGTGTGTCGTTAACTTTAACAAAATGCAACGCGCGCTCAAGCAGCACCCGCTACGGTTAAAGCTGCTGACGAGATATCAAACCGATGAAATATGTCGACGCTGCCAGGAATATTTCATACTGGTTACCGGAATATTTTGTTGCCTTCAACCTTTTGCCGTTGCCGGTCGCCGTCGGAGAGCCGCCGCCGCTCCTGGTTCACGATTCGAAAAATTACCATTTAATTCAAAACTTCAAACTTCATAATTTCTTCTGTTTCCAACCAAATTCGCCGATCCATATATCAAATTGAAGGTATTGAAGAGTAGAATATTTTCATACCAACTTGGGGCCGGAAAATGGCCGGAACTGGCCTGAAATTGACCGGAAAGTCTCGACAAATCCTAACCGCCTGTCCCGCAAAACCGCACTAAAGTTTATGTTCTTTATATGAAATCGAACTCACTCAATGTGATAAGACCAATGGAAATGGTTTCGGGAGGCTTACCTAGGCCGCGTTTGTAAGAAAGCTCTTATGAATGGGCTTTTGTCGCTTTCTGCTCTCGGGTATCGGCCATAATTGGTTCCTGAGGTTTTGAGGATTCTTGGGAAACTGTCAGCTTCTTGTCGAGAACGATGAGACGATCGTAACGGCTATGGTCTTGGGTGGTGTTTCACACTCTTTTGTGATATTTTCAAATTTAGGCTCAGGGGTGTTTGTATGGGGCTTAAGAGGGGCGAGAGAGTGAGAGGGAGAGAGAAAGGAGGTTGGGGGAGAGAGAGACAGCTGCAAAGCCGCTGGGTTAAAACCCCAACCCCACTAATATAGCTGGCGTAAAAATTACTAAAATGCCCCGAACTTTAAAGTTTCATAAAATACTCATTTTAACTCCAAATCGTAGTTCGCTTAAGGCCCACGTGTTCGTATTGATGACTACTACTTGAATATGTAAAGAAAATAATTTCCACATGTCGCTTTCAAAAGTCAACATTTGTTCGCTAGGGGTATTTTGGTAATTTTACATGAAAATTTTGGAACCAAGAACAGTAGCCCTTAAACCTTCAAGCCTATTTCCGCGTTTGGGGGGGAGGCCAAATAAATCCAGGAGGCTAAAATTTTGTGCTCCGTGGGGCAATTGCCCACCTTTGCCATAATGTGCATCCGCTGAGTTCCAACGTTGATTTTGGTTAACTCTTGATGGTGATCTTAGTAAATTCGCATATATATATATTATATATACAAAGGATTTCACACTCTTCTTTGTCCTTTACACTCTCGGTTTGTTTTAATCGCTTAATTATGCTTTGGTCGACTCAATCCTAAGGCTTAAAAAATGGAGAAGTGAGATATAAATGGAGTGTGATACATCAGTTCACCAACTATAATATACACATTCGTACATATTTTGTGAAATACTATGCTTTTGTATATTTCTCGATGATATGAAAATACATGCTTGTTAGAATCAAATGTACACTACATTACTATACATGCACAGATATTTTCCGCATTTAATACACGTAGAACACATTTTTTTAATAGTAAAAGTTCCATATTATGACATACTTTTAACATATGATTAAAAATGTCACTTAATTAAATATTTTAAATCATTATTAAAATTTTATTTAATGGCTGAAAATTTCACCTGATTTTTAAAAATTTTGCATTTTCCTATATACCATACTTAACTAAGTGTAAACCAGATTCATAGCTTGAGAATATAAGTATAATTAACACTTACGAACTCATAGTTTTTACCAACTAACTTTCAATCTAATAATATTTATAGCTTGACAGCCCCAGTTGACACTTTACTTGCTCCATTTTGGCTATACCTAGTGCTATTCTTTTATCGAAAGTCATCTAACGAGCATTGCAGAAGTGACAAGTTCGAATTTCTCCGTCGATAAAAACAACAAAAAACAAAGGACTAAAATAAAATGACTAAAGCGGAAGACATTTTAGCCATTTGCATTCCATTCTTCGGTTATGTATGGAAAGATAGAAATAAAATGATCAAGACAAAGGAGGTCGTATGCCGCCACGTCAGTCACCTCATCCTGCTTCATTCTCTGCCAATTGCTTTCCGCCAAAGAACGGACCCCAAAATGCTTACTTCACAAAAGTTAGCGACTTCACTCCATTGATGTTGTTGTCGTTTAACCGTGGAATGGTAGCAGCTGCTGCCAGGCGCCTCAAAGATGACAAATAAGTTGGGTCATTCACATTCATGCATGAATGCATATGGTAGGGAAAATGCAACTATATATCCATCTCGCACACAAAGTCCGCCTTAATAATTAATGTGGTGGTAGGGTTTAGCGGTTTAGGGTTACATCATACAACTATACATCTTGTATGTGAGATTCTTAATTTCCAAAACGAGTTTCATGTGTTGTGGAATTAAGTGACATCTGAAATTTTAAGGTCGTATAAAGGGCCAATGAGGCGGAGGAAGGGTGACGAAAAATGATACATATGGACGGTAGAGGTCATTGATACCCTTATCATTATTATTGGTTGATTGACAATAAGGAAAGAAAACTTAAAATGGATATGTATCTCATTGAAAAATGCATGGTATGAGTACTATTTTGTGCCCTCATAGTAATTGGCAAATGAATTATTGCAGTCTAATTAAGAATTTTCAAATGTATTAGCAAGTGCATTAAGAGTTCACAATTACCGTGGGAATGAACATATTGATAGAAAAGAATGCATTGTGGGATATGAGAGCTCAGACTAATTCTGGGAAAGAAAACGCCATGTTAATTTTTATCGGACTCATAGAGTAGCGGGGATAGTGTGGCTCAAAATCACCTTATTATCTCGGGGAAGCATCATTGAACAGTATATTTAACTAGCTCACATCTGGTACTCTGGTGAACCACCAGATCACACAACGACGAAAAATCGCCCCATAACGACTATCAACCTCACCATTGCGACCAAATAAAACTTTAATTTGTGGGTAATCATATATATGCATTAAAATTCAACGGTAGAGTTCAAAAATTGGATCATTAATGTTCAAACAAGAATTTGCTGTAAATAACTTGAAAAACACGACCAATCACAAAAACATAAATTTTCTTTTTCAAATGACCATCAAGTGTTGATGTTCACACCTATATGATGCCATGCATGATGTGGTCTAATTGCGCTGTTGGAGAATGGCGATCATTTACACTGTGAAACAAAGCAGGGAGATCTGGCCACTCCCCAGTCCCCATTAAAGGGATTCCCAGAAAAAGCAAATGCTTACCAATCCAAAGATGAATCAGGATGTTCCGTACGTTGGGGAGCAGATGACATATTTAGATGTTTTTTGTTTCTTTTTCAACCAACTTTCAAGGGGGCGTGTGAGAAAGTTAGCTACCAGAAAGCAGCCATGAGAGACATTCAGGTCAATCGAATTTATATATGCTTATTTTATTTTTTTTATTTTTCGGGACTTAACCTTCAGGTGTAGGAAAATGAAATGTGGATGGAAAGGTATCATGATCACCACTCATATAATTATAGAAATGCAGGTATGCATACATAATTGAGCATATGCACAATTTAATATCTTTATTATTTTGTTTTTTTCGAGCCTTATTTATTTTGTACTGTATATAATATTATATTATTGTTTAATGAATATATACTAGCAAAAATGTTAGGCAAAAACAAGCTCCCTAAATCACATGCATGCAACCTAAACACACTTGAGTCATGACCCTTCTTTTTCTTTTTATGTGTTTGAATATTTTTAAGATTCCTCAATGATGCATGCCTCATTGTACCAATATATATATTGAGTCTTCCACTTTTCATGATCTGCCCAGAATAAATCAGCCATTAGTATTGCCATTGGAGAGAGAAGAGAGAGAGAGAGAGAGAGAGAGAGAGAGAGAGAGAGAGAGGAGGGATTTTAGGGTTCCTTGATTCTATAGGGGCGGCTTATAGATGGGAAGGAGTCCTTGTTCAAAGGATGAGGGGTTGAATAGAGGAGCATGGACAGCTATGGAAGACAAAGTACTGACTGAATATATATCAGAATTCATGGTGAAGGAAAATGGAGAAACCCTTCCTAAAAGAGCAGGTGAGAAAGAGATATATGTGTGTACGTGTGTGGGCAATTGACAATTGAAACATATAATTGTGGCAAACAGTTGTTCATTCCATGTATATATTTCAAAAGGAAATGTATATATAATGACATTTCATGGGTTTTGCAGGGCTAAGAGATGTGGAAAAGTTGCAGGCTGCGATGGTTGAACTATCTAAGACCTGACATCAAGAGAGGAAACATCACTGTGATGAAGAAGAGCTCATCATCCGGCTTCACAAGCTCCTAGGCAACAGGTAATTAGTTTATCTTCTTTTGGGCTTTGATTGTCAAAATTATGCTAATTCTTTTCTTCGTATTTAATTTAAGGAATTCAGAATATGTGAATTTAAACTTTGAACGCTACATGTCCGATAATGTTGAAAGTATTTCATATCTACTAAAAGATTGAAATATGAGAATTTACTAAATTTTGACTTTTATACTTTCAGTTGGAAAGTATCTCTACATTAGAATGTGAAATAATATATATAATGTCTTGTGGTTTTTTATTTATATCGATTGATTTTTGAATTGGGTGCTCTAATTAGATTCGCTGCCCTAATATTATCAAATTTAATTATTATCTTATCTGTGCAGATGGTCTTTGATAGCTGGAAGGCTTCCAGGTCAGAACACGAGACACGAAATCAAGAATTATTGGAACACTACGATTGGAAAGAGAGTTCAAAATGAAGGTCGCTCATGTTCTGATGGAAATCGTAGACCCCAAGAAAAAACCAAAAACCTACACAGTCGTCAGTCACCAAAACCTGGTAATAAATATTTCATGCACCAAAGTGGTCAGAACCAAAGCATCAAGGTGCACAAAAGTGTGTTGCCCTAACAGTCCCAAAAGTTCGGTGACAGTGCTGAACAAGTGGTCAGTGCAGCACCAACATTTGACCAGGTGGTGAATAATTCAACGGTGGGGATTGATGATCCTTTGTCGCCAATGTTATTTTTGGACGATGAAAACAGTAATTCGTGTGAGTTTTGGTGGATTTTAAGATGGACGAGAATTTTCTTAAACGATTTTCTTAATGTCGATTTCTCTGTGCTCTATAATAATGGAGGAGCTGGTAAAGCTGCTGCCATTACCACTGAAGACACGAGAATAGGTCATAGCTCAGATCTCCAATCATCCATAGCTCCTATCATTGACTCTGAATTGGACTGGGGTTGGCTCGTAGATAATTAATAAAGCTCATTAATCAAATAACATATCTAATTAGCTTTATTATATACATAGTTGGGGCCCTATTAATTATGAGAAAATGCTTGTAATTGATTGTGTCTATGTTTGTGTACGTGCGACGTTGATGATGTTCACTTGATTATCTGGTAGTTAATGGGGACAACGGCCACAAGTATCTGATCATTGAGAAGTCTAGCTACGTAGCTAGAGTGATTATTTTGCATATGTCCAAAATAATTCGTCAGTATTGTCTCTCTGTGCTATATGTAGTTGTTTGTTGCAATAAATCAAGAGCAAGTTTTAGAATTAGTCCATCAATTTACATTTTAATTTATATTTTGTCTTCGAATTTAAAATTTATTAATTTAAGTTTTGAATTTTAAAAAAGTGCACCATTAGTTATTGTCATAACTTCCGTTAAAAGGTTTGCTAGTTTGACGATGTGAAAACATGTGGGTCCTACATATTATATTTTATAAAGTCACTTGGACTAAAATTAAACAAAAATTAATTATACATATTAAAAAATTAATTAAGTAAATATACAATGCTATTAAAAACAAAACGCAGCCACATGGATTCAAAAACCCATCCATCTCTCTCTCTCTTCCTCTGTCTGCCATATCTGCCCTCACGACTCAATAGCCATTCCAATTTCTTGAAAGTTGACCATCATCTCTGTAGCCACAATTAGTGATTAGTACTGAGAGGATTTGGTGTGAAGCATTACGGTCGGAGGGGTTGGGAGGCAACGGAAGAGCTGGGTTGTAGGGATGGAGGTTGATCGGAGAGGGGGAGACGGGGCTGTGAAGTGAGGGTTTCTTTTTCGTCTCTTTATGTTTTAATTCCTATTATTAATGAAGACAAAAATTATATGGGACCCACATTTTTTCACGTCTTCAAACTATAACTGAAGTTAACCTCAATGACTAATAGTGCACGTTTTGTTAAATTCGTAGATCAAAATTAATCTAATTTTTAGTTCGAGACGAATTCTAAAACTAAGTTGCAAGTTCAAGGACCAATGTTAAATCTTACTTAATTGATTCGGTTAGTCATATCTTCTTCTCCTTCCATTTCATTAACGTAAGACTATATGCAATGGTTAAACAAAGTTTAAAATTCTAAGCTTTAAAACCCCCCTCTCCTCAACTAGGGCTATAAATCAATCCCTGAAATGCTCGAAGCTTCCTCATCGGGTTTGACTCCTGTGGCTTAATTGCCAAAGTTTCCAAATATTGACATCCTTATCCTCGACACGCCAAAAAGGAAGTGCCTGAAGGCATGACGCATAAGTGTGACGAAGGCCACTATATGTACATGTGAAAAAGTGAGTAGATTTAGAAATGGTTAAGTAAGAGTTGCTGATGATGAGAAACCCATTATTACATGTGCATAATACGTGAGCATATTAAATAGTGCAAGGAATATAAACATTCACATACTCGTGATGATAAGTAGAAATTAAATTCAAAAGTAGGAGCAAATCCTACATATCTGAGAAACTCGTCGAACTACTCAACCATACTCAAGCAAGCTCACGCCTCACTGAAATCAAATCCGCCACTAAGTCCTCGCTGGAGGGGCGCAAAACATAAAAGGTAGTGGGCTGGTGTAAAAGCAAAGTTTGATAAAACCTTGTTTTCTGCATATACTATCCCCTTTGCCGAAAAACATGTATAGTTTTTTGAAAATACGCTATACTCCCCTTGGACTCCCTGCTCATCAAACTGATCGCTCAAACACGAGTACTCAAAATCGATCGTCAAGCCATCCATATGTAAACACACAAGCCCAAGTAGATAAGCTACAAGGAACATGCTAGGTATATGAGTAATAATACGCCGAGTACTACAATGACGCCGAGTCTAACGCTAATCACACAATAGCGCGTCACACAAGTTCGAAAGGTTTAGCAACTCTAGAACAAAGCAGTACTTCAATGGATCCAAAGTTGCGTAGCGGTACCGGGAGTGACATCTCCAAACGTCAAGGCTAGTCCGCCATAGACCGAGTACTAATACTCCTGTGAGTGTTCACATTTACCGATGAGCAACAAGATAGAGACATGTATGGCAAATATAATACGAATGTTCTACCTCCAACAATCGCATATGATATGAGTAATAATTTAAAGAAAAACAGTGAAAACCATATATAATAATATATTTATCAAAACAAAGACCCACTCACTCACCGTAAGTAGCCGGTCGTAGCCCTCTATCCTCGGGTAGCTCCCTAGAGGTCATCCTGATAAGTCTCGCTATATGAAATTTTATCACTATAATAATGATTAAACTCATAAATGTTACTAATTAAACTAATTAACGAGACACTTATCCCTTTGTTTGCTCAACACTGAGGTTCGAAACACTTCGAATACCACACGCACTCGGCCCCAGGGTAGTAATGCATTGCGCTTAGCCGCCCATGCTGACAAAATTCAAAATAGTGCCCCATGCGCTGGTCAATGCGCCGTCAATCGACGGGCGTTAGATTTAACGTAATATCTCCAAACATCTCCAAGCAATCTAAAGGAATATTCCAAACGGCGTTAAAGGAATATTCCCACTTGGACCGTTGCCGACGCCCTCGGCCGACACGCGGCCGGGCCCGCACGGCCGCAGAATCGCGTTCGATAGCCCCGCTGGTTGCCGGAATTTTGGCTTGCTTTGAGAATTTTCAAATCTCCATAACTTCTTCATTTCGCCAAGTTTCACGTTCTTTATACCAAAATGAAGCTGTAGAGTAGAATGATCGGTGTACCTTGGTTTGGCCGCATGCTTGGGAAATGGTCTGCACTGCCTCGAAAGGTCGCGGCCACCGTGAACTTTGTCTATCTACGTCAAAAGTCTACCAAATCAAGCAAATGACATATGAAAATTCATCTACTCAACGAGGAACCCAATGGTGTAGAAGAAACCTCACTCCCCGGTCTAGAATGGCTAGAAAAGTGCTGGAAAGATCTAGTTCTTCATGGAGCTTTTCCTTGGCCAAATGGGGCTTGGGAGTTTGGACGAACGGGGTTTAAGCACTATTGAGTCCAAAGGCTTGAGACGAAGATGGTGGTGATTTTAGTTCGCTTCGTTCGATCGGTTTTCGCTCGATGTGCACCGCACACGGGTGAGAATGAGAGAGAGAGAGAGAGAGAGAGAAAGAGAAAACAAAGAAATAGGAATAAGGAAAAAGTGACGGGAAGAAGTTAAGGAAAATTGAGATATTTTGGGTTTGAGGATATTGTGCACCCACCAAAACAGTAAAATTACACGATCTCGTAATAAAATAATCATGCACGTGTCCAAAATATCCCCGGGAATTATTTTATAACAAACTTTTTTACGGATGTTACTATCTACCCTTAAGAAAATTTCATTCTCGAAATTCAAATTACAATTAAGTAGCTTAAAAAACAAGTAGTGGGGTAGTTGGCTCTCTTGCACTCTTCCATTTCCAGTAGCCTTCCACATAGTGGTTTCTCCACGTAATCCCTTCACTAAACTGGATCGACTTGTTCCAGAATTTTGTCTTTTCAATCCGTGATGGTCACCCGTAACTCATGTCAAGTTCCAAGTTGATCTCCACCCGCTGATGTAAGATGAATGACATGAGATGGGTCGGAGATATACGTCGAGCATGGACATGGAAGACATTGTACCCTTGACAACTCGAAGGTAACTCAAGTCGATAAGCAACCTCACCAACTCGAATTATTTTATAACAAACTTTTATGGGATGTTACATCACTGCAGGAAAGAATCAAGCCGTCAGTTCGCTCGATTAAGAAACAAGCCGTTTCTGAGCATTGATGTGTCTGGTCGTAAAGCTTGTGAGTAGCTCAAAAAGTTTTATGAGACGAAGCTTGATAAGACTTCGAGGCCTCGCTCAATTGTTCAAGCTTGAGAAATAATAATATTTATTAGGTTATAATAAAAACATGTCTTCAACACTTGATTAAATGTTTTGTAACGGATAATAATAATTTTTTTCTTCATATTTTTGGTGTAATACGATTAGTGTCCCAAGTCCAATTAATTAACTAAATAATAAATAAATAAAAATTAGAAAAGATAGCTTAATAGAGTTTTCTTATTTCTTGTGGGATTCAATGAAAATAGGACTTCAAGTTTACGCTAAAAAACTCCTGACCATACAAAAGTTAAACTAAAATTTAAGGGTTCATCTGCTGGTATCGCATAACACCAAGATTGCATCGCTGTTCGGCCAAGCATTCATCATACCTAACGCAAATTAATCAACTATTCAATAGTCGCACTATCAATGGCACGCACTCACTCAAGATTTTTCCAAAAATTCTAATTGTCAAATTGTTCACTATTCTAGTGCTAATATTTGCTTTAGAACTTTTTAGAGATTAGATATTGCTATAAATGGTATGGTGATTTATGAAAATATTATATCATGATATTTTTTTACAGTAACATTATAGTATCATGATTACCGAATAGTGATTACAAGATAATACTATATTAAAATATTTGATATGATAGTCAACTCTTATGCATAAACTCTATCATGATAGTGCAAAAGTTTTTACAAAATAAAACCAACTTATTATTATTTAAAGAAATAGGCTCAAAATACTCGTGTTCGGTATCTGCCTGAACTTTAGGAGTTTGCTCGAGCCAATAAGATAAGAACGAGTCGAGCTCAAGAAATTAAACAAGACAAACTTGAGCACAACGATATCCAATTTGGCTCTACTACATATCCCTACCCCAAACTATTTCCAATCATTGGGCTTTAATAATCCATGGGAAAACATTTTGGGCCAAATTTCGCCCACAATTTAAGTCGTGGCTAATTCAAGCGTGACCCGCCATGCACGTACACACGCTTGAAAATGGCCACCTCGCACAGCCCGCTGCACGATTCACACGTGACAAAGTTGTAGTGTATCCTAACGATCGAAGCAAATTTTGCCACCAGTCCCATCGTGAGCCCAACGACTATTTCCTTCATCAAACGACCGACACTGGCTTGTTGATCCAACAATTCAAATTCAAAATTTTTTTCTTTTATAGTTACATTAAATTGAACAGTAGAGATGGAATATGAGCAAATCCAACAAAGAAAAAAAAAGATCCTGACAACCCAAAATTAAATCCAACTCGCTAAACAATTTAAAAACTCTATAACTACCTATGTATTTGTTCAAACATCCACAAATCTACTCTTCTCATATAATTTTTCCATTTTTTCTTTTCTACCCACTCGTCAAATGTCAAAAGGGTTTTCCATGTTGTTCCATGATTTTCATGTTTCATGTGGTGCATATGTGTATGAACTTGTGTTTAAGAATGAGGTAGGATTTAAATATTTTTAGGTTAAAATGTTCATAAAAACAAAATTAGAAAAAATTCATAGATAAATTTTATTTTTTAAAAAGTTACAATAGTAAAAGAAATTAGGCTAAAATTATTATTTAATAACTCGGCTAAAATTTTAAGTCAGAATTCATTGAGGAGAAAAAATTTCTTGGTTCTGATTTAAAATTTTCAGTTTAAAAATTTTAAACTTTAACCCGTACTAATGCATCCGTCTAAGACTAACAATTTTACACATGAGACTTTTCAATTTAGGATGCCTCGTTGACCACTTTATTGATGAAACATCCATTTCTTTCAAATTTTTTATTAAAATACTTGTTCTAATTAATTAAGTCATTTTTTTATGTACAAAATTATACGTATGATATTGGATTTAGTGGAAGTCTCATAACTAACAACTAATTGCCTAAAAACTAGGAGATTTAATTATAGATAAATAACTCAAATAAATAGATTTTTTTTTGTATTTATAAAAATATCGATCACCAAATGAAAGTGTACTCATAACCAAATGAAACGCATCAAAACCAAACCAATCATACCAACGCTAAAATGAAAACATATTGGTGGCAAATGAAAAACGGACCAATGAGAAATTAAAACATTCACCCAATTTATTTACAAAAATTGGCCACATGTCACCTTCAAGTTGTACTTTGTGCACATGCCTACTAACAGAAAAATTAACTTTTAAAATAGATATGGAATTAAACGCGCTAATCAACAATATGTATAAAATCGCTTAAAGAATATGTATAAAATCAAACATACTTCTACAAACTAACAGAATGTACCAATCGATGATATTTACTAAATCATACATACCAAAACTAAAGTTAAACGTACTCAATCAACAATAAGTCTTAAATCATACATACCGATCAAGATATAGAATAAAACAAAAATATTTTGACAAAAAAAGAAAGACGTCCATCACGCTGAAAATATGAACAAAATACATTTAAACATATATTATTTTGGTGATTAACAAATCAATTGCTGCCAATAAATTCAATAAATAACTACCAAATAAGCAAAACACACAATTATCCAATACCAAAAAGATAAATTAGTTCCTTTATTTTAAAAACATAAAAATGATATATGTAATTTAAATAGATTAAAAATGCTTACGTGTGTATTGTGTTGGAAATATGCCCCGAAAGTCAATCTTTGGAAGAAACTTTGTGGATACTGGATCGTATGTATGGATAACCCTAAATACAGCTAGGGCAATAAAATTTACCATTAGGACAATCTCAATAGTTGATATATGTCCAAATAGTGAATCCATGGACAATGGATTGATGGAAGAAGTAATCTAATGAAGTTAGACCTAGACCTTCTTCTCATAACCATGATGTTCAAATATTTCTTGGTCATGGGATTGTCGAGGGATACTCGATAATCCATAGACCAAGACGACTATGTCGCCTAAATGGGAAGGATGGAGAGTCTCACCATTCGTGGTAATGACACTATGACAAGTAAGGGGGCAGGTGCCTGCTTAAGGGAACAGTTTGACTAATACAATCGAAGGAGTATCAGATGGAGGTTCACTCACATGTCAAGCAAGTAACTCCATTGATTGGAATATGTAAGTAATCCCTTAACTCCGAGACATCATAGTTGTCTTCATGGTTAGGTCCTTGATCTTTGACTATGTCAAAGTCACCCCAATCCTAAGTGGTGTCCACGGATAGTTGGTGTTAAGCTACTTAGCCATGGAGGCAAGTGAATGATCAACAAGGATCTCTAATCCTCAAGCATGAGAGGAAGAATTACTCTATGATATGATTCGGGAATCTTCGGCCGAAGTAATGAGTGTAGTAATGGAAAGTGTTCCTCACGACTCAATTGAATCATATAACATAGTATAATCACATTAAAAGTTTGACATATCCATACTCCTAGTAATGTGATCAGAGTATTGTGTTAGAGAAGGATCGAATTACATTGTAATTCCAATTGAATAGGTTCTCTTCAACAAACTTCTACATTAGCTTGGGTATTACGATATATGTGTAGCTATGGTCACCATGGCTCAGGATCTTTGATGATTAATTAGTAATCATCAAAGAAGATAATGAATTAAAATAAGTTTTAATTCACTAGATGATTGGAACTAATCAATTGGATTGATACCAATCACCTCACCCGCCCTTGCTAATTAGAACCCAAAACGATTGTACACCTAATACACTATAGTGGTGGATCAACACGTGAATGATGGAAATAATCCTTTGATTAATTGAGTGTTATGAGATTAATTAGGAAAGTCTATGAAATCATAGAAGCGATAAAAGATCGCTTGGGCTTAATGGGAAATAAGTTCCTGTTAACTGGGCCCATTAAGCCTTAATCTCTTTGGCCTTATTCAAGCATAAGATGATTTGAAATTGTAAAAGCCTAAAAGCTCAATCACACCATTTACCGCCATGAATGAGAGAGAGAGTGGAGTCAATTGTTGACTGTACTTCCTTTATATATATGAAAGTTTATTGAAACTAACACAAGTTATGTTACAACCCGTCCCAAAAATTTATGTGAAATGACCAAAATACCCCCAGGGTCAATGCTGACTTTGCTGACTTTTCGTGACGACTTGTGAAAATTATTTCTTTACATATTCTCGACGCACCGTCGAGATACGAACGCCGTGACGCAAGCCGAACTCACCCGGGAGTTCGGAACGAACGTTTTACGAAGCTTTGAAGTGTAGGGGCATTTTGATACCTTTCACTCCGTATGGGAATTAGGTTTTGGGCTGGATCGCAAAGAGCCAACCCTTCCCTCACTTTTTCTCGCACGTTTTCTCTTTCTCTCCCATTTTCTCTCTAAGCCAAAACTACGAACCGACGAACCCTAATCCTTGTTGAATACAAAACCATCAAAACTGTCGCTCTTAAAAATTTTCATACCAACGTGATCCTCTCTGCCATTTTGGACAGGATCGCGGATCTTGAATCTCCAAACTGAGTTCGAGCTGCTTCAAACCGTCGGAGTGGCTTAGGCAAACCGTCCGTCCATTTTCTCGCGGTAAAACCGTACTGGGCGTAAGCCTCGAGACCATTACCATTGGTTTATTGATTTGAGTAGTTCAATTTTGATATAAAATACGCTAAATTTGGTGCGGGGTGATTGAAGGAGAACGAATTAGGTTTCCTAAGCTTTCCCGCCAATTTCTAGGCCATCTCCGCCACTTTTCCTACTAAATAGGTATAAAAATATTCTACTCTTCAATACCTTCACTTGATATATGGCACGTCAATTTTGGACAAAGAATGAAGAAGATACGCACTTTTGAAGTTTGGGACACATAATCGACAAAATTCCCGCAGTCCGAACTGCATTCATGTAGGCATTGCTTGCCGGCGACGCAAGTGGAGTCTTGTGGCCACCCACGAGAGGAAGGAGGAGAGGAATATCTGTTATCTGGTGAATCTTATCACCCTTAACAAATATGGAATATTCCAATCTGCCGAAGGCATATTCCGCTGCTAAACTTATCTATGGTCGACGCCGCCAGATGCAGCGGGTCGACGCCGGGCACAAGGCTGGGACACGCCGCTACCGCTGGGACTACCGCCGGGCCACAGCTCACCGCCGGGCGCTGCGGGTCATGCTGCGGATGGTTTGGCTACGGGCGCTGGCCTGGTTTCTGCCATGAGCGGTTTTCCGATCGTTTCTGGCTACATATGGCGAGCACACAAGCGGCAAGACGGGCACGCCAAGCGGCGCGATCGGGCGGCGGTAGGGGTTTTCGGGGTCTGACCATTTTTCGAGCCTGCTGCTTAAAATATTCTTATTTTTGGGGGGGATTCTTTAAGGCCTATTTTAATTATTTTGTAAGTTCTAATTTATCCCTTAACTTCAAATAGGTAATTCTTCTACCCGCACACCTGTAGAGGCAACACCGAGGGAGATTTCCTCACTCTCGATCACCGTGGAGTGGACTTTTGCTTTATTAAATGGTTTTTGTGATTGAAAAGGTTTATGAAATTGATTTCTTTTATGGTTTAAATTAGTTTTCTTCAGCATGTTTCTTAATTATATATATTTATTATTAAATATATATATGTTGATAATTGTTGAAGCAACCATATTTGTTCTATTTATGGTATATATATTGAGAAATGGATTTAATTGGTGATTGGGACTACTAACAAATATGTTTATACATCTTGAAATGGTTTATACTATGATATCGCTTGCATAAATTTGAAATGGTATTTGTTATGTGATTTTTTGAGAAAAGATATTATCTATGCAATATTAAATATTTGGGAATTGTAAAAGGAATCTTGTATCCTATGTCTATACACATGAGTATGTATGTATGTTTTTTCAAACACACTAGGTATGCTTTCAATTACGTTGTAGTACCGTTCTTATGGCCATTAGGACGCTCACATGTATGGGTCACACGCACTGACCTGCGGTATTGTCCAGAATACCTTTAGTGCAAGCTTTGCCTTACGATTATTGTTGTTGTTTATGGGGAAAAGGCCCCACTGCTGTAATGACTCTGTGTGACGTGCAGCCAAGGCGCTTTGTGGACTTTTTAGCATCCGTGTGGTACTAGGAGTACAAATTATTGATTAACGTATTGGACTTGTAATGGTGATTGAGAGGTCTGCCTCAACCCGTGCATGCATTGCGCATACCTTGTGTCGGTTTTCCGTACTATATTATTGATATTTATGATTTGTGACTTACTAAATGTAATGCCTTTCGAGATATTTTAAGATATGTTTATAATACCTTCGAACTATACTATGATAGTATGTTTTTACGTTTATACTCGGGATTTCAAACAGGGGTTAGTACATTGAAAAGAGAAAGGTTTGTGAAAACTTTGATTTTTGTCCACTCACACTTTTGTTTTTGCGCTCTGTGACACATGCTGATGTGAGTATCTGCTTCCAGGCAACTGCGGTGGGCGCCCTCCCCGATCGGATATCCCAATCATGTAGGGATTCTTCTTTTTCCGCTTTCTATAATAATATCCATCCTCGTTATGGATAGAGATTCTAGGAACCTGCTTATCATTTGTTTCCGTTTCAAATTTAGTACGTCCCAACCATATGCATATTGACATTGAATTCCCGTAACTTTAGTACAATTTAATTTATTTTCACAAGTGTTGTCACATTTAATGGCTTTCAGCTACTTACGAGTGCTCCGCTGCAGCACGCCGCACTCGGGTATCCAAGGGTATCGAAAGGGGTGTGTCAAGTTACATTTCACCATACCACACCATAACTTCTTGTATGGCTTTGTGTGATTTGTTAGTCAACCGTGGAAACAAAATTCCTCCCTTCTTCTGTTACTTAACACAAAATGTATCAAACCCAAAGGAAGCACTTCTCTTCTTTTCGAGATCCATCATCCATTCCATCACTTGGTGGTGTGGATCTTTAGAGGTCTTCAACTTTGGAGGCTAGAGGAGAATCATTCAACTCTTTTTCAAGGTATAAGCAAGGAGGAGGCTAGCTCAAGGAATTCCAAGCATTATAAAGCTTGGAGGTGGTCCATCCTTGGTCTGGTGCTTAGATCACTTTGTTCTTCAATTTTAGTAGATGCACTAAATACAAAACCTATGCTTCTGAAGGGGGATTTGCATGACTAATGCTTTGATAATTTAGCTTCCGCTATTCATGCTTATAAATCAGGAATTGTATATTAAGATGCTACTTCTGGTTTAGAAATCCCACATAAATCTCATAATTTCCTTCATATTGGTCAATGCACTTTGATCAAATATTGAAAAGAAACAGATGTATATTCTAATGCCTATGAAAAAGAAGTGGGAAATTCCAATGTCCTCTCTTTACACATATTATACATGTGGAAAAACAATTTTTCCTAAAAGTTGAAAAGATAGAAGATAAAAATGTGAGGATAAAATATGTTGATTTTATTTAATTTTCTTTTTTAAAAGTATTCTTAATTTATTGTGACATCCTATATTTTCTTTTTATTATAATTTAATTTCCGGGGATATGTTGACATAAAAAGAAATATTTGTAATACTCCAGATCGTGTAATTTTTAATGCTTGGTGGGTATGTTGGCTCCCAAACCAAATATATATCTCGCCTCTTTTCCTCTCCTCATTCTCCCCCGCCACTCTCTCTCTCTTCCCTTTGCTCTCTTCACTTCACCGAATTGCAGTGATAGTGCACATTGTTGAAAAACCGACTAACCGAGGCAATCAAGCCACCACCTTGCTCTACTTGACGAGATGATCACAACCATGCCCTTGGTTGTGTGAAACTCTGGCCCGAGACCACCCCAACGGGAGACAAATCATCAACGTGTCCAACTTTTCCGCAGATCACACCAAGCTGGAAAGCCTCGAAACCACCTCTATTGTCTTCCTCAACGCCTCTGCACTTGAAGCAAAGGAAGAAACTAGCTTGTTCGGACAAATAAAACGACGAGATCAAGTGCTACAGTAGCCGCGGTCTTTCGAGGGAAATATATACCATTTCTTGAGCATTTTCCTCGCTAAGCCAAAGATATATCGCTGTTCTACTCATCTCTAGCTTCATTTTTGACATAAAGAATGTGAAATTTCGTTGAGAAATTGAAGATATGAGCATTTGAAATTTTTCTGTAAACCGTCACTTCTCCGCCGATTACAGACAAGGAACTCAAGTAGCCGAGGTGTGGATGATTTGAAATATTGCCCTTACTATTAGAATATTCCAGCCATTAAAGTTAACAAAAATTCTAACTTTTACCGTTAAGTCTAATAGCTAATTGACGCGTTAGTTTGATCGGGCTTTGCTGACATCGCGTGAGCCGAGCGCATGGGTGAGGAACCACTGATTTCCGTCGACACGAGGCAACTCGGGTGACAACGCATACCACTCGAGGCGCATACATGTGGTATTTTTCGAGTGTTTTGGACCTTCGAATTGAGCAAACAAGAGATTAGTGTCGTTAATTAGTTTAATTAGTAACCCTATGAGTTTAATCATTATATAGTGATATCTCATATAGTGAGACTTATCTAGAGACTACCGGGCTACCCAGATAGGGAGGCAATCACCCGTGCCTACTTACAAGTGAGTGAGTAGGTCTTTATTTTGGTAAAAATATATTTATGTATGGTTTATCGTTTCTTTAAAATTGTTAGCATGACTTATATAATATGTGATTGTTGGAGTGTAAACAGCCGTATTATATTTGCCATACATTTCTTTTGATCAGTTAAGCTTATCAAGAGATGTAGAACAGTATCAATACTCAAATTCTAGGCCAAGACTAGGTTTGACGCTTAGAGGTTAACACCAGCATCAATACGCAACTATGGATCCATTGTAGGTACTAGTCTGCTCTAAGCCGTACTAGGCAACCAGGACTTGTGTGAGGCTACTTCAGTAATAACGACATTGTTATGACTAGCCACATAAAGTACTTAGCGTATTCTCTTATATACCTAACTTGTCCTCGTAGCTTATCTACTTGGGTTTGTGTGTTTACATATTTGTGAGCAATTCAATTTTTGTTTTCAAGCAAAACCAATATGGTTTTAACATTGGTTTTCGAGGAGTCCGAGGAGTATGATGTATTTTTTCATAACTATACATGTTTTCCAATGTAGGATAGTATGCTCTTGAAAACAAAAAGTTTTATCAAACTTTACTGACCCACTCACCTTTTATGTTTCTTTGCGCCATTTCGTAACTTAGTAGCGGTTTTCAGTACCAGTGGAACGAAGGCTTCTTCGCTAGTTGGTGGTTCCGACGCTTTCCAAAAATAAGCAGAATTTGTTCCTACCTTTTAGTTTTCTCGCTCAGAATATCCATCCTCACGCAGGTGCGAATATTTATATTCTCCTTCCGCACCATTTACTATGCTCTCCTCGACTCTATCCACCGCACAATGGGTTTACCAATCACCGCTTACTTTACTTCCGTCTAACTCTAAATTTATTCATTTTTCAATCACTTATAATTGGCTTTCGCCATTGAACACGTGTTTAATTAACACTTTCTCGACACACTTCGCATGTCAATACCTGGATATGTCAGTTTATAGTATAGATTATGAATTGAAAATACTATACATTTTCACATATTCGGTCTTGAGATTTTTCAGTTCCTACTAGGGCAGTACTAAATAAAGGCTATAACATAACCCACACAAGAAAATTCAATTTTTGTCTGTGGCTTGTGTACATAAATTTGGATAATAATTGTGTTCTACATGGGCGAATGAACATATCCCACCCTTGCGCATAATGCATATTAACCGTATGAACTCCATAATTAGAACCGTTTATATTCTTAATCTTCATTTGAATATCATCCCGACAAAAAAAAAATTATTCGAATCATAGCTCATTTAGTCATCTAAATGTATCAAATAAATGGACGGTTCATCAATGAATATATTACTTGGCACTTACACTGTCGACAACATAAAACTTGAGCCCTTATACGAAAGGTAGTGGAGGATTAGATGTTTAAAGAGACAAAAAGTATAAATTGATACCATTTCAAAATCTAAGAATTTAATGAGAGAAAATTAGAACCTTAAGACCCATTTTAAAAAGGGTTCTTTAGATATAGGCCCCTACAAGTCATATTTCTTGGACAAAAACTCACCTATGTTTAAACTTAAAAAAAAAACCCCAAAATTTAAATAGATTGCCATGTAAGAACATAAGTAACCTACTATTATAAGTTATTTACAACTTATACCACAACATTCTATAACCATTTCTCACACACATTCATTATTAGTTAACCATTATTCAATTTTGAATTCTTAGGGCATTAAAATCTAACTAGTCCTCCTAATTAACGTTTTATAGTTGTTTTTTATTTGTCTTACAGTGACTCTAATACACATATATATTATAAATTATTTACAACTTACTATATTTTATTTAGGTAATAGATACATTATTTTGTATAAAAATTAAACAATAGGTAAATTATATTTGTACAAACTATATTGTAAATACATTATTTTTGTACAAAAAAAAAAGGTAAATTAAAATTCATAAACAAAAATTAAGTAGATACATTTCTTTTGAATCAAATAACATTTCTTTATTTTGTAGGTAAATTATTTTCAATGCATTATTACATATACTGGGCACATTTTATTATTAATATATATGTGCAAATAATTTACCTATATTGTTATATAAAATATACTGTAGGTAAATTAATTTTGAATCAAATAACATTCCTTTATTTTGTAGGTAAATTATTCTGCATGTATTATTGTTACATCCCGTTCCGGAAAATATTAGTATTTTATTCCCGAAAGTGGGAAATGACGAAAATGCCCTTGGTTGACCTTTCGGTTGACTTTTGCGTCGTAACTCGTACGACCCTTCCCTTTGTATTTTCTTGTCGTGCTCATCGTTACGAACGCGTGGACGTGAGCGGGACGTCGTTCAGAGTCCGAACGAATATTTTACGGACGTTGGATTACCGACGTTTCCCGTAATTCAATTTTGGGGACTGTTTGGTTGTTGGGCTGGGGCCCAAACTCACTGTTGGCCCATGTGGCCTTATCCCTTATTTTGTGGATCCTTGTCTCTGTCTCGGTCTACCTCTCCCTCTCTTGGTCTCTGCAGACCACACAAACACAAACCAAGCCTCACAATCTCTCTGGGCACCCGTGCCCCTTCTCCCTCCTCACCGAGCCATCTTTCTCTTGGCAACTCTATGCTTGCAGACCTTCACCATCACTAACTGAGCTCTGTTGAGCTCAACCTTGCAGCCCAGTTTGAACCCCAACAAACTCGAAAATCTTCCCTCGGCAATTTCTCGGTGAAACCGAGCTCGATCCACCTCGAAATCACCACCATTGGACTCCTTGAAGTCCCTAGTACCTTGCTCGAGCCTTGGATGGCACTGTTTGGCCGAGAATCGAAGAAACCAAGTTTGGCCGATTTTGCACCGTGACCTCTTCTCCATTTTCCAGCCACTTTTGGCCAGTTTTTGGCCCCCAAAATGGTAAAATATTATTCTCCTCACTTCTAGCTTCATTTTGGTACTTGAATCGTGCAATTTGGCCTTGAAATGAAGAAGTTATGAAGCTCTGAAATTTTCCCAGAAATTTCGGCCAAAATTTCCAGTTTTCGGCGACGGCGACCGGAAAAAAGACAGGGATGACCGGCGCTGACGTCAGTGATGACGTCAGCAAACCGGTTCAGACCGGTCCTGCTGACGTCAGCAAACCGGTTCAGACCAGTGATGATGTCAACGATGACGTCAGCAACCGGTCCAGACTGGCGCTTGCGGCGCATGGCCGCGCGTGGCAGCGCGTGGAGGCGCGTGTGACCTCACAGCCGCGCGTGGCAGCGCGTGAGGCCATTTGGCAGCGTGTGGCGGCGCACGGCGGCCCACGGCAGCGGTTTTGGGTTTTCCGACCCCGTAACGCCGTTTTCTTCGTATTTTCGAATACTTTATTAATTGTGGGTGTTCTACAATAGGTTTGGCGACCCGTGGAGTACGGAGAGCGTACAATTGGGCTACTTCGGCATCGGTATATGTGAGTGGGCCCTTTCCTTATTAAATTGTTTATTTTCGTGCTTAGGAAATTATATTTAGGCTATGCCTACACTTTTAATTGGTATTTATCATATTATACTTAGTGAACTTTAGTATTATATTTATACTCGGTTTACTAGTATTGACCCGGCTATATTTGTAAGGGTTTTGGGAAATTATTATATTATTGCCTATGCCTTTAATTGGTGATTTATTTATACTTGGCGAGCCTAGGGCTATATTTTGGTGAACCTTGAGTTTGATATCTCTACCGTATTTTGGTTCACTTCCTATGTTGTTAAATTGGTATTTCTATACCTTGGTACCCTTGTGGGTTATACTTGGTTAAGTATTTTGGTTTACCTTTTTTTTGATCTCATTGGTCTCGATTCAATGCTCCAGATTCCGCATATTCATTATACTTGGTATTTTAAGTATTTTGGTATATACTTGGTATTCCGGGTACGGCATCCGTGAATACCTAATTATACGTTTACTTTGAGGTTTATCTCAGAAAAGAAATTACCCCACCTTATTTTATTTAGAAATATTTCTGTGGTATGTTTTCACACGCTCAATTAGGAATGCTTACACGGTGTCAGTAGTACTGTCCGGGGCCAGGACCAGCTTCACGTGGTTGTTCACACGCACCAACACGCTCACTTTGGATCCATCGTAGGTGCCAGCCTGTTCTAGGTCGCCTTGGCGACTCGAACTCGTTGTGATGCGCTTAGCGCCAGCTTCACGTGTATGTAGTACATGAGCGTACCATTATTCATACACCCAGCCTGTTCATGACAGAATACATCTGTATGAACTCGTGTGTCTGTCATACCTAATGAGCGTATACCCTATTGTTTTATATTGTGATTTTACTATCGGATTTCACTGATGCCACAGAGGCTTTTACTGTTTTACGGGTTTCCCGTACTATCTTATTATTACGGATTTTCTAGTAAAGTATTTTATACTAAATTGTGGCTTTCTGCCCGTTTTGGACTGTAAGTACATTTCCGTACTTACACTGATTTTCCACCTACTACTGTAGTATGTTTTCCAGAAAGGTTTTTCGAAACTATTACTTGTTTTGACGGCGAGGGGTTATTACTTTCAGAAAGGAAAGGTTTTACAAAATAATTACTTATGGCCCACTCACCCTTCTGTTTTGCGCCCCTCCAGGATAAGTGGCTTGGAGCTGTCGACGTCGAGACGCGGTGGTATGATAATGTAGGAATTCTTGGTACTTGTAATTATTCAATATTCCGTACCTTGTACAACCAGTTATTATTTTATTATTTCTTTCCGCCTGCACACTTTCGTGCACTCTGACCTTCATTTAATTCATTTTGCTTAAATTATCCCTTATTTCTTCAAAATGGCTTTCGTCACCCCGCGTGGTGTCGGCCAGCACACTCGACTTTTGGGTGTCCACCTGTACATCCGGGTCGGGATGTGTCAATTATTACATATAATGGGCACATTTTATTATTAATACATGTGTCCAAATAATTTTCTTATATTTTTATGTAAATTATTTTATAGTGCCCTTTCAGATTTTTATTTGGCAAGAAAATGGAAAAATTAAATTAAAATGGCCTAATTTTATACAAATTTGAAAACAATTACGAAGTCTTAAGGAAAGTACAGCATTAATACTTCTTTTATGTTTTTATTTTTTTTCGCCAGAAGCATTAATCTCCAATTTGCTATAATGTGCAATGAATTTAAAATTAATGCATTTTTTTAGAATCTTTAATCTGACACACCCCGACCCGGATGTCCAATGGACACCCAAAAATCGAGGGGTGCTGGCCGACACCCCGTGAGGTGACCAAAGCCATTTGAAGAAATGAAGAGTAATTTAAAGTAATAAAGAGAAATTTGAATAAAGTAAAGATCGAGGGCACGGAAGTGGGTGTGAACCAGAAGAAATAATAACAGAGTAACTAATTTGACATAATAGAATTTACTAAGTAATTACAATTGCTAGTAAAGTTCCCTACACTAACAAGGGAACCATGCCACCACATCCCGACGTCAGGAGCTCCAAAGCCTACTAAACCTGGAGGGGCGCAAAACAAAAAGGTTTGAGTGGGCAAAAACAAATAATTTTCTAAAACTTTGCTTTTCCGAATGTACTATGTTACAACCCGTCCCAAAATTTATGTGAAATGACCAAAATACCCCTAGGGTCAATGTTGACTTTTGTTGACTTTTCGTGACGACTTGTAAAAAATTATTTCTTTACATATTCTCGATGTACTCGTAGATACGAACGCGTGGTCGCAAGCGGAACTCAATTCGGAGTTCAAACGAACGATTTACGGAACTTTAAAGTGTAGGGGCATTTTGGTAATTTACCACTCGGTGTATGGGAATTAGGGTTTTGGGCTGACTGCACAGCAGCCAACCCTCCCCCATATTCTGCACGTCACTTTCTCTCTCCCTCTCTTTCTCTCCCATTTTCTCTCAAAGCCAAAAACGTACCGAAACCCTAACCTTTGGACGAATCATAAAACCGTCGAATCGTTGCCCAAAATCCATACCATCACGATCGTCTCGTCATTCTGGACGAGGCTGTGATTTCAGATTCTTCAAACTCGAACCCGATCGTTCAAACCGACGTCGGAACGGAATAGGCAAACTGTTCATCGATTTTCTGTACAATCCAGACCAAGGTAAGCCTCGAGACCATTACCATTGGTTTTATTGGATTGAGTAGGTTCAATTTGATATAAAGAACGTCGAATTTGGTGCAGTTTTGAAGGAGAACGGAATTAGGGTTTCCCGAAGCTTCACGGCCAATTTCAGGCCATCTCCGGCCATTTTTCCGGCCTCAAATTGGTATGAAAATATTCTACTCCTCAATACCTTCGATTTGATATATGGCACGTTGATTTTGGCCAAAGAACGAAGAAGATATGAATTTTTGAAGTTTTGGGACATAATCGGTATTTAATTTCCCAGATTCCGGCGAACCAGAGGCGGCAGACGGCGGCGCCGGCGGCGGCTCCGGCGACCGGCGCGAGGAAGGGGACGACGGAATATTCCCTTAACGGCAACGGAATATTCCTAACGGCGTCAGAATATTCCGTCCAGAAAAGGTATATTCCGTTAACTTTAACGGCGCTGACGTCAGCAGGCGCGTGGCTGACGTCAGCCGCGCGTGGGACGGCGCGTGCAGGTGCGTGGGTGACACGTGCCGCTCGTGGGTGACACATGCCAGCGCGTGGAGTCACGCGCCAGCGCGTGGCGACACCGAGGGAGGGCAACACCGAGGGAGATTTCACTCCCGATCACCTGTGAGTGGACTTTTGCTTTCTTAAATGATTTCTATGTTTAGAAATGGATTTGAATTTGATTTATACATGGTTTTAAATGGTTTCCAAAGCATGTTTATTTATATATATTTATTTATAAATATATATGCAATACTTGATAATTGTTTACACAACCATAATTGTTTTATTATGGTATCTACATTGGGAAATGAATTGATTTGGGATTATTTATCAAGTATGATAATATGTTATGAAATGGGTTATTCTTTGATATTGCTTTTGCATAAAAATGTTAAATGATATTTTAATATATGGTTTTGAGGGAAATATTTATTTATGCAATATCGACATTTGGGAATTATGAATGGGATTTTGGCTCCTATATCTATACACATGAGTATGTATGTATGTTTTCACTAGGTATGCTTTCACTACGTTGTAGTACCGTTCTCATGGCCATAGGACAGTTCTCACATGTATGGGTCACAGTGTTTCCTATGACAAGCACTTGGTGTACGTCATTCTTGTACTGAGTATCTCAGTGTTTCCTTTCCGCAGAGCTATGCCACCTCGACGTCAGCCAGATTTGACCGACTTAGCCCAGCTGGGGCAAGTCATTGCTAACGCAGTTCAGGGCTGCAGAGGCCGTACTTTCCCTGAGATTGCTCGTGGGTTAGGTGTATGAGAGCTTGAGGGTGTTGCTACTGGAGAGACTGCCGAGCTATGGCTCGAGAAAGTGGAGAAGACGTTCCGGAGCATGAATTGTCCGGAGGATCAGCGAGTTACTACAGCTGCCTTCTTCCTCACTGGGAGTGCTAGTAGTTGGTGGGACACCGAAGAAAGTACTTTTCCTCAGGGCACTCATGTTACTTGGGAGCAGTTCAAACAGAGGTTCCGTATGCGATTTTTCACTCCTGAGTATCGAGTCAGGAAGAGGAGGGAATTCTTGGATCTGAAACAGGGCACTATGACCGTATCTGAGTATGGGACACAGTTCCGTGAGCTTATGTTGGTCTAAGGCCGAGGAACGACGAGTTCGATTTTTGGCCGAGAATCTCGAGGCCGATTCCGACCAACTCCGGCCATCTTTTGACCTCAACCTAGGTAAATTCGAATCCTCCTCAGTCCCAGCTTCACTTTGGCTTTGAAATCGTGAAAATTGGTGTTGATTTGACGAAGTTACAAAATTCCCAGATTCTGGCGAAGATTTCCAGATTCCGGCGCCGGCGAGCGGCGGACGGCGGCGGCGTCCGGCGGCCGGAGTTGCAGCGGCGTGACGTCAGCGAACCGGCCCGTGACGTCAGCGAGCCCCGGTCCAACCCGGTCCAACCCGGTTCAACCCGGTTCAACCCGGTCCAACCCGGTTCAACCCGGTCCGAACCGGGGAATATTCCAGAAGGTATATTCCTTCATCTTTGACGCCGTCAAGGAATATTCCCTAACGGCGACGGAATATTCCGTAACGCCGTTAGAGAATATTCCGTTAACTAAACAGAATATTCCTTTAAAGTTAACGGCACGCCGTTAACTTTAACGGCGACTGCACAGTCGCGCGTGGGCGCGCGTGCGAGCGCGTGGGCGCGCGTGCGAGCGCGTGCTGGCGCGTGAGCGCGCGTGCTGGCGCGTGAGCGCGCGTGTGGGCGCGTGAGCGCGCGTGTGGGCGCGTGAGCGCGCGTGTGGGGGCATGACGGCGCGTGACGGCGCGTGGGTGCGCGTGACGGCGCGTGCTGCCTTGTGGCGGCGCGTGGAGCCCCGCGGCGGCGAGTGGCGGCGCGTGAACCCATTTTCCGACCATTTCAAGTCCCGTTTCGAGCAAAAAAAGGCGATTTCAAGTCTTTTTCATTACTTTAATTGGATTAGACTTGTTAAATGATTAGTTTAGTAAACTCTCATATAGGTGAGACCTATCCGGAGGAGCAACGAGCTCAGGCACGCTACGGGGGCTACGATCCTACTACGTATCAGTGAGTGGGCCTAGTACTTACCCTTTTATTATTATTATATTATGTTTTATGGTGTTTTGAAGTATATGTGTGGCATGCCTATTTTATGAAATTAGATTATTTTATGTTAAACTCTTACTTATTGACTATTGATTCATGATTTGGGTTTTATGATGAAACTTGGCATGCATACACATGATTTTAACTGTATTACTTATTTCACATTATGCACGGTGTTAGCACTGTCCGGGCCAGGACCAGCTTCACGTGTATGTTCACACGCACCGACACGCTCACCTTGGATCCATTGTAGGTGCCAGCCTGTCTATGTCGCCTCGGCGACTAGACTCGTTGTGACGCACATTTTGTGCCAGCTTCACGTGCATGTAGTGCTAGAGCGTAATATATTAAACACCCAGCCTGTCATGTAGCTACTTTCTATATGACTTGTGTGCATATTTCCATGTGATAAGTAATGTTGATTTTCACTGTGATAAATGCTTTATACCCGTATCCTTGTGGGCGTTGGCCCGTTACTTATGCTCAGAACTTATTTTTATTAGTAAATATTTTGGTAAATCTACGGGTTTTACAGTGAGGGGTTATACCTAAAGTTTTGGAAACGTTTTACATAGAAAATCGATATTGGCCCACTCACCCTTGTTTTTCGCCCCTCCAGGACTTAGACTTTAGTTGACGACGTTTCGGTGGTGGCAGCTGCTGGTAGCTTGATTTTCTTTCTGCAGTGTATGTTTAATTAACTCTACTGTTCTGTTAATTATCCATCCTACTGGATGGGAATAATTTCCTTTACTGCACCTAGCTCTGACACTATGTAATAATGGGTTCTACCCACATTACACTTCCGTATTTTCTTTAAACTCTGATTAAATCTTGCTTATTATTTCTAATCCCTTAATTAATCTTCCTATGACTTCGTCACTCCTACGGAGTGGTCGGTCAGCACGCCTCGAGATCCGGTGTCCACGTGGCTATTCGGGTCGGGGTGTGTCATAAGCAATGATTGAGGACACAAAAAATATACATAATGATTGAAAACAAATATTCACTATTTTTAGTAGAAGAAAAACAACACACTTGGAGTACTTGAAAGCCCAAATGCATGTAAATATAACCATCCATAAACTAGGGCAATAAAAAACAAGATTAAAAGTCAGTTGGTGTTTTACTACTTAATTATGGATAACTAAACAAGTAGATTTGAGTTTAACTAAGTTGGCTAGAACAATGTGTTCTCTCTTATTTTGCACTTAAGTTCGAATCTTCATCTGACAGTTTATATGAATTTAATATAGAATACGGTGGTGTATAATAATAAATAAAAGAAAAGGAAAGTAAACAAAGATTACCACGTAGTGAAAATTGAAAAGCTTATAAAATGGTAACAATTGATTGCACCAAATTTCAAGAATGAGAAGAAAATCATCTGTATCCAAGTGAGGAAGTATTTTAGTTAACTAACAACAATATCCACACATGTAATTAAAGTACAATATAACGGGATCTCGTATCCTAAATAGCAGAGAAGATAAGGGAACCAAAATTGTGGAAGAGAGCGAATTACGTTATGGAGAGTGCGTACCGTTTGATTCATAATTAAATCGATTTAAACTAAAATAAAGAAAGAACAAATTAATCGTACTCCAGTGGGGGCAACAAGGCATTAATCAGTTGATTAATCATTAGATCCATGTTATTTTGTGCCTGGTTATAAATTATAATTTAACAGGTTGGATTATCAGTTAAAAATAAATAAAGAAAGGTAAACTCGATGATAAAGTTATCTAATACAAGTGTGAATGATTATACAACAATCCATTTGGTACAAAGTGCAGTAGGCACATCATTTCATGAGTTATGATTGCTTCTACACCAATTTCAAAATATGCCCATCTTTTTTATTGTTGTTGGATGTATCCGAAAGTCTATGTATTACCTACGGATTATACGTTTTAGTTAGTAAGTTAGATGTTGGAAATCTACCAGTGTGCAGTAGGTAATTTCCTACTCTTAGAGCAACTCTACCAGTGTGGAGTTGTTTAGGTAATTGAACACAACATTCTGAAAACTTGGTTCAGCGGTTTTCACAGCCCAGGTTGAAAATTTAATCGGAAATTTGAGCTTAAATTTTTAATAAATAATTACACGTGTCACAACCATAGTGGTTCAAAATCTTATCGAAAATCTGAGCTTAGATTTTTAATGGATAATGACACATGTCATGCCGAGAGTGGTTGGAATTATTATTGGAAATCTAAGATCAACAAAGCATATTCAACCATGAATAGTGGTTATTTAGATTACTTTAACATTATTTATGGTTGTATTATTTTAATTGTAAATTTTAACTAAAAAAAAATTGCGATTAGTAACTAGCTAGGCAACTTATAAGACCATCTCCAATAATGAGGGTTAAAGTCTAAATTTTTAGCCCAGAAAATTTAAAACTTAACCTAGAAACAATTTTTCTCCTCTAATGGTTTTGGATTAAAATTTTAGCCCAAGATTAATAAAGAATGATTTTAGCCTATTTTTTTTTTTCGATAACTGCTTGAAAAATAGAATTTATGTAGATTATCCTAAAAATATTTAAATTCCGATAGTTAATGAAAAATCACATAACCTACCCCATGAAAGTCATGGAATTATCATAATTAAAACACTACATGAAGATTAATAAACAATAATTAAAACACTAAACAAAAAAATTATTTTGGAAGTGGGTAGAAAGAAAAATTTGAAGAATTGTATGAGAAAAGTGAATTTTGTGTGCATGTTTGAACAAAAACATAGGTATTTATAGAGTTTTGGGGTGAATTTTGATTTAAATATTTTTTTTAATTGTTTCAACCGTTGGATTTAATTTTGGGTTGTTAGATCTGTTTTTTTACCGTTAGATTTGATCATATTCGATCTTAGCCGTTTGATTTAATGTATTTATAAATTAGGTTTTATTTTTTATTTTTAAAAATGCATCTGGACCGTTGGATCAACCAACGGTCCAATGATCGTGCCCATTGATGGAAAATAGCCATTGGGTTTCGTGGACTGGGTGGCCGACAGGCTGTCGGCCATGGGTCCCCCCCACGCTGCAGCCCTGTCGCGTGATGGTCATGTGGTGCGTCAGTGCCTGCAGCTTTCCACTTTTTCGAGCGCGTGTACGCGCAAAGCTGGGCCACCAGCCTTAACCTGGTGGGAATTCTGGTGGGAATTTGGCCCAATTTTAGAATTTATTCCAAACCCAAATTTTAGCCCAATTGTTGGAAGAGGTTTGGGGGGTTTAAATTCTAAATTTTGAACTTTAACCTAACTATTGGAGATAGTCTAAACGGGTAGAGTTGCACAAATGTAGATACTATTTGGGTAGTGAATAGTAACCACCTAGCCCCCCAACCCCTTGCCTAGGAAAAATGGGTAGAGTTACTCTTAGAGGTTAAACATACCTCCCTGCTCATAATGGGTTATCTCTCAACAAACCTTCTCTTCTCACTCGCTAAGGCATTCCTAACGCATTACACAAGCATTAGTCGTACATAGGTTTTTCTAGTATATATATTTTACATTTGAGCTAATTACAACTTTCAAAATTTTTTTTTAAAAACAGGCATCTTTTACTTTTATCGCATTATTAAAATGATTCAAGTCATTATTGTGTCTATTCATATATGGGTTTCAAATGTGTATCATATTTTTAGAAGACGATTAAAGCACACCATAGTCAAAATTATTATGTCTGATCATATGTGTTTCCAATGTACATCATACTTTTAGAACATGACAGTCAAATATTTGTTTTCCCAGCCAATTTTGGTTTCAAATGTACATTTAACATTTTAATACTTTACGTAGTAACGTGACCACAATGTTCATGAGTGCATTTATAATTAGCTTGTTATATTTTGAGACCAGCTAGAAATATACTTTATGGAGAAAAAGTTAGCAAATAGAAAATAATTAAAATTAATTTACTTAATGTAATAGAAATTTGGAAATATGTTAACTTTCTTTATTTTTTATAAACCATCAAATTTGATTTCACCACAAAAGGGTCACATACAAGGTGCAAGGCCCAAGAAGTGTCTTTTTTTTTTTTGTCACAATGAAAGTAGAGTCCTTAAAACAAATATAATTACAAGTTCTACAAGACATTGAGCACAAAATTACATAAACATAGGAGGAAGAGCCAAGAGGAAGGGCATTACCACTCAATAACCTCTGGACACAAAAGTGGGAATCATTGCACCTCCAAATCACCACAGGTTCTGGAAGCACCAAACCTCGTTTGAGAATTGATCTAACTACCAACTAGCACAAAAAACTTCACAGTGAGCTTTTGTAACTATTCTGACGCCAAACAAGTCAACTGAAATACTATTGGCGCTCAAAAGTTTCACGAACAAGTCAGGTGGATTGAAGGCTCATTGTTCTGTACAGTTGTACGGCTTCATGGTAATCCCAAATATATTGTAGGGATAAATCGGCAAAATCATTTAGTTAAACAAGCTTTTACAAAAATATTAACTAACCTCATGTCGGGCCAAACAATGAAATATATCACGCAACTCGATACTTACCAAGATCACATGGATCCAAGACATGTGGCTTCATGGGTATTGCTTGAGTGATTGAGGTGTGGAAGTTTATAGAGGTCCACAAGGCTCATGAAATCTCTTTAATAATGGAGAGTTTAAGCTACTTGGGAACAGAAAAGATCAAACCCATTACTTAGAGTTTTCCTATGATTGGTAAGCAAATGAGATATTTTCCCAACTCCCATTTTTAGCCGCTGGAAGTTGGTTCCAGCACCTCTTTTACCCATAGGACTTATTAAAATTCTGACACCTTATTTTACCCTTTGAAAGTAAGCCATTTCCAACGCCTTCTTTCGTCATAAGTTATTAGAAGATTCCAATATTCCCTTTTATACACCATAATCAACTAGTTTCCAGTAGACCTGGCGCTCATGTCGTATTTATCATGTTTGTGTCTTTTTCGTGACATACCCAAAATCTTAACTGATCGTGTCGTGTCAAACCTGTTGAAATGAATGGGTAATATGATCCGATCTGTTACTCGTTAGAGAAAATATATTTTACTTCAATAGATAATCAAATGAAAAACGTCATACTAAATTAGTATCTACATAAATATTACTTCAAAACATAAGAACACATTTGTCTTTCAAGTATTACATACCCCAAAATAAGAACCTAATGAAAAAATATTAGTACATTACTACAAAATATCAAATGTACAAGGATATGCAAAATGAAGGGAGTTTTTTTTCAAGGTTGTGGAACTTTCATAAAAGTCAGAACTTTGCCAATGAGACTCAAAGCTTGCACATTGTTTTTTTACAGCAAAACCCTTCAATTTTCATCAATCACCAAAAGAAATGGTATTGGAACTTTGGCATGACCTATTGTAGTAAGGTTTTTTAGTAATTATAAAATTACCAAATTAACCTTTTTCTTAACGGGTTGAAACGGGTTATTCACATGTAGATCTGTTAAGAACCCGTTATTAATGGGTTCTTAATGGGTGATCTGAATAACAGGTTCTTAACGGGTGGCCTGATAACAACCCGATTAGTTAGTGTGTTGACCCGAAACCTATTATTTTCGTGTCGTTTCGTATCAGATTAACGGGTCATGTAAAAAATTGCCAAGTCTAATTTCCAGCACATCATTTTACTCAACATAAATAAGAGATAACCTTTTCTTTCTATACAAGCAAGTTAAGATCAGGGAAAGGAAGGGGAACACGAGGCTCAGATGAAAGCAAAGGATAAGAACCTCTTCTCCTAGCTGCTGGAAATCTCTCTTGGTTACTACTAGTATTCATGCACCAGCTATAACGAGAGGGATGATAAGGTCAAACTTGAGTAGCCTCCATGCTGAAAAAATTTATACAAACACAAGAAAATATTTATAAAATAATAATTTTAGAGAATCAATAACAATACCGGTATTGTTAAGGAAAATTTGTATGGTAAGGACAACAAGAGAGAGGAAAAGAGAGAGCTTAATGGTTGTGAATTGCACACTCTCCCTTGTAACTTTATGCTTTTATTTATACTAATCATGTGGGTTTTACTTGCCTCACAAGTAATACATGTCATAAAGGGATTAGATACCCCATATTCCATTGGAATCTACTTCTAGATTTACACAATCACATTCCTAAATAATATTAACTACAACAGGTACAGTAAAACCTCTCTAAAGGAGTACTCTATAAAGGAATAACCTACTTAAAATCATAAAAAAATTTCAATCCCAACTTGGGACCAGTTATGTATAGGAATAAACTTCACATTGATCCCATCTTAAGGAAACAAAGCTCCATATAGTAATAATTGTTAGAGTACAAAAATATGCAATATCACAAATAAAGTTTAAGATGAATTAAAATATTTCTCTAAAGTTGTTTGGGAAATGCTTTAATTTTTAGAGTTGATGTTGCATCTTTAAGTTTGCGTGTACATAATATTATGTCAACATGGACACCTTCTTGTTGAAGCGAAAATGTTTCTAAGTTCTTAAGTATGTTTATAGCTTCTTGGCATGAAACTTTTGGTATTTCTATTCTATACTATCATCGAATACTGTTTAGGACATATAACATTCATTAAAGATAAACAAGTTAATAAATAATATTTTTTAGCTACACTTCTATTAAGTAATAATCTCTTTAAAGTCATAAAATTGGTTTAGTCCCAATCTTATAACTTTATAAAGGTTTTACTGTATTAACATATAAAATTATTTATTGACTTAAAATAAATTATTTTATAATTATTTAATTAATGTGTCCAAGTCAATGAACCAAACTTAAAACAGGTCGGGCCGAGAGCTCCTAATCCAATAGGCCCAACTGTATTCGGTTCTAGGCAAGCCTCTTCGAAACCCATTTGCCAAATTCCCGTCCCCAACAGAATCGAATTGAAATTCCAATTCTTTCAGCTTCTCTATTCCAAACCCTGATTCTTTTGACAAAGTTCAATTGAATGTAAACTTAATTTCCATCTATTTGAGGCGTTCGATCAGAGATCGTCTGCAATGGCTACCGCGGAGTCTCCGAGTGCTGTTAAAAAAGGTGAGACTTTTGGATTTCTAACGAAAAACCCATTAGTTCTCTATGTTTAATTGGGGTTTTAAATCTTTTTAACTGCTTTGATCAGGTTTTTTTTTTGGGTTTTGTGTGCTTTGTTCGACGGTGTTTGTATTTTTCTGGGTTTTTAATTTTTTGCAGTGGTTGTTCATCTGAGAGCTACTGGTGATGCTCCTATACTCAAGCAAGCCAAATTCAAGGTATGCCTTTTGTGGTTACAGACTTACAGTAGTGTTTATGAATCTTGAAATTGTATTCCACTTTATTTTATCATGGTTTATGATGAAGATTTTGTGTTTCAAGAACAATATTTGGAATTATTTAGATTGGTTTCGGGCATTTGTATTTACATTGCTGATTTATATGAGCTTCTATGTATTGGTTCTTCAAACAATACTGCATTCCGATTATATGATCTCCATATCGGATGTTGAAAGTGAAATTGACCCTTTACTTTGTATGAAATTTTAGATTTCAAGCGCTGCATTTGAGCCCTGCTTCTTTTAATTTTACTTTTTTGTCTCTGGTTTTAATGTTTGTTTCTCGTTGATTGCTTGATTACCAATCCTGTAGTTCTTTCTATGCATTGAGACATGCTACAATTCTACTCAACTCATAGATCTCTAGCCATATAGCCATACTTAATAGCCTCAGGCATGTGACTGTGATAAAAGAATAAGTTTTAGCCATATCGGGTACAATGACTGGAAAGGAATATTTTTGCATATCGTAGTGAATGAAAGCTTGTAGTAGGCTTAAATCTTGAATGATGCTTAATGATGGGAGTTGAAGCTTTTTCATCTGTCTTGAATCGTCTCTGCAATGGAGTTTTTTAAGAAACAATAGATATTATGTCGGGACATCTAAATTCAACCAGCTGCTTTTTACTTCTTCCAGAAATTATCTGGTGCCACTGGCACGTGGAATTTTCTTTCTGTATTATTAGTTTTGTAATGGGATATTAAAGTTAGTTCTCCTCAATGGATAGATTCTTGGAACCGACAAGTTTGCTAAAGTGATTGAGTTTCTAAGAAGGCAACTTCACAAGGAGACCTTGGTAATGATCTCATCGTTTGTATCTTTAGATAATTCTATTAGTAGTCGATAAGTTTTGGTGTCCTAATCTCATCTTCCCGGTTTTGTAGTTTGTGTATGTAAACAGTGCATTCTCGCCAAACCCAGATGAATTGGTGATTGATCTGTATAATGTAAGTTTGTATAACTCAAGAAATATTATTATGTCGTGATCTTTTAAATAGTGTAGTTCTGTTTGTCTGTTCAAAATTTTTTTAGTGGAGGGAGAGAGTTTTTTTTTGCTCAATTAGTGGAGGGAGAGTTAAATTGCATCATTTGTGAAGCGTGGTTGAGATTCTAGTGACGTGCTGCAGATGGTTGTGCTTAACCTATTTTGGATAAATGTGGGGTTCTATTAACTTATCTTTATCAACATTGCAGAATTTTGGTTTTGACGGTAAACTGGTGGTTAACTATGCTTGCTCCATGGCATGGGGCTGACACTCAGTTTCGGCTGGCACGCATATAACTATTCTTAGTGTAAGTAACTAAGCAGTTTATGCATGCGTTCTGAATTACTTTTCTCTAAGTTTCCTTAATAAGTTTTCTTTATCTCGATTTTATTAAATATGTCCTCAGAATGAGAGGGATAATACAATACCAAATTAGCCCGAACAACTCACTTCTCTTCCTCTCCCAAAAGATAACGATCTTTGTGTGTTCTTTGATCACTGACTTATATGAGCACTGCATGTTCAGGTGCACACAAAAGATTTCATTCTGCGAAAGCAAAGCGAACGTGAGTTTTCGTCAATTTAAACTCCTGAGCAGGTAGAGATGGAGACACGGTCGAAAAGAATATTTCAAACCTTTTTCTTTTTGTATATATGCTATGGTTTTCTATTGGTTGGGATGCAACATTTGTTACTTTTCCACCAAAATTGGATATATAATGCTGGTGTTCAAAAAATTTACCCTTATTCTATAATTGAATGATAGTGATTTTGTCGATCTAATGCTTCCCCAGCCGTCTGTCAAAAAGCCTCAAAAAAACAAGTAAAAGTGAAAAAGTTACGATGATAAAAGGGATTGAGACATCCAGCCAATCAATACACGTGTAGAGTAGTAAGATAATTAGAGATTTTTGTATAGCAGGGGCTTAATGGCAGTGGTCCTAAAAATTTGATGGAATTTTTTGGTTTGGGATATGGGTGGATTATTTAGAGACTGAATTTCAAACTAAATTGGGCTGTGGCGAAAAAACCCAGTGGAATACAAGTTCTAAGAAATTGACTGGAAGATTTGTACCTTCCCTTTTGTTTGGCAAAAGATCATATGAGATTAAGTATGAGATTAAGTGGTTAAGAGTGTTTATTCTTGTGCCCGATGTTTGGTGTTTAATGCCCTCTGCTATAATCATTGGTTAATCTGGGCTGGTGGGGTGGTTTGTTTAGGTGTGTCCATTTAAGTCTAAACTCCTATTTGTTAGATTGCATGTATTAAATTCCAAGAGATTCCCCATTAAGAACTTAAGAAAATTGAAGGAGAGTTCGGGTTTTTTATAGTATGCACTACATACTAGGATTCTTGGCTGTTGGATTCTTGATCGTGCATACCATACACTGGAGCATAAGATAATTTTTCAAGTTTTTAGATAAATTGATTGATTTCTAATGTACTTGCAGAGAAGTTGTCGCTATGTATATTCATTCTTAGAAATAATTAATATGAATCAATGTGTGAGAGAATAGACAAATCGAATTTATAGAAACTAAAGTTAAAACCGTGAATGGTATTGATGCAACATGAGCAATTATTCAGGTTGGAAGGACCACAACTCTTTCGTATCAGCCTTTCGAGGAGGACTTGTATGGTATGAATTCACTACTACGTGGCGTCCCGTGTTAATAATGCAAGGATATATGTTAGCTTTTTTCTATATGTCCTTGTGTTATTGACACGGAACTCTACCATGGCGGTAAACATGTGATATACAAATTATTCTCCAATAGGGGGCTGAAACTCGAGTTCATTAATTGACTTTGATTGCATAGTGTCCAAATTACACATACACAATTACACATACATAGGTCATCACTCTGTCAATGACTTTCAACATCAACAAATAGAGGGTATGATACGAACATTTATATTGTAATCACTAATCACTGGCCAAAGGAAAATATATACCACCTGAATTGCAAATTTGTAATGAAACTAGGGGCTTGTTGACCAAAATATCTAGAGGCTTAAAGTTCAATATAAACAATGAGAATGTTACTGTCTGTCTGACGTGGGGGTGTGGAGCATTTTCAGCTAGTGATGACATTAATGGTGGGTCGACACTCACAAATGACGCTCAGCTAATGACTAACACTTCTCCATAAACAAATGAGATATTGTTATGCGGTTGAAATTTGTTTTGGTGTCTTTAACACTACTGTGTAGACTAATACAAAAATTTGTCCTTGATTAGTCTTCAATTAGCATGAATCACGACTTCACCAGTAGTTTCTGTCGGTGACTTGTGTCAACTAGATTTAGATCGAAAAAAAAAATAGTAAAACACACAGTTTATTCATGTTAATTAACATCTCATTGCAATTTTCTGATGAATAGAAAAGCACAATTAATTGTGGAACAAGATAAAGATTTGTCCCAGGAAAATCTGGCAAGCAAATGGTAAACTTTAAAAAGCATATATGTAGAGATGTAACCTTTTGTCTTATCATATCACACATTTATGCCCTAACAATTATCCGTACAATAATATGGACAAACTCAATTTCTCTTTTATTATTACTCTTCGCTACCTTTGCTTCAAATCCTCCACTATAAAAAAGAATCTCTATAACCAACTGGGAACTACATGACAAGCCCTGCAGTGATAATGCTTCTGTTCATCATCTTTCAAATGCCTTATTAGGGTGCTACCTTTCAACTTTATTCTTTAGCCTGCAGGTTCATTGTCTTGCCCTTTACAATTATTTTACATATATGTCTCTGTACATATCCTATATATGCACAGTCGGGGGAGTATAATTGGTTCAACTTTTTTATCCTAAAAATTATTTTTGCATTTTCTTTTTCCCTTGCACACCTCGTTTATTTTTAGTATTTGAATTCAATTAATAATCGAACAAGAATTAATGGACGGAAATAAGTGTTTACAAAGAGAAAATAAGTGTGAAAATTATAAGATGGTCGACCCTCGTTGGCATCCAGATCAAATTTGGAGATTTACGTCCACATGAGAAGAGAGTAAGTTGACATCTGAAGGAGTGCTGCCACCAGTACACAATGTGAACGAACCATTCATTTTTTTAGGTTTCATTCGTTTTTTGCGAAAATTTTTTATACAATTTTTCAGCTCTCATTGTGTAATCACCTTTATACAAATAAAAATAAATATAACCAAATAAAATAATTTTTTAGCTATTTCATATCATCAACGATTATTTATTTACCGAAGATATTGTATATATTCATCCAGGTATGTATGTGTAGAAGAGAAGGCAGAACTCAACTCATCCAAGTTTATTGATCTACAATACTTTCAGCGCACGGTCACGAACTCCATCACAATATATATATATATATATATATATATAACCTAATAAAAAAAGGAAAGGGAAAAATAGTTGACAGGTGGTGAAATATATTCACATACAACCCTGATTAATTAGCATGAACTGCACCAAATTGGTCAGTTAAGCCATCTGCCATCATCTTGTTCAAAGAACTTGCTCACCCACTCCAAATTCAAAGACCCCTCATTGGAGAAATCAAAGAAATCATCCACATCAATATTAATGTTGGAGTTTTGATCACCTCCTTTAGATGCAGCACTAGTAGTACAAGTACTAGTAGCACCCTCTTCCGACGACGAATCTTCTTTCATTTGTACATGATCCTTCTGATGATCTGTGGAGATCATTTGTCTTGTTAAATTGGCTCCATTTTGCTTTTCCTTCTGGCTCATTCTCTTGCTCAAATGAGAATTCCAGTAGTTTTTTATTTCATTATCTGTTCGACCCGGCAATCGTCCGGCAATCAAAGACCACCTAATAAGAAATTAAAAACCCATAAGAGAAAGATAAGTTTTATATGTAATAATCATGCAAAACAAACTATCAAAAATCATAATCTATGTAGATTAATATTATGTTTTTCAATCTAACATAGGCAAGTGCTAGAGGATTAGGCGAGCAAAATTATATATCAGGGCCAAGTTATCGGACTGCTACAACAGTCTAGCTCCTGCTCTGAGCAATTAGAGGGAACCTAGCCCCCAATAGAACGCCCCCTATCCCTCAGACACAATTTATGTATTTTAAACTTTTGATGCTAATTATCATATGAAATCAATGGTACCTATTTCCAAGAAGTTTGTGAAGTCTAACGATCAAGTCCTCTTCTTGGTCAGATATGTTGCCTCTCTTGATGTTTGGTCTGAGATAGTTCAACCATCTTAGCCTGCAACTCTTGCCACACCTATTGAGGCCTGCATCAATCAAAATTAAGACCCTTTTAAGATCTTGATCATTATTCATTAAGTGTAATGTGATCAAGGAGTTGGTTAATTAAATTCATCTTAATTATGTTAAGTATATACCTGCTTTAGATGCAATTGTCTTCCACCTTTTTGCACCATGTATTTCAATAACCTCAGCCAGTTTCTGATCTTCTTCTGCTGTCCATGCTCCCTTGTTGACTTCCCTTTTTGTGTTTTTCATGGCTTCCCCTCCCCTCACTTTTCTTCTATTAATGGACTCTTTTGTCACAGGAGCCATTGAGCCACTCAGAGAGAGAGAGAGAGATTGTGTGAGGCTTTGGGAAACTGCGTTATGCAGAGAGGATGCTATTTTGGGTTTCTGTCATCTAACCTTCTTGATGGAAGAGAAGGACCCAACTACCACTTAAAAGTATATATATATATATATATATATATCTCTCTCTCTCTCTCTCCCTGCCAGAGGTTCAAAAAAAGAGACTTAGAAATTTTTATCATGGTATTCATGATTGAGCAACAAGAGAGCTATAAAGGTTGATGCTACATTACACATACTACTCCTACTACAAAGGCTGCCACAGAAAAAAGTGTTTGATATTATATAATTAATTACTTAGTGCGCAAAAAGGTAGCGGAAAAAAGAAGAATTGAGTTTTTAAAAAAAAAAAATTTAAGTGGTACGTATTATTAAATTATATATTTATTCAATGATTTCAGATTAATTTGCGGTATGCTCCAAATAAATTTTAAACCATTCAACAATATATATTATTGAATAGTACGTACTATTGAAGTTTGACCGTTAAAAAGAATAAAGATACAAATGGATCAGACGGCTGTGGGGAAAGTTAATCAGATCCCATGTTGGAAGAGATTGTCCTGTTGTGGATATACGTGATTATTTGGCAAGCTGCACAATTTTTCTTGCATGTGCAATAGTAAATAAATTAAAAAGAAAAAAAAATAAAAAGGCATGCAGTCTTTTAGTAAAAGGTTTACTATTACGTGACAAAAGGGAATAGTAGGGGGATAGATAGACAAAGGAGATCAATATAATATTTAGGTTTATAAGTAGCAGTTTTGCCTTAGAAAGAGTATGCTGGCCCTAAAAAAACAGAAAAATCTTATAGTGAGTTGCATGAAGGACTAATACGATTGGTTGGAGTACTTATTTCTCAGAGTGAAGGCCTCGAGTACTGGTCTTGGTTTCTAGGGTTTGTAGTAGAACAGATTGCACATGACCCTCACGTAAATAATACTAATTTAGTATGCTTAATTAATAGTTAATTACCTTTCTGTTCTAATTTGCATCCAATATTGTAAATTGAACAGCTGCTTTGACCTCAAGAATTCTGACTTTTCTGGATTGATCAACTGCCTAAATTGTTGGTTTTCTTTTTCTTTTTTTTGCATAAGAGAGTGTCTGGATTGGTTGAACTTGCTTTTAGGTATATATATATATATATATATATAATAATAATTTTGTATTGCTCAATAAACATGTGTTCCTGATCAAATCAATTAGACAAGAAGATATATTAACAAAATAGGAATTAGGTTTCAAGTAATTCTTAATTTAAGGATTAGGTGAAAGAAAATAAAGGTGTATACAGTATCTGTGGACCAATGACAATATAGCTGACATATTTGTTAAGATTCATCTATACGATCCCTTGATTTGCATCTGATTTTTTGTTGTGTACTTATAGTTTGGAATTTCATGGCATGCTGGATCTTCTACATTTTGGAGAATTTATTTCCACACATCTAAAAATAAGCTTGTGTAGAGTCACACCTTTTCATCTACTACAATATATATTAAAATTGTGCATATGCGAGTTCATGAGAAAAACTTATTTACATCGGAATACATTCTTTTACCAATCATCTCATCATTTATATCATGTGAATCTATAATATGTGAGATAAAGAGAGTGAGAATATATCTCCATGACGGGAAAGTGGTCCTCCATCCATGATGTGATGCCATTTTACAACTTAGTTTAATGGGAAAATAGCAATTAATTAGTTTCTAATCAAATTTGATTAGTTATGGAAAGATGAAAGGAATGTAGAGTTCAATGTGACAGCATTTCATGATAAAGCTTTAAGCTAAGGCCAAACAGAAAAATACCTTTTAGTCTAATAAAGGTGTACGCTATGATTATATGTAAGACCCCTGTGTATCGAAGAAAGTTGGAGTTTCATCATAAAATCAATTGACAATATGAAAAGTAGCACAACTCTTTATAAGCCCTTACATGGTTGGTCCCTCACCAATGTGGGACTTTGTCCTCACATTCTCAGACGCCCCCTCACATGTGGCAAATTTTAAAATTTAACACGTGAACAACACAAATTGGGTAACGTGCAATACGTGTGACCGTTGGATTTCACACGTGGGTCAACCTGCTCTAATACCATGAAGAAAGTTGGAGTTGTACCATAAAACCAATTGGCAATATAGGGAGTAGCCCAACTTCTTATAAGCTCTTGCAAGTTTTCTCTTTTTCATCGAAGTGAGACTCTTTTACTTTCACATTCTCACATTAGAGATTCTATAAGTAAGTGCGTTGCTTTTGTGTATCTAATATATTACTCTAGACATTAATTATAATGAAGCTGCAAGACACAGTTTTTCCAAGATTATGTGCAGAAAAAGTTGAGCTTTAATTCATTTCATTAGCATTCCAGTACGTACCCTTTGGTTTACAAGTTGAAGCCTAAGCATATCTTGCTTGATTTTTGTCTCTGTGTATCATCAAGGGTCATCTACAAACTAAATCACTAGTACAAAAAGGGACTTGGGCGACAAAACAAATTTCGTCGTCCAAAGTCATCTTTCGTCATCCAAAGTCATCTTTCGTCGCCTAAAGGTTTGGGCGACCAATAAGTCGTCGCCCAAAATTCATCGCTCAAAGTCCGAGGACCAAGCATTTGGGCGACGAAGGAAATACATTCGTCGCCCAATTCACATTCGCGCGACGATTTCTGACGACGAAAATATGCGTGGCAATAGAGTTCAAGCAACAAAATTGTTTTGTCGCCTTAAGTTATTGTTACACTTTAAGTGACGAAACGTTTTCGTCGCCCTAAGGTTTAGGCGATGGTGGTCGTTTCGTCGCCCAAAATATTTAATTTTTTTTAATTAATTGGTATTTAAAAGACAATACAATATAATAAACAATGTAAAAAAACAAATTAAATTATATAAAGAAATGTACGTACAAAATATTTAATAATAAAAATACATTAAAATCCTAAAACGAAGTAACTAGTGAGGGGGCTGGGAATCGAATGATGGCATATTCAATGGAATGCCAGACAACTGGAGGGCGTGTAAGATTTGGCTCATCCAAGCTTCCTGAGCCACGAGCTGGCATTCCTGAGAAACGAAACGGCTTTCCTGAGACGTGAGCTTCGGCTCCAGGTTTTGAACTTGTGCCTTCAACGAGGTGACCTCTTTCGAATTGTTGTTAGAAGATGAGGGACCCATGTCACGGAGTCGCGCTTTCCCCATCCCCCGGTAAACCCTACCAGGCCTACGACCAAAGGTCTGGTCTAGTGTCTCCGTTAGTATATGAAGACCAGCATCCTCAGTTGGAGTGACGTCCTCGATAGGGGTCTCGTGGGGAAGATGTGATGCCACTTCTTCGAGAAGAGCATTGCTCTTCTCCACCATAGTGGCCTGTAATAAGGAAATATATATTATTGTTTATAATAATTATAAAAGGAAGAAAAGTAACAGGTAATTAAAGAAACATACATGGAGCTGCTGAGTCGTCTCATCACCAGGGCGGACATAAACTTCCTCGAACATGTCAATCTCTGGAAACTTTGCACCTTCCTAAAAAAAAAAGGTTAAAATTTAAAATTCATAAATATTAAATTATATTAAAATTAAAAAATGTAAAGTAGTTTTACCTGTCGTCGATCAGCCAGTCTATAGGAAAAGGGCTTCGAACCGGAGTGGTGCATAAGTATCTTTTTCGACCTATTTAGCGAATTGGCTCGAGAACGTTTCTATTGAACCCAAAATTTGTTAGTGCGTATATTAATTGTTGAGTAAAATGATAAAATAAATGTGTAAACTTACCAAAAAAGTAGGGTCGACAAAATGGTTACATAACCACTCCCAATCATGAGGTCGCTCCAGCAACTCCTTAGGGCATCCTCGGGCTAAAGCAGTCTCAGCGTCCGAATACATCTTGAAAACTTTGTGGAGGTCGCCCTTCCACTCTTTGTACTGATCTTTGAAGAGCCCCTCTATGTAGTTTGTCCGTTTGGCATCAAGGTCCGTAGTATTAAAGTTGACCTACAAATATAAAACAATATTATTAAAATATACAAAATATTGGACTTAATTAAAAAAAAGTAGTAAAAAGTATGGAATACACTCACCAACTGCTCGTGCCACATCACCGCCTTCGTTTGAGTTGGGACTGATCTCTATGAGTCCCATCGCATAGGGCAATAGGCACGCAGTATCGCCCCTATCTCCGTGACCAGGGTGTTGTACTGGTCAGATGTGGAAGAACCCTGGTGTTCTTCAGAAAAGGTGATGACGATCTTTTCATTAGTCGCCCATGTGATCTCCGCAGACTTCAACTATCTGCAAAGGCCCTGAGTCTTTTTCTTCCCTGCCAAAACAAAGAAGAAATTCGTGGTTAAAACGTCATCTTAAAACTCTACAGAAAATTAGGCAGAACCTCTCCTAAAAGTCTAACATTTCCCATAACTTGCAAACAATAAATCTAACAGATCCACATCCACACAATTCCAACATATCCAACATATCCTTAAATTTCAACATATTCCAACATATTTGACAATTCCAACTATCCTTAAATTTGACAATTCCAACATATTCCAACATATCCAACATATTTGACAACTCCAACTATCCTTAAATTTGACAATTCCAACATATCCACATCCACACAACATGAACAACATATTTGACAATCGTAGCAAATGTTTGAACATGCAATCAAGAAATGAACTAGACGGTATTAAACAATCGAACGAAAATGAAAAAGATTAGGGGTAAGGGTATATTACCAGTCTGCGAGCCCTCACCGTCGACTGTGGAACTCCCGGGTGCCTGAGGGTTTTCATCCTTGGGATTTTGTCGCCGGTGAGCCCGACGAGCACTCACTACAGGAAACGTCACCGAGGCAGTGGACGAGACAGGCAACTCGGAGACATCCTGAGCGGCCGACTGTGATGGAGTTGCACTAGGACTAGAGCGGCGACGTGTAGAAATCAAACCCGACATCTGTAAATTCAACCAGTTACAAATTGTTAAATAAAAGGACATATGCATATTAAATAAATTGTAAATAAACATTTAATGTACTTACAATACAACTTCTATCAAAGACAACAAAATCATACAATTCTAGGTGCACACTGCACATACGTGGTGCAAACACACACACATGCATATTGCACATACACACGCTGCACACACATACTCCACTTAACACACACACATACATATTGCACACGCACATATATGCCTTAACACACACACACACACACATGCATACTGATGGTACACACTCACATACATGCCTTAACACACACACACATACATACTGCACATGCACACACATAATCTGCGATTCTGCATCCACACACACAGCACACACATAATCTGCAAGAACCCAAATTAATTTTTCTTAATTTCAAAAATTTGAAACCCAACACACACACACACATGCTTCCATACACAGACACGGACCCACAGCACACACACATAAATAATCTGTAAGAACCCAAATTAATCTTCCCTAATTTCAAATTTATAACCCTAATTCAAAATTTTCCAAATTTTCAGAACTCAAACCCTAATTTAGTTTAATTAAATTAGTCACATAGTGAATTTATTGAATTAGGTGAAATTCGATTTGAGTATTACCATTCTTCGAAGGTTTAGGGCTGGAGGAACGAGGCGACTCAAGTGAGCAGCAGCGGTGAGGCACTAGTTCTTGGTGAGGGAGAAACTCTAAAGGAAGGAGAAGAAATGAAGATTAGATCGAGTGAGAGAGAGAATGTCTGAAGGAAGGAGAGTGATTATGAGACAATGAGAGAGAGAGAGCGTCGATTGATTGAGCGAAAGCGAGTGAGTGAGTCGAGGACTGAGTCAGTCGATCGAACTGTCAAGACTCGAAGTTGAGAAGAAAGCCTAACTGAAGGACCCTCCAGTTTCATAGTAAAAAACGGATGACCTTTTCTGAGTACACCGCCAACTTTCTTCATCCACAAGGGTTGCCTTATGCCCATTCGTTCCAAATCTAGACGAGCTTTTATCGTGTCATTCGATTTTCCCTCAATGTCTAGAATTGTCCCCACCAATGTATCACACACATTCTTCTCAATATGCATCACATCGAGGTTGTGTCTAAGCTTTAACTTGGACCAGTACGGGAGTTCAAACAAAATACTCTTATGCGTCCAGTTATGATGCGAAGCTGGTCTGGGCCCAGTAACACCTTTGCCATATGGACAAAATTCTAAACTGTTCAGCTTAGCCAGAATGTCATATCCCAACCATTCTCTGGGTCTGAGGTGGGCCTCTGTGTTGCCATCGAAAGATGTATCGTTCGTACGCCACTCGTGATCCCACGATAACCATCTACGATGACCCATATAACAAACCTTTCCGGTGTGCCAACCAAATGTTACGTCCTCATTGCATAAGCGGGAAAATCATGTATCGTCCACATCACTGCCGCTTGCAAGGTGAACATCTTTCCAGTGGACTTATCAAATGTACGCACACCGTTTTCCCATAAATTCTTTAACTCATCAACCAACAATCTCAAATAGACATCGATGGACTTTTCTGGATCTTCAGTGATTAATAGACTCATCATCGTAAATTCCTTTTTCATGCATTTCTAAGGCGGGAAATTATAAGGAACTATGACGATCGGCCAAGTGTTGTGGGTTTGATTCAGAACTCCGAACGGATTAAATCCGTCGGTGGCAAGTCCTAGTCTGACATTGCGTGGGTCTGTTGCAAATTCAGGGTACATCTGATCGAATTCTTTCCATGCCTGACCGTCTGCAGGATGCCTCATAACATCATCATTAACCCGTTCTTCCTTATGCCATCTCATGTCGGTTGCAATGTGCGTCAACATGTACAAGCGCTGCAACCTAGGCATTAATGGACGATAACGCAACACTTTTTGTGGAATCTTCGTCGTTCTATTTTTAGGTGTGATTTTATATCTCAGCTTATTACAAACAGAGCATTTATCCAACTCTTTGTTTTCCTTATAGAACAATATACAATTATTTACACATGCATGGATTTTTTCATACCCTAAGCCCAGACCGTTCAACACCTTCTGGGCACTTTTATGATCTTTAGGCAAACAATTGTATTTTGGAAGCATCCTCTTCACAATACCCATAAAGTAGTCATAACACCGGTTTGACATACAGAACTTCATATTGCCTTGCATAAACGCCACAATCGCCGTAAGAACCGAAAAGTCTTCGCAACCCGAGTATAATTCTTGCTTGGCATTTTTCAATAGTCTTTCATACTTATCGAATTCTTCCTTGTCCATGGTGGGAGGAACGTCATCCCCCACTTCCTCATTGTCATTGCTTGAGGCGTATGGATAACAGTCATTTACAATACCCATGACTTGGTCATTACCAGATAAAATTCCTTCACAAGTCTCCGCTCGTGACTGGTACGAAGACGAAGCATGATGTAATGGTTCCCCGTGATGATTCCATCTCGTATAGGTCTGCGTCATCCCATTTCTTACCAAATGATGGCGAACATTGTTGAATGTCTCCCACATATGATTGTTACACGACCTACACGGACACTTGATATCATTTGAACCCCGATTGTGTCTCGTTGCAAAGTCAATAAAATTATCTACTCCTTCCAAATATTCAGCAGCACATCTGTTCAGATTCTGTATTCACTGTCTGTCCATTTTTCCTATTACCACATTAAAAAGAGAGAGAAGGGAGCATTAGAACAACTTCAACTATGTCTCGTCACCTTATGCCTCCAGTAAAGGCCCTATCCCATTCGGGAGTCTACATTTGTGTCTCATAGTTTACGGATCCACCAAGATTAGATTTCGACGTGGGCAAATTTTGGCAGCATCTCCCTACAGTTCTCCAAGTGCACGACGTAGATATCAAATACCTACTATGTACTCGAAGAACGTAAGAAGATGTTACCAAAAACCCACGATCGAAACCTAATCCGTGAACCGCAAACTACAACACACAAATGTGCACTCCCAAACTGTCCAAAAATAGGAGAATTCAAGAATCAATTGGATCGCAGTCACGCTTTCGCATCCATGCGCAAAATCCAATTAATTCTCAAACGGGAAACTAAGTTTTTGTCAAAAAAATGCATACGAAGTATTAACTTTGTATGTACAACACAAAATAAATTCGTACAAAGCTAATTACTATTAACTTCGTACGTACAACACAAAATAAATTCGTACAAAGTTAATTACTATCAACTTCATACGTACAACGCAACATAAAGTCATTCAACATATACAAATTATTTGCATACAAAACCATATAAAATAAATTTGTACGTCAACAACATAAAATGATCAAGAAAATACTTTCAAATTGGTGCTCCAACAAAAATCCTATGCAACAAACCTATGCAAAATTAATTAATTTATGTTAATTATAATTCTAAAATAATAAATAATAAAATAATATTAAAAATTAAAAATTACCGTTAATGATTCCTGGTGGTGGTGGAGGAGGAGGAGGAGGAGGAGCAGGAAATGGTGGTGGAGGAGGAAATAGAACCTAGCTTGGGGGAGAGAGAGAGAGAGAGAGAGATCTAGAGGGATAGAGAGTGAGATGGTGAGGGAGATGAGTGAGATAGGGAGAGAAAGATGGAGATGAGTGAGATAGGGAGAGAGATTTGGAGGGAGAAATCCGAGAGGGAGAGCTTGAGAGGCAAATTTGCAGAATTTTTCTGCAAAAACTGCCTCTCGGGTCGAAGGAAGGCGATTAAATCTGCTAGGTTTTGGGTGACGAACCTATTCGTCGCCTAAAGTTCTATTTTAGTCACCTAAAGTCACCACTTTGAGCGACGAACCATTCATCGCCCAAAAAATTTTAGGCGACAAATTATTTTGTCGCCCAAAAGTTTGGCGCCACATTCTCCTTTTGCCGCCACTTTTTCCATCTTTTGAGCAACGAATACATTCGTCGCCCATTGAAATTTTAAGCGACGAATTCCTTCGTCGCCTAAAGTTCTATTTAGGCGACGAAATAGGGATTTTGTCGCCCAAAGTGCTCTTGCCTGACAAAAAATGATTCGTCGCGTAAAGTTTTGTCGCCCAAGCTGTTTTTTCTACTAGTGAATGATTGTGTTCGTTACAATGTATTATTTCTAGAGAGTCGGCCCAAACCCAAGGCAAGCAAGGCCCAAGTCTTGGGCCACATCTTGGAGCAAGGCCTCAAATTTTTATAAGTGTTTATATAGAACATAAAATAAAATTTAAAAAAATTTGAATTGAGAATTTTCACATGAGGCCTCTGCTTCCTTGACTCCTCAGCGTCCTCACTCTGTCAAATAGAACAAAACATTTCCTTTCTTGGCTTAAATTTGGCTTGAAAACAAGGAAAACTCAAAAAGCTTTCCAAGTTTTTCTTCATCAATCTCTTATGATGTAGCCTCTTAAGTCTCAATCGAGTCAGTCCTAATGTTGGTGTGCCTGGAGCCTACTATTGTTCAGGTAACTTTTCTTTATATTCCATTTTTTAATTCCATACTCTCCCTACTCCATCTGCTTGTCTTTGAGTCTCTCTCTCTCTGTTCAGTTCTTGACTTTGCAATTCTAAATTTCCTCTTACACTCAATCTGTATTTTTAATTTATATTCCCATATATCAAAAAACTATATCTATTTTGGAATTAATTGGATTCTAGATATTGAATTAATCTAGTAAGACTTGGATTCTCAACCTTTATCAAATTAGGTTTTATCATTCATTTTTCCATATTTTTAGTTTATATTATTTGATTGAAGCTTTGATTTGTTTGTAATTTTTAGTGTAATAATTATATCTACTAGGAAATTCGAATATGGGTATGAAAAGCTTAAGAAAAAAAAATTGAAAAACTAATTCAATCTTGAAGAGGATCTCTTGATAAATTTGTTATTAAGAATACATAAAATATTGTGGAAAATAGGGTAGAAGAAGTTTTTCAAAATTGAAACTATTAAAATCTTATTTACGATCAACAATGTCACAAAAAATGTTGAATGGATTAGCCATGCTATCTATTGAAAACTGTATGTTAGAAAAACTTAAATACGAAAACATAATCGATAAATTTGCATCTCAAAAAGCAAGAAGATTGATTTTCCAGTGATAACTAAAAGAACTTAGTAATTGATACCTACATTTTGAATTAAGAGTTGACCGCACATTAACAACCAACTTCTTGCTTAAAAAGGCTAAGTTGGGGGCTCCATGCTAGCTCTACTGCTTTAGTTATTGCAGCAAGAGCGATCTTTTTGCCTTACATATAAAAAAAAAATTTATTTAATAAAAGAAATTATAATAAGGCCTCATTTTTTATTTTTGCCTTAAGCCTCAATTTTTATTGGGCGGGCTCTGTCTAAATGAGAAATAGTGATCGATGCAGCAGCAAAGGTGGTGGATTAACCAACCCTTTGACAGAAGTAGTGAGTGAAAATCATTGTTCATGAAAATCCTATAATCTACCTTGTTTAAGTATTGAAATCACCACCTGTATTAGCAATTAAAAAGAATTCTCAAGTTTTTTAAAACCTTGCATCTTACTTAAATGACACTTGTCAAATTTATAAATGAGGTATCTAGTAAGGTGCTGTGAATCAGAAAATCAATATCAGCAGAGAAAAAAAAATTGAAATTCAAAATAAAGGACGCACTAATCAAATCCAACTTTCTAGTAATTTAAACAAAAGGGTAGGAGATCTAGAAGGTGATGTTTTGAGGTTTTTTAAGATATTTGTGTTGGAACTTGATTGGACTTAAACTTATTATGATAAGGCTAAACCACGTTATAATTTGAAATAAATTATAGTTAAAATTTGATATAAAGTAGGACATTGAGGATGGCGTGTCATAGTAGTGGATAACCCACAATATCAAATTTTGAATGTTCTGTTTGCCAACTGCTTCCTTGATAGGAGGAAGACAGTTTGTTTTATCATCAATAAAAGGATTGGTCCCTGCTCACATGATACACACACGTTCTATTCGGATAACTAGCTCTAGCACTAGTAGAACATAAAGGATCACAGTGAGTAGAAGATCATTCTTTCAATGACTTCTTCATGTCATACTCTAAACCTAGTTCTATATTTAAATTTGTAATTTAGGGTTATTGCTATACAGTAAGTTTCCCAACATTTGGTATCAGAGCAATATTAGCTCACTCTAAATTTGATTCTTTTAATTACTACTGTCGTTGATTATATTGATCATGGGCACTATATTTCTTCGACTAATGTTTGTTGGTTTTCTTCTAATTACTATGATCACGTCTGGTACTATGGTGAAAACACAAAATCAACCTCGCCCTCCAACACCTATGGAGCTTCGACCCGAATTTAACGACCCTGATAAACTCCTACACCTCGTCTTCTTTCGATTTCAACCGTCCACCATTCATATTCCTCGCAAGAAGCATTCTTTACCTTTAGCTCGCCACCAAAGCCGCTCAATCCATCTACACCCCGTTTCATTTTGCAACTGCGATGCCTCAGTGGTCGCCGATGTCGTTCTGTTGCTCTCGGCCCAGCAGCTCCAGATAATCGGCGTCTTAACCCAAAAAGCTTTAGTGAAAGAAGTTTTGGGCTTCACACTCATTAACTTATCTGTAATACGTTACTGAATTCTAAAACTTGGTGGGAGTTGTTCTTATGTTACTTTGATCATGTTGATTTTGATCTGAAGGTTTTTGAGGATTGAGTTAACTTGCACGTATATATTAAGTGGTTACTCTATCTTTCATGAATATGTCGTTTAGTTACAAGATATTTGGCTCATGCTAATATGTGGTTGACGAAATTGGAATCGAACCAAAGACTCAAATTAAGGATGACAGCATGTTTAAGTTGTGAGAATATGTATTTAGTGTCTATGTGCATTTGTTAATCTTACATATTGCTTGTTGTTATCTTCACGTGCCTTGATCGATTACTTGTTTATCTCTATAAAGGAATTTGAGACTAATAAGGATCTAGCGTTAATTTGGGCTTATTGATTCATACTAACTTTGTTGTCAAGTTGTATGAGTTTGTATATCAATGGTGAGTGCTTAAATGTTTCGTCATGCCTTCCATTGATATTGTGGTGTTTTTCATATTAAGGTAAGGTAAAAAGAAAAACAAATTTATGGTGATATGCATTATGTGTTAAGTAAGTAATTGCTTGAGTAAGGTTGCTCCCAAATTTAAAGCCTTGTTTAAAATAATGTGTTATAGCTAAGTTATGATGTTATAGATTAGTGGGAGCTGTAATTTCATTTGTTGCTTTACATGTTGCATATTAACTTGTAATGTACTCGTAAGGATTCATTCAAATTTGCTTAAAGGATACGCGCAATAAAGAAACCTTGTGGCAAACCAGTTAGAATAATTGGCTAATTGTACTGCTATGAGTAAGTCTTTTAGACATTAAGGTTTTTGATATGCTAGATTAGTGGGAGCATTGCTCGCTCTATGTTATTTCTGTTTAAAACCATTGTGTTTTCAATTGGATTCACAGTTGCAGGTCATGATTATTCTTGAATAACTAGTGTATCTGCATAAGGCAAAATTGAAGCTTCATTGGAAGCATTTAGGCAAACTCATTGGAGTTTGATAAATGACTCAAGATGATTGTTTCATTAGACACATGTTACAAGATACATTAATCATCTTGTGTATCATTTTGATTACGGGTGGGCATTTTAGTGGGTTCACCGACCAACTCGACCAACCCAACCGATATAAGTTGAGTTGGGTTGGGTTCTAAACATTAGAAATTTATTTTAGGGTAAAAACTCGACCACCCATTCTATAGGTGGGTTGGGTTGGGTTGGGTTGAAGTATTATTAATCCGATTGAAACCAACCCACTCGAATGACTATAATTGTTAAACATACTTGCATTTTAAATAGATTAGTACATAAAATTTAGGAACTTTTAAATGCACTTGTTTATTAATACTTGATTTGAATTGTGAAATTTATATGTTAAGTAACATGTAGTGATTCTACAGCACCAAATTCACATGATTTAGGCGTAATTGATGTAAGAATTGATTATTTGTCACTCAAGCTCATACTAGGTATAAGAAAGAAACCATTTAAGCCCAACCCATGGAATCTACCCAACCCAACCCGTCTAACAATGGTTTGGGTGGGTTGGTTTGCCCATTTTCTTGGGTGGCAATCGGTTTAAAGAATTCCAACCCGAGCCTATTGAGTTGACCAACGAGTTCAAGTTTAACCCAACCAACCCACCCGATGCCCACCCCTAATTTTGATGGTGTTTCATGTGAGGAAATGATAAGTGTCGATAGAACACATTGACACTAAATCCATGATTGCTAATTCTATCACTAAACTTTTGGTAATAGGCATATTCAAAGAGCATGTTACAAATATGGGAGTCCATGACTCATTTGATTCAGCTGTCTTGTGAGAGTAAAGAAGAAACTGGTGTGTGTATACACATGCTTGTGTGTTATTTTAAGCTTTAGTTTCTTGCTGTTTGAAGTTATAAACTTCAGATATTAAAGTCTCATTATTTAGACTTATTATTTGCATTTGATTCAGTTCAATGAATGTTTATGTCTTGCAAAATATATTTTGGAAGTCTGATTTGCAGGTTGGCTGACAAGTTGAAAATCCAACATATGGAGCATAATTTTTTAGCTTGGTCTGTGCGAAAAATTGGATTAATAAGTAGATAATGGTTTTTATTACAACCTGTCCCGAAATTTATAGTATTTTATTTCAAAAAGTGAGAAATGGCCAAAATGCCCCTAGTTGGGCAATGGTTGACTTTCGTGTCGTGACACGTACGACCCTTTTCTTAGCTCTTTCTTGTTGTACTCGTCAATACAAGCGCATGGACGTGAACGGAACAAAATTTAGAGTTCGAACGAAGATTCTGTGAGACGTTAATTTCGAAAGCATTCTCGTAATTTTGATGAGAGAGGTATTTTGTAGTTGTGAGTGTTGAATCCAGTGGGACCTACCCACTATAACTTAATATTTTCCCCCCTGCAACTCTCCATTTCTTCCCTTTCTCCCTAGTTACCTTTTCTCTTCCCCGACCGAGCCAAACCTCAGTGGCTCCGCCACCTTTCCTCGGCAAACCAATCCCCCAAACTACCATCATTGTGACCCCCTCTCTATGGTGAACTCGTTCCCAACCTCTTTTTGGTGGAAAACGAAGTCGTGTTTCGAGGAACCCCAACGAGGACGACCTTTCCCGGTGAACTTCCCATGTTTTCCAACCTTGGTAAGCTTCACGACCACCACCAATCTCTTCCTCGTATTGAATAGTTGAAGTTTGGTGTATTGCATGCTTGATTTGAGTGAGAAATGGCACAGATTGAATGCAGGGAACCTCTGCCCAGTTTTCTTGTGAAAGTAATCGTGGCCGACGAGGAGATTCCGGCCAAATGGCTAGGAATCGATCCTCGAGGCCGGTACCAATGGCTTCGTCTCAACTCCACGACCTCAAGCATGCCCTCAAAACCGATGATGGAGCAGCGACGGAGGCGCGGCGACGATCAGAAGAATCCTGGCCAAAATCTCCAGATTCCGACAGAAGTAGCAGGGTGTTGACTTCAGCAAACCCGGTCTAGGCCGGTCGTGACGTCAGCAAGTCGGTTCAGACCCGGTCCAAACCCGGTTGGACCAGGAATATTCCAAAGGTATATTCCTTTCCCTAACTAACGGCGTTAACAGAATATTCTCTAATGCCGTTAGAATATTCCGTTAAAGTTAACAAAGCACTGTTAACTTTAACGGCGCGTTGTGGCCTTCCACCGGCACGTGGCGGCACGTGGGACTTCACAGCGGCGCGTGAGACCGTATGGCGGTGCGTGCGGCAATGCACGGCTGCCCACAGCGATGTATTTGGGTTTGTAGACACCGAAACTCTTAATTTGAGTTTCGTACTCTGTATTCTTTGTAGTTTTCGATTAGTTTATTAAATGTGGTTGTTTTACTTTAGGAGTGACAACCCGAGGAGTATGGAGAGCGTACAAGCAAAGGAATTACGACTACGGTCACTGTGAGTGGGCCTTTCTTTCTAAAATTATATCTTATATATGTTTGTGAAATGAGATTTACGTTTATGCTTTGAAACGAATCTTAGACTTGCTTTGTTACATTACTTGGTTTTAGAAACTCAAATGTTTTAGCATATTATCAGTATTTCGAATATGGTATTTGTGAATACCATTTTAGAATGTTTTACTACTAGCCTTACTTGAGAAACGATATACTTTATACTATACCCCATTTTAAGATACGAGACTTTACCCGTGGCATGTTTTCATACCTGCTCAATTAGGATTGCTTACACAGTGTCTATAGTACTGTCCGAGGCCAAGACCAGCTTCACGTGTATGTTCACACTGCACCGACATGCTCACTTTGGATCCATCGTAGGTGCCAACCTGTTCTAATTGCCTTGGCATCTAAAACTCGTTGTGACGCGCTTAGCTCCAGCTTCACGTGTATGTAGTACTCGAGCATAGATTATTACACCCAGCCTGTTCATGGCATAATATCTCTGCATAAGCTCGTGTGTTTGCACTGCCTACTGAGCGTACCCTGTTGTTATTTATAATTTTTTGTGATATACCAGCTTTCACTGATGCCATGGATCTTCGTATTACCTTTGGATTTCATTTGTTGAATTCCACATGGTGGTTTCTGTTGAAAGATTTTATGGTTATTTACTCGTTTTGGAAAATAACTAACCTTCCACCTTTACGCTGACTTCATACTTATTATATAGTATGGTTTTGAGAATTACTACGAGTTTTTACAGCGAGGGGTTAGTACTTTTGGAAAAGCAAAGTTTTAGAAAATTATTTGTTTTTGCCCCCTCCAGGTTTTAGTAAGCTTTGGAGCTTCTGATGTTGAGACGCGGTGGCATGGTTCCCTCTTCAGTGTAGGGAATCTTTCTTAGTACTATAGTTATATGTTACTTCCATTCTGTAAAGTTAGTTACTCTGTTATTTTATCACTTTAAATTACACTTATTCTTTCAAATGGCTTTCATCACCTCACGGGGTGTCGGCTAGCACCCCTCAATTTTCGGGTGTCCGCCTAGACATCCGAGTCGAAGTGTGTCAGTTTTCCATAAGGGTTATTGGCATGTTGGACTATGTTGCAAAAAAAATAAAAAAATATTTGTTCATTGTTTAAATTACAGGAAGCTTGGCTACTTAATGATTGTTGTAATTGATGGAGCTTCATTGAGACAACAATTATGGTAGAAGTAAGGGTTGATCTAGTGATATTATGAGGTAAAATTCTCAAACATTATGAAATGTCTTAAGCACCATGCACAGTAGTTTTTTGATATTGTGATTTCAGAGTGTATGTACGACACAACAGTGCAAAGTTTTTTGAAGTTCTATATCTTGAATCAACTATACTAGGTGTGTGAGGGAATGCTTATATTAACTCATGTGATCACTAAGGAATTGATTTCAGTAATAAAGTTGTTTCTGCAAATATGATTGATTTAAGTCCAAGTGGGAGAATGTTGGAACTTGATTAGACTTAAACTTATTATGATAAGGCTAAACTACGTTATAATTTGAAATAAATTATAGTTAATATTTGATTAATCACATCCCTTGAAAGTAGGACATTAAGGATGGCGTGCCATAGTAGTGGATAACCCACAATATCAAATTTTGGATGTTCTGGTTGCCAACTGCTTCCTTGATTAGAGGAAGTCAGTTTGGTTTTATCACCAATAAAAGGATTGGACCCTGCTCACATGATACACACACATTCTATTCGGATAACTAGCTCTATCACTAGTTGAACATAAAAGATCACAATGCGTAGAAGATCGTTCTATCATACTCTAAACCTAATTCTATATTTGAATTTGTAATTCAGGATTATTGCTAATACACTACAAGAAATTGGAGCTTTTATGGCATGCAGCTTATGGCGTGCAGACTATGCGTGCCATTAATGATAATTTTTTACGGCATGGTGACATAGCGCACCTTAAAAGTAGTTTTTTTCATTCTTTTACGGTGTGAAAATGATGTATGCCGTTAAAAATGTTGTATGCCGTTCAAAGTATAGCAATAAGGATGCACTTACACATATGCCATGTATTCTTTTTGTTCCCTCCAAGGCCTGCTAAAATTTGAACAAAGTTTTAGCAATAAACGGAGCCTTTTTATATTTTTGGGCCTTTATTTCTACTTCTCTAAAATTGTTATTGCTGAACCATCACAGGGTATAAGTAAAAAATATATATATATATATATATATTCGCTGAAAAAAAAAATTTGCGATATTTCATCGTCTCTCATCAGTCGCGATTTTCACCTCCACCAACTCCTTAGTACAGTTACGGCGTCGACACTATCGCCGCTGTCAATCGCCGCCGATCTTTGCTCTTCCCCATCAGCTTTTCACCGTCATCGACAACAATGGCGAGGCCTCGACCTCTAAGCTGGTAAAGTGCAATTCCATAACAAATTAAGCTTTCCTTTCTTCAATTTCTCACTTATCCTAGTTGATTTCATATGAATTTTAACCTTTTTCATCGATTTCAAGTGCTCCATTGCCACGATTTTTTTAGCTCTTAGCTCATTCCGTCACTATGTTTGAGCTGTCGATTTCGATTTCGTTTTTAATTTTGTTTCCGATTCCAGGGGTTTTCAATTGCGCGCTTGGATTTTGGTTGATTTCGCAACTTCAATTGTTGGATAAATTTGCATCTGACTCCATCTTCCCTCTAATTCAGGTATGTTAATTTACGAGTTTTCAGTGTTTATTTGTTTCCATTTGGTTGTCTTTGATTGATATTTTGAGTTGCAAGCACTTTAGGATTTAGGGTTTAGGATTTCAATTTTCTTGTTATTTAGGAATTAATTAGCTTTAATTAATGTAAAGATGGAGCTCCAGTCTGTCGATTAGTTTGATATGAATTTTTGCAATGTTTTATTCAACTGCCTTGCTTTTAGTTCAGAATTTCAAAATGAATCTAATCCAAAGTTCTAATTTGTGTATTTTTAACATTATATATTTACTTAGCAGTAAATATATTTACTTTCTCAACTTCATTAGGTCTTTATTTTCTCTATACTAACAACAAGTTTGGTTGTCTAAGCACTAGTTAGAGAAGAGTGACAAGAATAGGGAAAGGTCTGTTATCATGGACAAAGAATTGGTTCACCATTCAAGGTTAATCTCAAATCCATGAGCCTTTAAATTGTATTATATTGTATACCAATGTAGTTAGTTAAAATGAGATTTTTTTTTCATTAGACTTTCTGAAGCCTATCGTGAAGGAGCACGAAAGTTTGTCCTAAAGGTTGAGCAAGTAAAGGGAATTTAGAAAAGATCCAATGCCCTTGTAGCATTTGTTTAAACTTGAAGTACCACAACTTTTGTACAATATATGACCACTTGGTGATATACGGGATGGATCCTACATATACTGGATGGGTGTTTCACGGGGAAAGTTCTAGTTCATCAGTACAAAATGAAGATGAAGAAATTCGAGAGAAATATCAAACGTACAGAGATGCATATTTTCATGGGGAAAGTTCTAATACATCAGTGCAAGAGGAAGATCTAGAAATTCCAGAGACATATTGAATGTATAGAGATGCATATTTTCAGGATGAAGAAGTTGTGGAACCTACACATGAAAGAAGAGAGCCAGATTTGACAAAGTTAGTAGAGGTGGCAGAATTACCATTATATACAAGTTGTAGTGTCACAAAGATGTCTGCAACAGTATTGATATACAAGTACAAGGCCAGACATAGCTTAACTGACATTGCTTTTGATGAACTTTCTTGGGATTTTTCGCCGTCTACTACCACATGATAGCATACTTCCAAATTCTCTGAAGTTGACAAAGAAATTGCTCAAAGCATTTGATCTAGGCTATGAGAAGATACATGATTGTGTTAACAATTGCTGTTTATTCAGAAAAGATCTACAAAATATGGAAACATGTCCAGAATGTTGTTTTTCGCGATGGAAAGTTAATGAATGCGCCAAAGAGATTCATGTAGGAGTCCCTGCAAAGGTGTTGAGGTACTTTCCAATTATACCAAGGTTTAGAAGAATGTTTAAGTCACTTGAGAAGGCAGAATTATTAAGATGGCATGATACTCACAAAAGTCAAGATGGGATGATGCGGCATCCAGTTGACTCATTGGCGTGGAATATAATTGATAATAAATGGCCATCATTTGCTTCAGATCCACGTAACCTTAGGCTTGGCCTTTCATCTGATGGCATCAATCCTTTTAATGATCTTAAGAATAAACACAGTTGCTGGCCTGTAGTTTTGGTTACATACAATCTTCCCCCATCTCTGTGTATGTCGAAGGAAAATTTAATGCTAACATTACTCATCCCGGGGCCAAACGAACCAAGAAATAATATAGATGTGTATTTGGAGCCACTTATAGAAGATTTCAAAGAGTTGTGGACTAATGGTGTACCTGTCTATGATGCATTTAGCAAGTCCACATTCAATTTGAAAGCTGTCTTGATGTGGACAATAAGTTTTCCAACAATTTGTATTTCAATAATACATCGCTTTTGTTGGAATATTATGCTAGCAGAGTAGGAAGCTAACCGTGCCCATTATCGTTGCACTTTACACATTATTAGAAAAGCTGTATAACGGCTTAGATTACAAATGTCCTATAATTGGAGAATATCAGCAGTATATATCTATTTTTGTTATCAAGAGAATTGGATTTCATTTCATCAAGAAAGGAATACAAAACATAAGAAGAAATAGTATTCGCCTCCATAAAAAACCTCTGGAACCAAAGGAAAAAGAGCGCCATCATACCAATTCTTAATTACAAACAGTGGTCTAAGCTTCAACATCTGCAGCAAGGATTGCGGAAGCCATAAGGGCTCATCTTCAATCCATGAATTAAACCCCTCATTATATAGTCCAATGTCCGCCAGTTCGTGAGCTACCAACAGTATATATCTATAGACAGTTCTTATAACATGTGAATCTTTTTACTGATTTTTTAGTACGTACTGGTCTACTAGAATGTGAATCTTTATATTGGATTCTTGACCACACATTTAACACTTCATTTATCGTATGCATGTCATAGACCATAGCATAATAAAAATTTTATCTTTTACAGTACAATTTACTAACTTGTGTTGGAGTTGTGTGGTTGTATGCAAGTTATGGATGTGAAACAGCGTAGTCCAATATCGAAAAAGTACCATAACAGTCTATAATATTGGAGCAATTATGACATCATTTTTTAGTTATTTCACTTCAATCTAAATATCTTACGATTTCTTCCGCACTCACATGAGGAGTGTGGGAGGGTAAAGAATATGATTGTTAAAATCAAATTGTCTCTACAAATAAAAAATAAATAGTTATATACTAATAGCGCCAAAGGTGTTTGAAATAAAACCTCATACGTGGATGGGTCTATTGAACCTAAATAACTTTGTGTTGGATCTAAACGGTTAAGTTAGGGGCCATAAGGGTAGCGAATCATATTTAGCAGTGAATGTCGAACAACAATTTAAAAGTATTAATTATGTTAACATTAATCGTTCATACGTACAAGAATTGTGATGGGGAAATTTAGTTAAAACAACTTGCTAATCCAGGGTGTGGTGTGCATGTGAGAAGCCTATGCTTCATATAAGCCAAACAAAACAAGTTGGTACGAAAAAATGATAAAGAAAATTAGGCGTGCATCAGAGTTGGGTATGTACAGAGGGAACGAAGGTAGAGTCACTTTGTCGGTCCCAGATTTTTATATGAGACTCAGAGATTACCACTTAATTAATACTTATTCAACTATATTTAGATGCCCTACGATTATGGAATGATGTTGGTACGTCCAAATTTGACCACAGCTAGTGAGGTAGGTATTTTATATTCATTTTTTATTTGTGTGTTTAATACGATTTTTGCGATATCTTCTTGTTTGTACCCATTTTTGCATGCTCGGATTATAAATTTTAAGCCGTTAGATGAGAGAAAATCTAAGGTGATATTTTTGTGGGTTTTAGATATTATTGTGATTTTAATCATGATAATTATCCTTGCAATTTTATGGGAATATAGTTTTAATGGGTTGAGATTAGAAGGCTTCCTAGCACGTGGTGCATACATGTTTTAGAGTTTCATATTCTAGCGGAAAGTCTAAGTTCATGAGGAGACTTAGGGAGAGCAGTTGTTAGCTCATCACGATTAGTGTTATCCAGAGGATGAAGATAATTGTGGCGATAATATCCTCTAGAGGTACAGGGTTGGTCCTGAGATTTCAGGAGTCCTGTGAAAAAATTTAATCGAGACTCTTATTAAGAAAAAAATCATCATAAATTAAACTTATAAATTAATTTTTTTAATTTATATAAATTTAATTCTTGCAAAAATAAATATATCAAATACAATCAGTTGAATTGGAAATGAATTTTGAATTCTCCAAAAAGATTCTAGGTTCAAATAGTTTCGTTGCTGTTTTGGATTTTTTTTTTTTTCTTTCTTAAAATTTTACAAAAAAAAGGACATGCAAACCACAAGATTTGAACCCACAACCTCGCGTGAAAATTGCATTGCAAAAACCACCTCTGCTAAACGTAAGTTCAATTAATTTATTGCACAAAAATATATATAACATAACTTATATATATTACATACACATTAAAAATTTTGGGGCCCTTCAAAATCGGGGGCCCTGTGCAGGTGCACCACCTGCACTCCCACAAGGTCGGCCCTACAAAGGTCCACTTTAGCCCAACATGATGATCAAACAATCTTAGCTCTATATATACAAGATTTCAAGAACGTAAAAAAGGTCTCAAACCAACCAATCTATTAAGATTACTCTCACGCACTACGCGTTTTTATCAAACCTTTGCCTAGTTTGTGGCATTACTAACCACCCGACGCCGGCTACATCTTCGATTAAGATGGAGTTGAAGGGTTGTACTTACCGGAGTCTACAACCGACGACAAAAGTCCCTACAAAGAAATTCCAATTGTGGTGCTTCGCTACAGAGGTCTCGCTTGCTTTCTAACAAGTTGGTGTTCTATTCTGATTAGCACAGCCTTGTCTACGAGGCCGAAGAACCCAAGGCCGAGAGGTTCCTTCCTCGATCATGATCGTTTGTACCAGAAGTTCAGTTCACGCACACCCAAAACGAAGTTTACGCTTGGTCGTTCGACCCGTGATTGGCACGCACGCATTCACACCAGATTCCTGAAGGACTTAGTTAGGTCCAAAATTCACAACATGCACGCCACTTAGGTCTTGTAATTTTCAGGGTTAACACTTGTACACCCTTTTTTCTTTTAGCCATTAAAATGAATAAACTAAAGGAGAATTAAGCGTCAAAATTAACACAAGTATATAAAGTGGAAAAAAAAATATAAAAGTAGATCAACCCATATCTATTAGAATATTTTAGAAAAAACCCATAAATTATTTGACTATCTTTCCATGTTAAAAAACTTACCAAAAGTGAGATGATGAGGTTAATATATCTAGGGTTCTCATTTGTCATTTCTTTTCATGCCTATTTTACCCTCTATAATTTATTTATTTTGTCAACCTTCTAATTTAATTTTATTTATTTATGTGAAATAAATTAATTTTGAGCTTAAAAATTATTATATTTAATCTTATATATTGGTAATGTGGATGTGTTTGATACTAAATGTATAGGTAATGTGGAAATATAAGTTTTGGTGCCTATTGCGGAGGTAATGTAGATAGGATTTGTTTACTTATGGATAAGGTTTCAATTAACCATATACCCTGAGTATCCATGATGTTTTGATAGTATTTGAGTTTTGTTTTTTTAAAGAGACGTTTTATTCTACCTCAACAATAGATTTAAGAACAAAAAAAAAGAAAAAGCGGCAGAGGCATTTTTGTAAATAAGTTGAAGTTTAGTGGTGGTATTGTAATTAAGTTGAAGTTCAAAAAAAAAGCGGCGGTGGCATTTTGGTAAATAAGTTGAACTTTGGTTATTTGTTGTCCTTATTATTAATAAATTGTTATTGAGTGTTTATAATTAATATATTGTTTGGATTGTTGTCCTTATTATTAATAAATTGTTATTGAATGTTTATGATTAAAATTTTGTTTGGATATAGGCTTTTCATTAGTTTTCTGTAGGTTTTTATGGCTAACAAATTGTTTCTTATGGTGGCAATGCAAGCTTTCAAAATTCAAAAGGTATAATTTGATCAAATAATGCATTTAATCAAGATTTTTAAGATTGTTTTTCTTATTTATCTAAAATGGCAAATTAGTCACACAAAAAAATATTCTACCCTAAAATAATAAATTAAATAGAAATTAATTACCAAAACAATTAATTTGAATTTTTTCTAAAATTTAATGAGTTGACTGAGTCTAAATCAAAAATTCAAAGTGCCCCAAAACAAAATGTGTCATAGTCACTCTCCTATTTATATTAGGTTAGATACACAATACACTCTTCTCCAATAAGCAATAACTAAATTTGATTGTCCAAACAATTGGAGAAATGTGTCAAAGAACGTAAAATTGAACTTAACTTGACAGAATAAAATACAATAAACAAGTGAATGGTTTCATTACTAACAACACGTAGTCTTTTGTTATAAAAATCAATATTTAATGAGTTATGGAGATGGTTTAAGTCGGGAGCAATATTGATGTTCGATCATTTACAAATAGATTACTGCTGCATCTCTCTAAAATTTTAACACACTGTTGGATCATCATGTGTGGCCCAATCCCAGCACAAAAGAGTCCACATTATTCAATACCATTTACCAGGAGTCCAGTTATGGGCTCTGTTACGAGCTAACCAAAACAATTAATCCAGGCCTAATCCCATGGAGATTATGACCAGGCCCAGGCAATACTCCATCCCCGGATTATCTGGGAACCAATAAAAATTGTCTATATTGTTGGTGTCTAGAGTCAGTTCTTGGGTGTTCATAGAATCAGCCATGATAAATTCCAAAGGTAGATGATTTGGAGGGGCCGGGAGTCATTCCACTATAGATCAATGTATAATATACACTGTCTTTTAAGTGGACCTTCTACTACCTGTTAAGTTCCTTTGAATTCTTAAGCGCATATTAACTGCTAATTTTCGCCAATGTATGTCATATATTAGTGTACTCTGGAATTTCCACTTACAGGAATATATGTGACATCCCACATTGATGTTGTCCAAAATGGATCTCACCTTTAACCCTGCAAAAATGTCATCGTTAGTATTGGTAAGCAAGGATCGTTCAGTCCGGGGAATTGTAGGGTACCCTAACTTTTAAAGTAACATACTAAAAAGGGGGTTTTAAGATTGATTTTCTAAACTACTTTGAAACAAAACAAAAAATATCACAATGTACATATTTACAATGATCGATTCTCTACACATTTAGCCATCCAAACAGATTGAAAATACCTACCAGATTCGAATTCAAACTCATCATGCAATACTATACTCCCTAACAAGTTACATGCAATACTATACTCCCTAACAAGTTATCTTAAAAACGACTATGATTAAAGCCTTAGGGGACATTTGATCATGCAAGGTTCTCAAAACACATTTAAGCTCATATTAGGTCTTTACTTAAAATCTATGTGATTAAACTTCAAATACATACTTAGGACAGAATCTAAAGAGAAACACATAATTCGCACAAACCTTTCATCGGAACATGGAGAAAATGACATTAAAGCATACCAAAAACTTCCATGCTAATTTTCAGTTTTTTACACTTGTGGAATCAGTTTCTATCTAGTATACTTAGGGCATGCTTGATTAGCTACTAATTCTTGTTTGATTTAAACTAACATATTTAGACAAACTTAGGGCCCGTTTAACATGCTAATTTTATGCACAAACTGAAAATTATTTAATCTAACAAGTATGGAGTATAGCAACATGAATCACAGAATAAATTTCGAATTTGAGAACTATAAACAATTTGTAAATTTTGAATTATACATGAAATATAATCTTAAAATTTCACTTGTCCAAATAAACAACTCAATCATCCAAACAAATAAAACAAAAGTTGATTTATAAGCATCCATACACAAAACTGAGTAATTTGAAAGAGCCATAGAGTTACACTTTGTAGTTTTTCCTTAGAGGAGCAGTTGCAAGGTGATGGACTTGACTCTTCTTGTCGTGGTGGAAGTTCCTAGGCTTAGGGATTCGGATCTTGAAAGAATGGGAAGTGGTGGAGGTTTCGGCCTTGTGATGGTGGAAGAGTGAGGGAGAATATTTGGCAAAGCTTTGGCTGGTTGTGTGTGTAAAAATATCGACTTCTTTTTCTTAAGCTATGCCGAGCTTTATATAGAGGTGGGAGTTAATCCTTGAGTTGCTCACAGCCCTTGGATTGAAATGGAATGAATGGACAAGATTGAATTTGAGTGGCAGAGATAAGGATCAGATTTCCCTTCATCCTAGTGTTGCACGGCTGGATAGGAAGGAAGAAGACTTCCATGGCAATGAGTCTTCCCTTGTAGCTGCAAATAGGTCTAGGTTCATCCCATGTACTTTCTGATTTTTAATCCTAGATAAATGCAGCCCTTTATCCTTCAATTTCTGAAGATTTATCCATGAGATAATCCAATTATCTCCTTGATCTGTCACGCTATCTTCCTTGAAACTCAATCCGCGTAGGACTTTTTTGCTTGTTTCGACCTTTCGTTACTAAAACAGCGATAACTCTCTCTAGAAAAATGATAATCATGATCTGTAAAATCCTGTGGAAACTAGACATCCAGAGCTTTCAAACCATATATGGCTCGACACATAGTTCAATCTGAGGAAATCTGGGTGCTCTGTCGAAGTTGGCAGTTATGCATAGCACTGTCCAAATTCCACTTGGATTCCACCTTCTTGTGATCTGCTTGTCCTCCGAACTTCTATCTTCACTTTTCAGATCACAATCAACTCCCAAAGAGTCCTGCACACATGAAACACATCTTATAATCAAGGAAGAGATAAGAATATTTCAGAAATTAATTGAGAATTATCTGAAATAATAATTAAGACAACATTCCCTTTAAGACATGATTGTAATAGAGAGAAGTATTAAAACAGTCAAGTCTCATATTTTCAAAATAGGAAAGTCGCGAAACAAGAATTTTAGTTCAAATAGGACTCTATGATAAATCTGCGTTTTTTACCTATATTAACCTAATTTCGAGCCAAAACTTCCCAACACTCCTAAATCGACTAAATGACTCAGATAAGCAAGAATAAGAGCTAAACAATGCTTAGAATGAAGTATAAACATCTTAGAATCGTAGCACAAAGTGCTCCTATCAATTACCCCACACTTAGCTTTTGCTAGTCCCTTAGCAAAATACAAAACTAAAAAAAACTAAAACTAAAACTCTACTGCCCCTAAATTGTTATCTCAAAATCTCTAAATCCATGGCTTTCAAGTTTTAGCATTTATTTAAAAACATGTCAATTCTAAGCTTGATAAACATGCGTTATTAGTATGAACAAGTAAGAGATGACGAATGTGGCTATGCAGTGAATGATTAGCATGTTTAAGACAAGTCCAACTCAACTCACGTGGCATACTCTCAATTTTCACTCAGAAAATGGCTATGCTTAAAAGCTTCACACTCAAGTATACACAAGAGACTAATTTGTAAAACAACGAACGGCTTGCATATTTCATCAATAAAAGCACTTTGTGAAGAATTTTCAAAACCTCAAGAAATAACTAAGTGCACAAATGAACCAAAACCATAAGCTCGACTTTTTAATTGACTCCACTAACCAAGGTCTGCCATCTCAAAGATCAAGTAAGGAATTTCACAAAGGTTGTAATGGGGCTAAGCTTGGTTGAGAAATGAAAGGTAAGGAATCACAAAGATCCTAAAGACAAAGCAGAGCATGTAAACTATGGTCAAATTTCATCTTGTTGGGCCCTTTCTTCATTCTTTTCTCTTATGAAAAAGGACAAAGGCCATATATTTCAATGTTCGGCCTTTAATTCACAATAACCTCTTAATTCATCACAGCAAGAACTATTCTTTTTTTTTTCTTTTTTCTTTTTTCTTTTTTTTTTCGTTTCTTTTCCCTTTTTTTTTCTTTTTTTTTCGAATTTATATGCACTTTGGCTTTTCCCACCCCACACTTGTTTCTCATCGTCACCCCAACAAAATTAAGTCATGCTCCACTAGGTCCGTAGGACAAAGGTAGGGATATCCTGCACTAAGCTTAAGGTAAGGTTGTGAGGGTGATGAAACAAAGGCTATCAATGTAGGCTCAAGGGGTTCATTCTAAGGAATCCCTCAACAGGCTCAATTAGGGACACAAGCTTATTTGGCTTTGGTGGTTACCCTAATTCCTTCCGTCCTATCTAAGATCAAGGCATATTATGGCTTAAAAGCTTCGAAAGTTACAAAAGTCGAGTTCTAGCATTCTCTAGTTCATTAAAAACTCTGGCACAATAATCATTGAATTTTTTAAAGAATAATGAGGTTTAAGCAAAACGAGCAATAAAATTTCAGATTTTAAACATTTAAACACTCAAAGAGAAAGTATTTGGCTCAAAAGCTCACTTGGGTCAAATGGGTTAGACTTAATCCTAGCATGCTTAATGTGCCACATTCAATCCATATCTTAAATTTTCATACCAATTTCACATTATCAATCAAACTTAGAATTTAATCTCAAAAATTCAAAATAATCAGCCATAAATTCAGAGACATAATCAGCCTAGATTTTAGGGGCATCCTAAGACTCAACAGAAAAACCAACAAATTTTTTTTATTTTAATTAAATAAACAAAATTCAAACAAATATAAACCCACCCCACACTTAAAAATTTACATTGTCCTTAATGTAAGCCCAAAAGTATAAAATATAAATCCTAAGCATGGAATAAATTTATGAAAGAAAATCAAACAAACAAATAAACATTTATACAGTTCAATGTAAAAAGTGGAGAAATAGAAATGACAAACTCCCGTTGATGGCTCCTTCACTTCTACAGTTAAAATGGGTTGCCTCCCATGTAGCGCTTGATATTTATAGTCCATCGGCCTAGACTTTCCTCCTTTCTTACGTTCCTCTCCTAGTAATGATGGCTTGGGCCTATTCGTTTTTTTGGATTAGGAATGACATTACTTGGCAACTTCCCTCCTTCTGCAATTCGTCCCATGAAATCTACCACTTGACCCATTTTCTTCTTGAGCTCTGCGATATCTTTACCATGGGCATGTTGTCCTGTAACAAGAGCTTGAGTAGCAGTGGTTAAATTTTGTTGCCCTTGAACAAGGGACTTTAAAATATCATCATAATTATTAGGAACAAAGTTTTGAGGAACCTGGGGCCTCATGAACAAACCTGGGAGGCTTGGAAACCCTTGCCCCTGACCTTGAGGGTTCTGAATGTTTTCATTGTTGGCCCACCGAAGGTTGGGGTGATCTCTGAATCCAGGATTGTATGTATTGTTGGTGTCTAGAGTCAGTTCTTGGGTGTTCATAGAATCAGCCATGATAAATTCCAAAGGTAGATGATTTGGAGGGGCCGGGAGTCATTCCACTATAGATCAATGTATAATATACACTGTCTTTTAAGTGGACCTTCTACTACCTGTTAAGTTCCTTTGAATTCTTAAGCGCATATTTAACTGCTAATTTTCGCCAATGTATGTCATATATTAGTGTACTCTGGAATTTCCACTTAGAGGAATATATGTGACATCCCACATCGACTAACGAAGAGGGGGTGATGTGCTTTATATGTACATGCTCACCTCCATTTAGCACGAGGCCTTTTGGGAACTCACTGGCTTCGGATTCCATCGGAACTCCGAAGTTAAGCGAGTTTGGGCTAGAGCAATTCCAGGATGGGTGACCCACTGGGAAGGGAAAGTTGCTCGTGAGTTCCCTAAAACAAAATCGTGAGGGCGTGGCCCAAAGCGGACAATATCGTGCTACGGCGGAGTCGGTCCAGGATGTGACAATATAAATTATAATGAGCACCGATCACATAGCATTTAATTCCTGGTGTTTCTGCAACAAAACTTTTATCAACTAGTACCATTCAATAATTGACAAGAACTTGGAAACTTTAATGAAAATATATATTTTTAAAAACATTTCTTGACCAAAAGTACCCTAATAACTTTCTTTAATGAAAAGAGCAAACCTTTTTAATCACAAGGACAAACTTTACCACAACAGGACAAAAACAAAAAGCTCGTGTGCTGGAAGCAAAGCCCAACACAAAAGCTACAAAAGTTTTTTCCAATTTGCCCCTGACAAAACCCAAACTCTATTAGCCCAAATTTGCCACATTTTAATTGAAACTTTAGTTATTTACAAATATGGCATTAACTCATTAAAGTCCAAAGACCACAACCCAAATATTTTTTTTTTAAAATAATCAGCCCAATGCCGCTGATTATAATATTTTTTATTGGGCTCTTCAATAAATACAAAAACAAGCTATAATGATCACTACTCCTTATTCATGTATCAAATAATACATCATGATAATTGTGACGACCCGTCCCTAAGTTTATTGTATTTTATTTTCCCGAAGTTGTAAATTGACGAAAATGCCCTTGCTTGGCTACGTGGAAGTCCTATGTGGACGTTTGAATTCTTTTTAAATTTTGACTTCTCACTTACCGTATTCTTGTAGTATTCGTCACTATGAACGCGGGAGCGCGAACGGGACGTAATTCCGATGTGTAACGGAAAAGTTACGTTCGTTTAAATATTTATTTTCTGTTATGGAAATATGGTAGTGCGGGTATCTAGTTACCCAGCTAGTTTGGGAAAAATCCCTTCCTTTTAGTTTTCCCCAGATTTTTCCCCCTCACTCTTCTTTTTTCTACCATTTTCTTCTCCCCGTAAGAAAAGTGCACAGTACACAGTGACCATGCCATTTTCTTCGAACCGAGCCAAACCAATACCACCATCTTGTTCGTTGTAACTCACTGAGTTCAACGGTGCAAGCCGATTGTCCAAACTCCCCACGGTTTGGCGAGAATCGAACACGGAAGAACCGGACCTTTCCGGCAAGTTTCTCAAAAATCCCGACCAAGGTGAGGTTCCTAACCACCACCATTAGCTTCCCTTCGTTGAGTAGATGAATTTCCATACTAAATTCGTGCTATTTGGTTGAGTTTTGGAGGAGATTGGACCTCGGGTTGTAGACTGTGACTTTCTGTCCAAATTTCGACCACTTTTTGGACTTCAAATAGGTAAAATCGTGTTCTACTCATCTCTAGCTTCATTTTGGTATGTGGATCGTGTAAAATGGTTGAAAATTGAAGAAGTTAGGAAGTTTAGAAAATTTTCCCAGTTTCCAGCGAGCTTTGGCCGGCGGCGACGGCAACGGATGGCGGTCGGTGTGAAGGGAAATTTTTGTAAAACCAAGTTCATTTGAACAACATCATTAGCATGCAATTAACAGTTAATTGGCGGAATCATGCTTGTATGCATTCAAATTCAAAACTTTACCCAAGAACTTCTATGCCTAGTAGATATGGTGAGCCATTACAAAACTCAAGCACAATTTGAGTTGTGAAATCATATACCTTTGTTGATTCCTCTTTGCATAAGCAAAGGCTAATCACCCATGGAGAGGGCCTTCATTCCTTGCTTGGATGAGGATGGTGGAATAGATTTCTCCAAGTTCCCAAAGTAGGGAACCTCTAAGTCTCCACACCAAGGAGAGCCTTGATGAGAAGATGAGTGCCCTAGAGGAAGAAGATTGCTAGCTAAATTCCTCTAGGGAGCCGGCCTCTTTGAGAGAAGAGAGAGCTGTCACTCTCATCCATTCTCCAAAAGAAAACCACTATCTTGAAATGTTATCAAGTTGCCATTATAACATCTCACAATGTAGTGGCAAACTTGCAATTAAAGCAAGATCACTACATTGCATCAAATGGCCGGCCATGTTGGGTTCATTGGGCCTTTGGGCCCTAATGTATTATTAGTCATTAAGTTGTCATACAACTTAAGTCAATGGGCTTGACGTTCGAAGCCCATTGGGCCTTGAGGCCCAAAACTAACCCGAGGTCTATAACGAACTTATTCGTTTGATTAATTAACATCATAATTAATCCTTGCCATAAATAATTAAACCATTTAATTATTCTTACTCATCTCCATTGTTTCATCAAACTCTACCTTACTCGGTGTACGATCCATTAGGTTCCTTTTAGCGAGGCAGTGGAGGATTAGAACTCTTTCAAATCAATTCTGAATTGAAACATACTTTCAATTCTCCCTTAAGTGTTTATACACCTTTAGGGCATCCACAAACCATGAGTGACACCTAGCAGTATGTCATGGCTACCCAAGCTAATCAGAAGAGGTGGAGAACCTATTCAGTTTAGGATTGCAATGCAATACGGTCTTTCTCTAATACAATACTCTCGGCCACATTGTTTGGTTTGATAGTTTATTCATGTCTACTATCCAATGTGATTCCAATACTTATATGATTACATTGAATATGATTTGGAACGACTTCCTAAATCTTATTCATACTCTGGCCAGAGATTCTTAATCATATCTTAGAGTATTCTCCCTCAAACGGTTTGAAGGTTACAGATCCCTTGTTGCGCATTCACTTGCCTCCATGGCTAAGTTGCTTAACCCCAACTATGCCGTGGACACCCTCGGATGGGGTGACTTTGACATAGTCAAAGATCAAGTACCTAACCACAAGACAACTATGATGCCTCAGGTCAAAGGACTACTTTGCATTATCCCAACCATGAGTTCTCATGCGACATGAGTATGAGAACTCCTCGTTGATCGTGTTCAGTGGACTCATTCTATATTGAGCACCTACATGCTTATCTTGATGTCAGTTACACCAATGACTCGAGACTAGTCACTCTCCCTGAGAGAAGATATAACATGTACTGATCTTAATGGACTGTCAATGCCCAATTGGCAATCCTATGATCAGGAACGTTTAGGATATGTATATGAACGAGAATGGTCTCATGAACCTAACTTGTTTAGATTACATTCTCATAAGCACATATTCCTTGGACTTATTGTTTAAGCATATAACATTTATATGAGACTACTTTAAACAATAATCATTGCCCTTTATATTAAACTAAATTAGTGTAACATTTGAAATGTCCGTAAAGTATCATCATATGATTGGTTTTAGGGCACATTTCCAACACGGTGGCGGCGCCAGTCGCGAGAAAAATTTGTAGCGGCGACGTCATCGCTGACATCAGCAACAGGCCCAAATCAGAGAATATTCTGGGAATATTCCTTCTGACGCCGTTAGGAATATTCCGTTAGATCTAAGGGAGATGCTAGAATATTCTGTTAGATCTAACAACGTCAGTTGACGTCGTTAGTTTGATCGGCTCAAGTTGACCGCGCATGAGCCAAGGCAGGCCCGCGCGTGAGCCGCGCGTGGGGGAACGTGGAGCCACTTTTTCGACTTTCGTCACTTCCAGGCAACTCGGAACGACACGTACTACCTATGGGCAGTATGTATGGTATTTTTCGAAATGTTTCAAACTTCCGATTTGAGCGAAACAAGAATAGGTGTTATTTATTAATTAAATTAGTAACCTTTATGAGTTTAATCATTACCATAATGATACCTCATATAGGTGAGGCTTACCACGAGGAGTACAGGGGTCAGACAAGGCGAGGCGACTACGACCCAACTATGTATCTGTGAATGGGCTTTGTTTTGATTAAAGGATATTATTATATGTTTTCCCACTATGCTTTTATAGTTGATTTTCTCCATCATGCCATGATTTTACTTATGTTTTAAGTATAAAGAAATGTTATCATATTGAGATTTGTGAAACTGCAATGGCATGTTTATGTATATTTTTATCTGCTCATCATACATGCATTCACTGGTGTCTAGTACTCGTCCGAGCCAGGACCAGCATTCACGTGTATGTTCACACCGCACCGTATGCTCACTTTGGATTCATTGTAGGTGCCAGCCTCTACTAGTCTGCATTAGGCAGCTAGAACTCGTATATGATGCGCTTAGCGCCAGATTCACGTGATCGTAGTACTGAGCATATATATTTATTACACCCAGCCTGTTCCATGTAGCTACTTTCTACGTGGGCTTGTGTGTCTGCATATGTCGATGAGCATATTATATATGTTGTTGAGCATACTTTTTGTTGAGATATTGGTATTTACTCATACTTTTGGCATGGATGCCTTTATACAGTTTTGTCCATGAGTATACAATATAATTGTTGAGGTGTTGGTATTACTCATATTTTGGCAGCAGTGCCTTACTAACGTTTTGACGTTAAATATTATATATTGTTTGAATTAAAGGTATTTATTCATATCCTTGAAAAGTTTCATACTATACGTAGTATGATTTTGGGAAACTATACAAGAATTTTCAAAGAGGGGTTACTATGCTCTGAAAAACAAAGGTTTTTCTAAATGTTTATTTTTGCCCACTCACATTTTCTGTTTTGCGTCCCTCCAGGTTTTAAAGGGCTGATATGATGGCAAGTGAAGTTATCACTAGTGGTTCTGACACCTTCTACAGCTATTGTACGGAAGTATGTTCCTAATAGTTGTATTTTGTCTTTCCTTTGCTTAGCTACCCTCTGAAACTGATTATTGTATTATGGGCCCTGCACTTCGCACACTATTTTGAAATTATTTCAAAATAGACTTTAGTTATAATTTATTTGCACTTTTACACAACACTTACACTATGGCTTTCGTCATCCCTTCTGGGATGTTGGCAAACATATCTCGATCCGATATTGACACGTGGATATCCGAGTCGGGGTGTGTCAATAATGAAACAACATGAATAAAATGCCAAATTTTAAAAATCTGACAATTCAACAACAAAACAAAATTTTCATATCAAATTAAAATTACAAATAAAATCACTCAATTTACATAATAGCAATATCCCATCCAATTATGCTCTATACGAACGAATCAATTGTCTTCAATGGCAGCTTTACAAATTTCCTTGTTACGACCTAGCAACAATCTGAAGACAAATGAACCAAAAGTGCCTCGTTATTGTACTAAAAATTTGCTACTTTGCAATTCTTCAAGTAAAATAAAATGATAAAAATAGCTAAAATATTTTTACAAGTAAAACAAATTAATCAATTATAAACACATAATGCAAATGATTGTGTATTAGCATTGGGGTGGATTTTGGTTTTGTTTTGGGTCTAATTCCATACCAAATTTTAAAAATAAAAAAATTCAACAAATACACACACCTATTTATATATATATGCTAACTATTTCTAAAAATATGTGTTTCTAAAATTTTCATATCTAAATCACAAATGCAAATGATTGTGTATTAGCATTGGGGTGAATTTTGATTTTGTTTTGGGTCTAATTTCATACCAAATTTCAAAAATAAAAAAATTCAACAAATACACAACTATTTATATATGTATGCCAACTATTTCCAAAAGTACATGTTAACTATTTCTAAAATCTTCATATCAAAACTACAAATGCAAATGATTGTATATTAGCATTGGGGTGGATTTTTGTTTTATTTTGGGTCTAATTCTGTTACAGCCCGTCCCGGAATTTTTAGTATTTTATTCCCGAAAGTGTGAAATGACCAAAATGCCCCTAGTTGGGCAATAGTTGACTTTCGTGTCATGACACGTACAACCTTTCTCTTAGATTTTTCTTGTTGTGCTCTTCATTATGAACGTGTGGACGCAAATGGAACGGAATTCGGAATTCGAATGAAGGTTCTGCGAGTCATTAATTTCAAGGGCATTCTCGTAATTTTAACAAGAGTCGTATTTTATAGTTTGGGCTTTGGGTCTAGTGGGACCCTCCCACTATCAATCCTTTCCCCGTGCTCTCCATCACTCTGCATCACTCTCTCATTTTTTCCCCCACCTTCTCTCCAGTTCCTTTTCCCCCGACCGACAAACACAGACCACTGCGGCAGAGCCGCCATTCCCCGGCCCTGACATCAACCAACCCCGTCCAGACCTGATTGGACCCGAAATATTCCAAAGGTATATTCCTTCCTCTAATTGACGGCGTTAACGGAATATTCTCTAACGCCGTTAGAATATTCCGTTAAATCCGTGAATATTCCGTTAAAGTTAACGGCGCACCATTAACTTTAACGGAGCGTGACCGGAGCGTGTGGGAGCGTGAGGGCGGGTGCCAGCACGTGGCCGCGCGTGGTGGCCATCCACCAGAGCGTGGCGGCGTGTGAAACCTCACAGCGACACGTGCGGTGGCACGTGGCTACCCGCGGAGGTGTATTTGGGTTTTTAGACACCGAAACTCTTAATTTGAGTTCCATTTTCTGTATTCTTCGTAGTTTTCGATTAGTTTACTAAATGTGGTTGTTTTACTTTAGGAGTGACAACCCGAGGACTACGGAGAGCGTACAAGTAAAGAGTTTACGACTACGGTCACTGTAAGTGTGCTTTTCTTTCTAAAATTATATCTTACATATGTTTGTGAAATGAGTTTTACGTATATGCTTTGAAACAAAATCTAGACTTACTTGGTTTTAGAAATTCAATTGTTTTAGCAAATTAACGGTATTTTCCATTTATGGTAATTGTGAATACCACTTTAGAAACGATACGCTTTATGCGTTAACCCATTTTAAGATACGAGATTTGAGACTTTACCCATGACATGTTTTCATATACCCGCTCAATTAGGATTGCTTACACGGTGTCTATAGTACTGTCTGGGACTAAGACCAGCTTCACGTGTATGTTCACATTACACTGACACGCTCACTTTGAATCCATCGTAGGTGCCAGCATGTTCTAGTTGTTTTTACTTATAGAACTCGTTGTGATGCGCTTAGTACCAGCTTCACGTGCATATAGTACTTGAGCATAGATTATTATACTTAGCCTGTTCATGACAGAATATCTCTGCATGAGCTCACGTGTCTGCATTACCTACTGAGCATACCCTATTGTTATCTGTGATTTTGTGACTTACCTGTTTTCACTGATGCCATGAAACTTTGCATTATTTTTGGATTTCACTTATTGAATTCCAAGTGTTGGTTTCTACTGAAACATTTTATATTGAAGTTTATGGTTATTTACCCGTTTTGAAAAATAATTACTTTTCCACTTTTACGCTGGTTTTCATACTTACTATGTAGTATGGTTTTGAGAATTATTACGAGTTTTTACAGCGAGGGGTTATTACTTTCTGAAAAGCAAAGTTTTAGAAAACTATTGTTTTTGCCCACTCACACTTTTCTGTTTTGCGCCCCTCCAGGTTTTAGTAGACTTTGGAGCTTCTGACGTCGTCACTCGATGGCATAGTTCCATCTTCAATGTAGGGAATCTTTCCTAGTAATTGTGTTTATTTAGTACTTCCCACTCTATAAAATTAGTTTTTTGTTATTATTTATTTGGTTCACACACATTTATGCGCACTCAAGCTTTATTTTATTCAAACTTCATTTTGTTACTTTAAATTACACTCCTTTCTTCAAATGGCTCTTGTCACCCTACGGGGTGGTCGGTCAACACACCTAGATTTTTAGGTGTTCACCTGGACATCCGGATCGAAGCGTGTCAAATTCCATACCAAATTTCAAAAAAAAAAAATCAACAAATACACGGCTATTTATATATATATGACGACTTTTCAAAAGTATATGCTGACTGTTTCTAAAATCTATATATCCAAACTACAAATGCAAATAATTATGTATTAGCTCGGGGTGGATTTTGGTTTTGTTTTGGGTCTAATTCTATACTAAATTCCAAAAAAAATAATTCAACAAATACACAACTATTTATATATATCTATATATAAATGCCGACTATTTCCAAAATTATATGCCGACTATTTCCAAAATATTTGCCGACTATTTATAAAATCTTCATATTCAAACCACAAATGCAAATGATTGTGTATTAGCATTGGGGTGAATTTTGGTTTTATTTTGGATCTAATTCCATACCAAATTTCAAAAAAAAAAAAGAAAATTCAACATACAACTATTTATATATATGTGCGCTAACAATTTTCAAAAATATATGCCGACTGTTTTCAAAATTTTCATATCCAAGTCACAAATGCAAATGATTGTAACAAATAACTAGATGAAATCCCTACATGTAAAACACACATGCTCACTCATTAGTCACTAAGTTGAGTTTTTTCATTTTTCTCTGTCTTTTAGTTTTATGTAAAATCATTAGTACACAGTCTTACGAGCGAACTCAAAAGTCACAGTTGGATTTCATGTCAAAATCTAGCCAAACAGCAGATCAAGAACAAGATTAATTAAGCGAATTGTTGATTTGCTTGTGTAAAATGCAATCGGATTATGCAGAAACTCAGCCAACCATAGTGCAAAAGAAAACTGGAAGAAAAACAAAGGGAGACAAAGAGAGAAGCTCATATTCAATTGAGATTCATCTCATTATGAAGAGAAAAGTTGAAGAAAAACTAGATCACAGTAAGAAGCGAGCAAATTCAAGTAAAATGATGAGAAAAATCGAACAAAAACAACAATTTGAATTCAAAAATTACAGAAAACTCAACTAAACAACTTGTAAAAATTCAAAAATGGAGAAGAGAGAGAGAGAACCCAGATGGAGTCCCTTGATATTCATCTGACGGCAAAGAGTAGCAAGCTCCATGATCCTGATCTTACGAGCTCAAATCTCATACGTTGGTAGTGATCAACGAAGAGCAGGACTTGCTAGAATTGCCAGAAACTGAGCTTCCTCTGTAACTCTCGATCTTGCTTTGCTCGCGATCGTCGTCCAAACAAAACCTGCAAAGTGCAAGCAAATGAATCAAAAGATTACAAAAACGATCGAAACTCATAAACACACATATTCAAACGAAGCGAATTGAAAGCGTTGATTAAACAGAAAGGCAGAGAGAGAGAGAGAAAATAGGCGGAGTGATCGAGAAAGGGAGAAAGATTAAACGGACCAAGGCTTTGCCGTTAGGGACAAAATTGAAAACTCGGTTTATTATTTTGGTTGAGCTAGTCTAATTGGGCGGGTGTGATGTTGAGCTTGCCTTAACCATTAAATAAAAAATACTAAAGTGCTTTTGTTTAAAATTTAAAATTTTTATATTCTTTCTATTATTATTTTTTTGGTATAACTAAATGCCTTAATTAAAATAAAGATGGTAATTTTATAAATAGTAATAAATTCTATGGGAACCTTTAGGTAATGTAGTAAAGTGTATTAAAAGGAGGATGTCGACGGCAACTGTACAACTAATGACACTAGTTTGTAATGTTCTAGAAAATTCCATTGTCCTTTTATTAATTTGGGTAAATATAATTGAAATATACATATATAAATTTTGATCGGCCTAAAATCAAAAGAAAATTACTCGAGAAGCCCAAAACTTAGCATTATAGAAGCCGAGCAACAAATAATTTAGGCCCATAAAACCCTTTGTACAGGCCACTATTGAGAGTTCTACGAATTTTAAGAAAACAACAAATATGGCTGACATCCTCTTCATTGTATTATTTTCTTTTGACTGTATGATGATGATTAAGTGATTAAGGTTGAACCACAAAGGGACGAGAATGACTTATATGGAACAGGTCCACTCTTATGTAGGGTCATTTGTCTAATAATGAATTATCATGTATAAGTTTTTATTCACATGACAATGTATTATTGGATCGGAACGCCACATAGCAGTGAACCTGTTCCATGTAAGTTGTTCTCTAAAGAGGACACCTATGTACACCTTATTGAGGACGCTCTAATTCTAAGTTTTGATATAGTCCATTGGAATGTGGATCTTGGATTTCAGGAGCTTCATTTCATTCCTCACCGCATCAAGAAATCATGGAGAAATATCACTTGAAACTCTAGGAAGCTGTGTCTTGCAAATGATGAATCCGTTGATATTGTGGAGAATGGTAATGTGCGGATTAAGCTACCTGACGGTTCCTTCCCACTATAACGTGAGAACTTTACAAGACCTAAGAGGGGTCTGAACGCTACTATCTTCTATGTATTATTTGATTTTGATTGATAGTGGTGAACCTAAATCATGTTAAGCGTGAACGAAGCTCGTATTGAGTGAATTACCTTGTAAATTTTAGTGTAATTTGTGCACATTTTCTAATAGTTCAATTTATTTTCATAAACTCCCTCCCTCCAAATGAAAAGATGGTCTAATCAATTGAGGCTAGATTAATTACTACATGACATGCATGAAAACAGTGAATTGTTCCATTTGCTAAATGAATGATGAAAGGTTGCAAGCTATGCATAAAGCTTTATACTTCAAAACAAAGAGCAATTTCTACGTGAAAAATAAATGTTCATTAACTTAGTAAAACAAAGAGCCTAGGAAAACCAAACATATACTTCAAAACAAAAAAAAATTACTCTGACCAAAAAACAAAGAGGAAAAACAAAAAAATTCTCTAATTCTTGGGTTCCTCATTAAGATAGGATGATGATTCTAAAGTGTTGTAAAAGTTAACGGAAAAATCTTGGATGGTACGTACCATTCAATGGTACGGCTATTAAATGTTCCAGATTAATCTGCGGTGGGTCCTAAATGAATCTTAAACTATTCAACTGTACGTATCATTACCATTGAAGTTTGATAAAGATATCTTTTCACCATAAAATATTCACAATTTGTTTGTGTTCCATCTAGCTAGGAATTTTTTTACCGGTCTTTTACATTGTCATATATTGTTATAGTTCACTCATGCTATAACTTATGTATCCACTTTTTTAAAATTACACTATACTGAAAATATGACTTTAGCCCTTGAAATTTAATTTTCTTTATATAAAACCCGACATAAGTTTTTTACTCGAATATAACCCATTGACTAGACTCCACATAAGCAAATTCATTAATTATGTTTGACTTTACACATTTTAAATTTTTTGGATGCCTAAAATACCCATATTTGAATGTTTGATGTACACAATTAATTCCATACAGGTAGTAAGGGAGAATTAATGACTTTCCAAAACAAAAAAAAAGAAAAAAAAATATTAATGTTACAAATTCATTACCTTATATATAATAACAATAAATGACACACCCCGACCCGTTAGGGAATATTCCTTGACGGCGTCAAAGATGAAGGAATATACCTTTTGGAATATTCCCCGGTTCGGACCGAGTTGGACCGGGTCCTGCTGACGTCACGCCGCTGCAACTCCGGCCGCCGGACGCCGCCGCCGTCCGCCGCTCGCCGGCGCCGGAATCTGGAAATCTCCGCCGGAATTTCTGGAAAATTGTAACTTCGTCAATCCTTCACCAAATTTCACGAAATTTATACCAATTTGAAGCTGGAGATGAAAGGAACTCGTTTTTACCTAGTTTTGGGCCAAAATATGGCCGGAGACGGCCGGGATTGGCTTCGAAAGGCTCGGCCCAACTTGAACTTCGATGAACTCGACTCGATCCTCACATGCAGGACCTGGGCTTGAGTTCCAGAGGTCCAAGGAGGTCGATGATGGCGATTTGAAGTGGATTCGAGGTCTGGGTGGCCGTGGCTGGCCACTGGGAGTCCGCCGGGAAAAATGGCAGGTTCGAGTTTCTCTGCAAATCGTGGGTTCTGAGTTCCAGAGATGGTTCAGAAACAATGAGGATAACAATGGTAGGACTCGGGATCTGAATCGAGTTCAAAAGGAAAGCCTCGGGTGGAACTCAGGGAAGGTGGGTGTGTAGAGTAATTTCGAGGGTTTGAGTTTCTGAAATTTCTGGATCGACGAGGTCGAGTCCAGTCGAGCTTGAAGGTGATGACTCCCACCAGTTCGATGCTGGTTGCAGGGAGGTCAGTGATGGGAGAGATTGAAGGTTGGGTGGCTTAAACGATTTCTGGTATTTGGGTGTGTTGCATGCAAGTTGCAAATGGGTATGTGTTTGGCTCGGGAGAGATGGCAGAATGGTGTGGATGGTCGAAGTGTGAAGCAATGCACACTGATGGTGCACAGATTTAAAGCCAAAATCAGTCAAGCTTTGATTCTCACAAACAGAATTTGCCCAATGCATGTCAATTGCATGCAGAGAAAAGAGCTGAGTTTTCTGAATTGAAAGAAAAGAGGATGCAGGCCTCGTGCCTTGCAGAAACCATGGGCTAAGTCCACAGTTTCAAAATACTGCTCAAGTAAAATTACCGTTTTGCCCTTCATCGTAACTTGTCCGTTACAAGTCCGAATCAGGTGCCGTTTGAGTCAACGGATTCGTAAATTAATGTACACACCAAAAGTACACCAAGATTTCTGAAAATACCTCGATAGAAGGGACGTAATCCCGAATGATACATTATGCCACTAAGGGCGTTTTGGTCATTTTACACCGTCGGGGAATAAAATACAATAAACTTAGGGACGGGATGTAACAATAAAAACATGCCTAATATATGTAATAATACATGCTTAATTAATGTCACGAAAATTATATTTTACATATAAATGTAGGTAAATTATTTTACACACACACATGTATAATAAAAAAAAAACATGCCTAATATATGTAAAAATTCATGCAATATAATTTACCTACAAAATAAAGAAATGTTATTTGGTTCAAAATTAATTTACCTGTATTTTACATAAAAATATAGGCCAATTATTTGCATATAAAATAATAATAAATGCAAAATAATTTACCTACAAAAATAAATAACGTGCTAATCATAAATAAATTTATATATAGGTAAATTAACTAGTACATATAAATTTATATATATAAATAAATTTATATATATGTTATCTGATTAAAAATTAATTTAACTATATTTTACATAAAAAGTATAGGTAAATTATTTGCATACCATAAATTTATAATTGTGAAATCAACTCTTGAAAGAATACAATTTTTCACTCCCACAAATAGTGAACCTACTATTTGAATTTTAAAATGTTAAATTGCTTCATTAACATAATTAGGGTATTGTGGCATAAGTTGTAAATAATTTGTAATAATAGGTTACTTATTTTCCCACATGTCAACAAGTTTGAATTTTGGGTTTTATTTGAATGTTTAAAGATAGATGGGTTTAAGTTTGAAAAATAAGAGTTACAAGTGACACATCCCGATCCCGGACACGCCAGGTGTCGGGAAGTGCTGGCCGACACGTGTTAGGTGACGAAAGCCAATTATGCAAGAAACGGTGAAAAGTAAGAATATTAAGAGTTGAGTGCGGAAGTAGAAGTGTGGTGAGGGTTAAAAACCCATAATACAGGATGCATAACAGTCAGAGCAAAGTAAATAGTGCAGGAATATAAAAACATTCACATCCCCGTGAGGATGGATAATTAAAAGTTAACTACAAATAGGAGTGAATCCTACATAGTCTGAAGAAATGTCAGAACCGCCGACCACCGCCGAAGAGAGCCCTCGAATCACCGCTAAGTGAACCGTCACTAGGTCCTGGAAGGGCGCAAAACATAAAACGGTGAGTGGGTCAAAAAGCAAAGTTTGATAAAACCATTGTTTTCAAGAGTTTACTAACCCCTCACTGGAAAACAAGTATAATTGAGAAAATACGTCATACCCGTAGGCATGAACCTCAAAATACTATCATGAAAACATTCGGGTACTCCCCGATAATAATGTACTGACATGCTCACCCATATGTAAACACACAAGTCCAAGTGGCTAAACCACAAGGAATAGGCTAGGTATAAAAGTAATACGTTGAGTACTACAATGACGCGAGTCTAACGCTAAGCGCTGGTGCACAAAGTGCAGTCACACAAGTTTGAGTTGCCTAGTGCAACCTAGAACAGGCTAGTACCTACAATGGATCCAAAGCTGCGTAGCGGTATTGGTAGTGACTACTCCAAACGTCAAGGCTAGTCCTGGCCACAAGACTAAGTACTAATACCTGGGGTGTATACATCTACTGATGAGCAACAGTATAAAACATGTATGGCAATATAATACGAATGTTCTACCTCCAACAAACGTATATGATATGAATTATGCTAACAGTTTGAAGAAAGCATTGAAAACCATACGTATATATACATTTATCAAAACAAAGACCCACTCACTCACCTGTAGGTAGCCGGGTCGTAGCCCCCCGGTCCTGGGTAGCCCCGGTAGTCCTCTGGATAGGTCTCACCTATATGAGATATCACTGTAATAATGATTAAACTCATAAAGGTTACTAAATAACTAATTAATTACACCTATCCCTTGTTTGCTCAACCAAGAGGTTCAAAACACCTCGAAAAATATCGTGCGTACTACCCCGAGGTAGTACACGTCGTCACGAGTCGCCTCGTGAAAACAGAATCGAAAAAGGACCTCCCACGCGCGACTCAAACGCGCCAAGCCGCAGCTCCACGCACGGCTCCAACGGATGTCCCACGCGCGGCTCCACTCGCGGCTCAGCCGAGCCGGTCAGCGCCGGTCTGAACCGGTTCACTGACGTCAGCAAGGCCGGTCTGACCCGGTTTGCTGACGTCATCGCTGACGTCAGCGCCGCTCACCTCTGGTCTTTTTCCGGTCGCCGTCGCCGGAATTTTGGCCGGTTTCTGGGTAATTTTTAAAGCTCGATATCTTCTTCATTTTAAGGCCAAATTTTGCGTGCCATATATCAAAATGAAGCTGGAGAAGAGTAGAATCACGGTGTATCTTTGGATTGGTCGTACAAGCTCGGGAAATGGCCTGAAATTGCCTCGAAGGTTGCGGTTCACTGTAGCAAATCGATCTACGTCAAAACTCAACCAAATCAGGCAAACGACCTATGAAAATTCATCTACTCAACGAGAGGAACACAATGGTGGTAATTAGAAACCTCACCTCGGTCTAGATTGGCCGGAAAATGGCCGAGAAGGTCCGGTTCTTCCGGTTGCGTTTCCCGTCAAACGGGTGAGAGTTTGGACGAACGGTTTGCACCGTTGAGTCCACGGCGTCGAGACGAAGGAGGTGGTGATTTTCGTTCGCTTCGATTCGACGGGTTTCCGTCGGTGTGCACTGTGCACCCACGGTAAAGAGAGAGAGAGAGAAAAGCCAAAAATGTGGGGAAAAGAAAAGTGACGGGAAAGAAGGAAGGGAAAGAAAGAATAAGGAAAAATTGGGTTTTGGGGGTATTGTGCACCCACCAAAACAGTAAACTTACACGCTCACGTGTACAAAATAAACACGCACATGTAGAGAATATTCCACAGAAATTATTTTATAACAAACTTTTTACGGGATGTTACAACAAGGGCCTATATCTAAAGAACTCAAAAAACCCTAAGTTAATTATGTCTAATTATATTATAACATAAGACAATCGCACTAAAAAATTCAGGTTGTTTCAACCGTTCAAAGTATTTGTAAATTTGATTTTGAACTTGTTAGATAAAAAAAATAATGTTTGAAAAAATTTCCAGTCTACATGTCATGGCCACCACTGCAGGAATATGACAAAGAAATGAAAGAAGGGAGGGGCACATAGTCCAAGAATTTCAATACAAAACAGAAACAGAGGTATGAATATAGGAGTAGGCTACTGTGCTCGCAAGTATTGAATGCTCATATTGATCTCACCGTTAAAAGGAGGGAGGAGGGAGGAGGGAGGAGAGAGGGGGGGAATGAGGGTGAGATCGGTATGAGCATCCAATGCTTGCGAGCACTGTAGCCAGTCCCATGAATATAAAGACGAATGGGACTTTTGTAGTTTTTCACAAATCTGGTTTTTAGGTTTTATATGTCTCTAAACCCCCATAGAGAAGAACACCCCCCACCACAAGGACAAATGAGCCCTTCCAAACCATCATGACTCTGAAGAAGTAAGTAAATCTATGAAACAAAAAAACCATCCTTTCATATCCTAGCCAACTCCCTTCCCCCCTTGTTCCCCACAACACCCACCACAATTCCGACCTTTGAAAGTTCATAAACTTCCCAAAAACCCAAATATTTTAGAGAGAGGTTTGAGTGGAGTTAGTTATGAGTAATTGGTTGGGATTCTCTCTCACTCCACACTTGAGGATCCATGAAGGCTTTGGTGGGAGGGAAGATGAACAAGAACATGTAGGAGGAGGATGCTTCCCTTCTGAAATGACCATCATGCCCTTGCGCTCTGATGGGTCTCTCTGTGTTTCTGCTGATCCTTTCAGGCGCCCCAATGGTTCTGAAGGTATTGCATGTAACTGTTAGGAAAAAACACTTATTTTATGGGGTTTTCTGTGTATGCGTTTTTAATATTTTTCATATGATTTGTATATTTTTTGGAAGATTGGAGATATGAGAACCAGATGGGTGCAACAAGTGTGATAGCGGACCCAAACGAAGAGGGTCCAAAGCTTGAAGATTTCTTGGGCAGCTGCTACTCGAGCTCTCCTCCTCCAACTGATGAAACCAAAGCCTACAACTTCCACACCCAGCAAGACCAAAACCAAGACTCCCCCATCTCCCAAATCAACGTCAACGAGTCCCCAAACTTCACCACCACAGCCAGCAACGGAGAAATCGAACCCAGCAGAGATCACTTGATCAATAATCAACCCTACACCCATTACTGCAATACCCTAAACCCAGCACAAAGCCTTGTCCCTAGTAATGGCATGTACAAATCTTGGTTGGGCCAAACGCTGCCGTTTTGCGATGAGAAGTCATCGTGTGGTGGTGATCATCAGTCAGCTCTGTCACTCACTATGTGTCCAAGCTTGCAAAATGGTAAAAATAATAATACTATGGGTGCAATTTCTCATCAACAAATCCAAATAGTGGAGAGCAAGAAAAGGGCTGTTGGGAAATCTCCTGCTAGAGAACCAGTTCCCAGAAAATCTCTCGACACTTTTGGTCAGCGCACTTCTCAGTACCGTGGTGTCACCAGGTACATACCAACTATTTAATTTCTTTTCCTTTTCTAAGATTTTCTTTGTTGATACAAGCGGGGAGGAGGAAATTGAACTCGGAAATTGAGTACAAGAAGAATGCTACCATGTATTTTCCTTTTTTAAGAACTTTTTTTGTTGTGCTTACAATTATTCGCTTTAGGCATAGGTGGACTGGGAGATATGAGGCCCATCTGTGGGATAATAGTTGCAGAAAAGAAGGGCAAACAAGGAAAGGAAGGCAAGGTGAGAAAATTAATATTCAGAATATTTGGTTTTCTTTTTTATTACTTTTTTCATAATTTTTTTTGGGGTACTTTTGTTTGTTAGAGGAATATACTAACGGTCAGGTATTTTTTTTCCATGCATTTTATTATGGGGTCGTCTTTCTTCACATCATCAACACTACTGCAACTGCAGTGTATCTGGGTATGTGAATCTTTAGCTCTGATACCAATTTGCATGTTTTTTCTTTATTCATTGTTTTAGACGTAACTTTTATTTATCGATTACATTAAAGATATAATATAAAAGATATGCATTGGAATGTGTGCAAATTTTTAAAAAACTTTCATATTATTCTTTTCCCTTCTCGCAATACGATCATCAGGCGGTTATGATAAGGAGGAGAAAGCAGCTAGGGCTTATGATTTAGCTGCACTAAAGTATTGGGGTTCAACTACTCACATTAATTTCCCAGTAAGTTTTGGTTTCTACCTCTCTCTAAGTTTTGGGTTTTTTTTTTTACAAGCAATTGTTGTAAACTAAGTTATACTAAGGAGAGGGAGAAAGTTTCGACCCATTTGCAGTGGGATAAATAAAAATATCCTAATTGCTGAGGCAATCGACAAAAAAATTTTCAAAACTATTATTTGTTTTCTTATGTAATTTTCTTCCCATCTCTTTTTGCTGATCAGCTAAGAACTTATGAAAAAGAGCTAGAAGAGATGAAGAACATGACAAGGCAAGAATTTGTAGCCAATTTGAGAAGGTGCATACCCTTTTACTACTTTTTGGACCATGATTTTATTTATTTTTCTTGAATTTGTAGCATCTTTTATTTATTTTAAATTTGAACTTTTTTGTTGGTCTGAATGGCATCTTTTGACGTTGGTATAGGAAAAGCAGTGGGTTTTCAAGAGGAGCTTCTGCGTACAGAGGTGTGACAAGGTATGGCAGAAAGCAACTTTAATAATAGAGTTGCCATTATTACTGCAATTTTTTTTTGGCAGCCTTTTCAATTATCATAGGCAATAATAGGCAAACATTATTAAAAATGTCTATATGATATCAAATATTTGTAAATTTTAGTACATTATTAAATTCCACCCCCATCCAATTTCTTATCCTTTTGTTTCCCCCTCAATCTGTCAAACCAAATTTTTTTCTGTGTCCTGGCAGACACCATCAGCATGGAAGGTGGCAAGCTAGGATTGGCAGGGTTGCTGGAAACAAAGACTTGTACCTAGGAACATTTAGTAAGTTGATTTCACCTAAATTATTATACACTGAAATTTTTTACCTTTAAATTTGAGTTTTTGAACGAGAATCTAACAGTAAAAAACCCTGATGTGTATAGGATATACCGCATCACAATATAATTTTGTCAATGGATCAAATATTATATACGACTTTATGAATGTTTACGTTGATTTTATTGGTGTCGATTAATTTAGGCACACAAGAAGAAGCAGCTGAGGCTTATGACATTGCAGCAATCAAGTTTAGGGGCACAAGTGCTGTGACCAACTTTGACATGAGTAGGTATGATGTGAAGAGGATTTGCTCAAGCTCCACCCTCATTGCCAGTGACCTCGCCAAACGTTCGCCGAAAGAATCAGCTCCACCGGCCGCAGCGATCGAGGACTTCAATTCTGGCGCTTCGTCTACTTCTCCCCAGCCCCTTTTGGCCATCACAAGTGGTGGTGAACCTTCTGATGACTTGGCTGACATGATGTGGAACAATGCAGCAGAGGATCATTCAAACACAAATTCACCATTGGGTGCTTCAAGCCCTAAAAGCCATGAGTTTGGTATTGGAGGAGGTGACTATTCTCACGCTTATTTCTCAGCAGGAAATAATGGTGGGAGTGATCACAGCAGGCTTGGAAGTCTTGGTTTGGTTCAACAAGTTCCTATGTTTGCACTGTGGAATGACTAATCAATGTGTTTAATTAGCATAATTAAGGAACACAAATTAGTCTCTAGGAATTGGTTAATTTGTGGTGGAAATTAAGGTAGCTAGCTAGGTTAGATGGTAGAAGTGAAGGAAAAAAAATGTGGCATGGAAGTTAATGTGGGTTGATGTTTTGGTGTTACATCTGATCGACTGTAACCGATATTGTTAAGAAAGACAAATTAACTGAAATTAGTGTTGAAGTTAAATTTGATGTCGGAAGGGAAAAGCTGCATATTGTTCTGTGTTCTGGCTATAAAATCTAGCAGCTGATTTCAGCCCCATTCCATTTCTGAGCAGTACATTGTGATAAATGTACCTTGAAAAAAAAAATTATAATAAGAGCATTTCCACCGGTTGTGGAAAGGCAACAAACTTGCCTTTCAAGTTCAAAATGCAGCTCCACCGGTCCAGAAACATGAGGGTAACTGGTCGGCCACCCAACGCCCAATCAAAAGTCCTTGCAAGTTTTGCCCGACCTCACACCAGCGTGCAAGGCTAACGTCAGCTATGTTCTTTTCTTTTTTGCAGCAAGTGTGTGCAACACACGCGCAGAAAAATCTTGTGGAGCCGACAACGCCTGACAATGTGGGGCCCATTGCAGCGTGGCAATCACATAGCTATTGAATTTCAACGGATAATTTATCTAGACAGTTGGATTTCCAAAGGTAAATTTTTTAAAAAAAAATTGTTACCGTTGTGCCACGTGGCACAACCTGGTGTGTTGGATTTAAAAATTAAAAAAAAACAAACGGTTAATTTTTTTTTTCCTATAAATACCCCAACCATTTTCTTCATTCCTCACATTACAACTCAATATTTATTTCCTACAATCTCCTATATTTGTTTTCCACTTTCCAAATCCTTTTGTTACAAAAAAAAATAATGAGTGAGAAGGCAATTTGGTCGATCGCCGAAGATATTGCATTATTGAAGGCTTGGGTGCGTGTTACCCATGACCCGAAAATGAGATGAGGGTGGATAAAATGTAGAAGAAGATTCATGCACTTTTTGTCGAGAAGATGCAAGGCATGTCCCAGACCGAGCAATCTTTGACCAGTAGGTACCGACATCTACATAAAGAGATGAAATCTTGGAAATAAGCCATCACAAAAGCAGATACCCTATATTTGTCTTGACGAGAATGGTTGAAAATCTCATAGGTAATCTAAGAAGATTATGACACGAGGCGAATAAGGCCAACGAACCATAAAATAATAATAATAATAATATATTTTCCTTTGCCCTTGCCCTTATCCTTGCTCAACAAGTAGAGTTGCATAAGAGCAAGTACTGTTTTAGAGTGGCAATCACTTGCCCTTACCCTTATCCTCCTGTGACGGGTAAAAATGCTCTAGAAATTGGATTTTTAAGTGTACTCCGTAATTCTATACTTGATGACAACAAAAATCAAACAGTTACAAAAGTCACAGTACCATGAAGCACCACCATAGAATTTTTGGGAAGGAACTAGAAGAAAAAACAAAAACAAAAATTATTTTTTTATGTTTTGGTTTAGTTTAGTGGTTTACCTACCATATACAATTTCTGTCAACTGAGGTAACTCCTCAAAGTTTTAAAATATAATTTTTTTGGTTATAAGACTTTGAAACTAAAATGTGTAATTTGGAAACGACATTGTTCAAAATATGGTTTTACACTGTGGGTAGTTTAAATTTATGGCTAAATTGTAACAATGGAACTGATTTAGTTCTTTTTTTTTTCAATTTTTTGATGAAATTTCTATTTTATTCTTCAACTTATTGAAAAAAGCAAATAGAATTAACGAAAATGATCATTACTATAAATGAGACATAATTCGAGAACATGAACAATTGTTATTATAGTTTAAAGATCAAAACTAAACTTGTGATATAATTAAGGGACCATTGGTATAAATTTATTTTCAACCCAACCAAAAAAAGTAAAGAAATTGGTATATTTGTATCATGTTTTGGTTTTCTTATTTCCTGTTGTCTATTTATTAGTACCTTGGAAGATTGAAGTAGACAATTCGAAGTACTATTTGGATAGCAGTTGAGTAAATTGTGAAAACGATGGAAGCTCTTAGATGAAGACCAACTTGACAAAAGTTCTTGTATAAAGAATGAATTATGTTTTTCTAGAGAAGGTAAAAATCATGACATTAAATACACTAGTTTCCTCATAAAATATTAGCAAGACTACATTTTATAAACAAAATTTAAACCATTTCTCTAGTAGAGTTAATACCTATTTGTACCGTGAGCCTTATCTATGTTAGAGAGATGATTAGATGTAGTTTATAAAATGTGGTCTCCCTATAGTATCACCAATGTTATTTCACAAAGAAACCATATGTACTCAAATTCATCACTTAATTACAAAACAAAGAAAGATCATAATTAACCAATTCAAATAACACTTATGCAGGTAGTTTGTAAATGAAGTATTTAAGTCATCTACTAATTAATCACCTAATTTCAATTGCAATGAAGAAAACACTAAATTATCTTCATCCAATAATATAACAGTCTCATTTGTAATTCGTGTTATACTAGTTTGTGCCCGATCTATATATGTTCATTGAGGTATGAATTTGATAGTTGAAGTGGGGTTTGCGCATTAAGATTTTAGTTTTTATGTAAGTATATGTTGTGTTATGCTTAAATATGGCTAATATGTATCGGTGACATGTGTCAATTCGTGGCTGAATCAAGAGTATTATCTATTTATTCGTTGTGTGCAATACTCTCCATGTCAAGTAAGTTTTACGTGGGATTAGTTTCAGAAATTACGTATCGAGATCGAACACTGTTGAATATTTACCTAAGATAGTGTCATGTTGCTCGACTCTTCATTGCGACATCTCTTGTAATTGTTGTCTTATCAAGTTGTATTTGAACATTGTAATTTTTTTCACATTGAATAATATTATTTTGCAAAAATACGTATTAAAAAAATTTTTATTATGACAATATATTATTAGACAAAAAATATCACGTGATGATAAATTCGTTTCATGTAATTCATTGATGATGCAAAAACTTTATTAATTTTATTGAATTTATGTCTTAGGATCGTAGGCAAATTCATACAGTGGGATTCTTCTTCTTGGGCAGCAGAGCGGTGCGTGCATGGCGGTTTGCTAAAATACGCAGGTTACGTAGTACATTGACAGAAGAAGTCAAAGAAGTGGGGCACTTCCCTTTGACTCGTGGAAAAGAAAGAGAATCCAAGCCAGTTTACCTGACTAAGGAGGTGGGGTGCCTTAATTTGCGTGCCCACTGACCTTTTCTGCTGAAGTGTGCAGCGGTGCGCAGTGCGCAGTGCGCCTCTCTCTCTCCAAAAATTCTTGGGTGCTCCCGAGTACGGGTTACTCCGAATTTTTTAACTGTTAAATCTTGATTTTTATATTTTAAAACAAAAATCTAACGGTTAAAAAACTCGGAGTACCCCGTACCCCGGAGTATGCAAGAAAGACTCATCTCTCTCTCTCTAGCAAAGGAGGGCCAAGGCTTTGCAGCCAGCCAACCCATCAATCTAATCCAAAGACAGGTCAACAAGTACTTCGCTTAAATTAATTTGGATCTAATAAATTTCGTTTTTAACACCTGAATAAAGCCTAGAGAGGGCGGCTTTATTGAGATATTTTTATAAAGACTGTCCAAAAAAGAACAAAGTTTTGAAAGAAGAATTAATTTTAAAAAAAATTATCTTAGTCTTAAGGCTTCCTTTTCAGAAATTTAGATATCAGTTTCTGTATTTTTTAGTTTGAGCCTATTTTGCCAGAAACTTGCAGTGCGGGTGTTTTTAAAAGTATATTTTGAAGTTTATTATTTATTATTTTATTTTGAACTTAGGGTTTGTTAACAAGGGTAGGGTTTGCTAACAAGGGAAGAGATAGGGTTTAAGTTTGGGGTGGGGGCAAAAAAATACAAAGCAAAAGTATAAAAATTATATAAACAAAATTATTATGAAAATAATGCCAAGACATTCAGAACAAAATGATCATGTTTTGTATACCAATAAAAGTTCATATACTGCAAGAAATATATGAAGCAAACAAGAATTATATAGGCTTATTTTTTATTATAATCCTTAGAACTCGATGTTAATTTCACTTTTTTTATAAAATTAAAAATTTCGTCACTTAATTTTGTAGAACTTGATTTTTGTTCTACTTTGCCTAGATTATACTTATTATGTCAAATTTCCTGATGCGGCGTAACGATTGTTTATAAAATAAGGCTTGGCTGCTGACAATTCAGCATCCACTTCTGGTTATACCCACTCCCGTGTGAAAAAGTGTCCATATTTTGATTTTTTTAATTAAAACTTGGATACATATCCACACGAAATTGAGTATTCAGCAGGAACTCCTGTTGAATTGTCCGCAACCAAGTTATTTTCTTGTTTATATGGCTATTGGCAGAAAAGAGAAAGAGTATTTTGGTCAAACAAATTCTATTATAACTTAGAAAATAAAAATAATTACAAAAAAAACACCCCAAAGCTCGTCTCCACCCCGTTCCTTCTTCCCCTCTTCCTTTCCTTCTCCCCCCACCGCCCATCGGGTACAGTTTCAGAGCGGTTTTTCTCGGGAACCAAAACCCAGCTGCCAAAAAGGAGTGGGACGGCACCGGTGTCTTCTTATTCCCCCAAATCGGCACCCAATCCGAAACCCGCAAAAAACAACGTCCACTTTTGTTTGCTCTAATTTTTTCAGATCTGGGCATTGTTCTTCTAAGCAGTCCTAGTATTCATTGGAGTTCTTGTATCCCACATGGATTAGACTTGTGGTTGTATTCTGCACAGTTTATACTCCCAGCAAGAGTAGTGCAGACTCCAAATTGAACATTAGAGTGGTGGCTATGGTGTTGTGGTGTTCGTCCAATCTGTTTTTCTTTATTTTCCAACAAAACAGTATTTTCTAACAAAATAAAAGGGTCAAACTTTACATAATCATTTAAAATTTATTTAGGTACATTATAAATTAATTTAGACCATTTAATAGTCATATTATTGAGTAATATCTGCCACCCAAAATTTTTCTCAAAATAAAATGTTATACAAAAATTTAAAAATTATTCTGTTTTGTTTTTTGTTTCAATCTATGTGGTACCATCTAAATGGATGTGTGGGCCTTGAATTTGTGCCACGTCAGTGATAAGTGTCACGTAAGTAAACTTAACAGAATTAATTAAATTCATGCAAAGTGAAATGAAAATCGAGTTTCAGGAGATTAAGTGGCAAAATTCAGTTTCAGACGTCAAAGCGAGATTAGATTGAGTTCCACGAGTATAGCAAAAAAATATAAATTTAAGAACTTATTGGGAAAAATCTTAGGTGGTACAAACAATTTAATGGTTCGGCTATTGAATGGTCTCAGATTAATTTGCAGTAGGTTTCAAATAAATCTTGAATCATTGAATGGTATGTACCAATGTGACGGATCTAGGAATTTTTTCTTGGGTGGGCGAAATATAAAAGCTTCCAAATAGATAACAAATATTTTTTTTAAAGTTAAACAATACAATTATCATTCAAACCAAACGTCCACGATGAGATTTCATATCATGAAAACGTTTCATGATGGTTTCGTTATCAATACAAGCAAAAACATTTTTCTCAATGTAACACAAGCAAGCTATCACTCAACCATTGATCTCTCATTTTGTTGCGAAGGAGACTTTTGATAATTTTCATAGCAGAAAAAGCTCTCTCCACTGAAACAGTTGCAACCGGTAACACTGAAGTCAATGTAATAAGCTTATACACATGATTATGTGTTTTACGTCTCCATGTCTCCACTATTTTTTTTTGCAAGATCACCAATTCCTTCTAATTGAGAAAACTCATTACTCATACGTACATCTTGAAGTCTCGGGTCTGTAAGAAGATTAGCTAAGATTTCATCTATTTTTGGTTTCTTGGAACTACCCGGATTAGTCGAACTACTTGGTGGTGGCGTTGGTCTCTTAACTAAAAATCTCTCCATAGCCACTATTAAACAATGAAAATACAAACCCCCTGTCAATTAATCAACAAATTTAAATTAATAATCAATCTTAAGCATTACAAATACTCTCTTAAGTACAAAATCACAATTAACAACACACATTCATCATATTCCACAAAATTATAATTCAAATAAGCATAAATTCATAATCACCAATTCATTATCCAAAACCTTAAAAACTAATAAGAGATATTCAAAATGAAAACACCCAAGTCATATGAAACAAATAATGAAATTTTTTATGAAACTTTGAAATTAAGGAATAAGGATTTAGGTTAAATTATACATACTTGGTGTAGTGTTCTTGCCTTGTTTGTGGGCGGGTCTTAGAAATAGTGGCGCAGAAGAGATTGAGGAAGAAAGTGGAGATGAAGAAATTTGAGTGAATGATGAATTTGAGGTGAAAATGAGAGTTTGAAATCACTGCATATGAGTTGAAAAATGAGGATCTAAAGATATAAAAAAAAATGACAAGTTGTTTTCATGAAAAGAAGCAGCAATTGTCATTTTTTTTTTTATATAGAAGCTAAAGACCAAAACGACACTGTTTTGGTCCTTGGGTTTAAAAAAAAAAAAAAAAACTTTTTGTTCTTCTTCCTCGCGAAGTGTAGCAAACACAGGCGATGCCATGGGTAGCCCCAAACCTTTAAGCCTATTTTCGGCGTTCTAAGTGGGCAAAAATAGATCCAGTAGGCTAAAATTTTGTGTTCTAAATGAGTAATTATCCACCTTTGTCATAATGTGCATTCGCCAGTGCACGTACCATGCAGTTTGACCCAACTTAAGGATGAAGTATAACGTGGCAACTTTTCTCGACATTTGGATCTAATTAAACTGCATTCAATTGGAAACAGGAATTACTTTTTTGTTTTTTGGGGGGCGGGTCGGGGGTTGGTTTTGGGGAGCCAAGTGCCACCTGCGGCCTAAATGTGTTTGCTAATTGATATAAAACCATTTTTAGGATAGTATTCTTCATATTATTCAATATTAAACTTTGAAGCTAGTGGAGCTTAAAGTTATCGTTCGATTTTCATGTTCAAATCATCTTTTATAATTGATGTAATTTTATATATGATAATCACATTTTTTAAAATTTAGAATCAATTTTGGGATTTGGAAAAAAATAATGTGGGGAGACCAAAGTAAGACAATCACTAAATTCCAAGTGACAGATTTGTAATTAGCTCCATAACATAACATTATGCATGCCAAATATTCTTAATTTTTCTTCTTTTTGGGTAAAATCCATGTCAAATATTGAGTAAACGAAATATCACTCATAAGATCATTATTCTTATTTTTCGAATATCCAACATTCCAATTACTATTATTTTTTCTACTCAGTTGGGTTTTGATGCTCGTGTTGGAGAATATGTCCGTACGGACTGGGAGAAGTGTTGGCAGGAAGAAAATTTAGAGAGATTTGGGGCAGGAGTGGGGATCCACATAAATCTAACAACAAAAAACCTGGCAGGAACCGTAAATACACACAGAGACAATGTCTACAGGACAAGATACCTCATGCAATTGCAGCAGAGACATTTCTCCATCATTGCCACCCTAAACCCTAACCCTACCTCTACCTACAGCCCGCACCCTCCTCCCTCTTTACATCAATGTAATCTATGTTAGATTTTAGAGCTAGTACTAGCTAGTCTGAAGGCATACAGTTTTAGGGTTAGAATTAGCAGTGCCTTTTGCCTTACATGGCTCTCAGTTTGCTTTGCATGGCTTAAGCTTTTTTTACCAGCTATAGGTATTGCTTGCTGTGTGCTTTTAGCTTCTGCGTTTGGTGAATAGGGTTTTCGATGTGTATCTTGAGTACCAGAACCTAGAACCATTCATTATATCTTGAGTCTGGCTTTTGATGTACGAATCAGTAGTCAAAAACCCAAAAAGATAAAATTACGCATTACGTAAAGAGAGGGAGAGCAAAATAAAGCATCAATATCCATTCAATGCTTGTCACCAAAAATTAGTAAAGATCGATGATCTACTAAAAACATTATTAGAAAAGATGAAAGATGTTTTCTTTGTTAAACATATGTATTATGTTTGCAAAGACTATAACCGCTTTATTACTTTATTATATGAACTTTTGTTGACGTGAATGACTGGCCATCGTTGATTAATATAAACCACATAAACAATTGATGAATTTCGTTGATTAGTAAAGATTACGAAAAATTTCACCCTGATCAAGAACAACAATTCTGGGTGATTAATATCGTTAGTTAGCATGCGTACATGTGCGAATTAAGGTTAGCAAAACCCTAGTTTGAAACAAGTACGTACAATTTCACTAGAGAGGTCCAAAAGGCACGAATCATAGCGGGATATGGATCAACCTTTCCTTCTGATGGTCACATCGCGTGCCTCAATCCAGGTGCTGAGTTTCAACATCTCTTAACCACTAAAAGAAACAAAAGCATCAATTTCCAAGGCACACGTCACATAACGCAACCCATCTATGTGTAAAAAAAGCCTTCATAATATGTGGCCTTTGGCCCATCCCCTGCGCCATTTATTCTCTTCATCTGTCTCTGCAATTCCAACACATCTCTCTCTCTCTCTCTCTCATCTATAATTCTACACAGTGAAATGAACTTTGGGTTGGGATCAAATGACCAATTTACCACTTTTGCTTTCTTTATTGGGTCCAACTTCAGTGGTACGTACCATTGAATGGTACGTACTGTTAAATGACTAAGATTCATTTGGAACCTACTACAAATTAATCTGAACTATTCAATAGTCGTACCATTGAATGATATGTACCACTCAAGATTTTTCCTTCTTTATTAAAAGAACAATTTACATATTACAGTACATTAATGCTGCGGTGTTTTATGTCAATGAAATAACAATATATATAAATTTTTCTTCACTTAGTGTTTTATTATTAGTGCAGAATGTTACTGTGACATAATAACAATGTCATATAAGTTAATCTTCTTTACTAATATAAGTTAATCTCCTTTACTAGGGTTTTCTATAGGAAGGACTTTTGGAATTTTGATGGGACAAGAGCAAGAGCAAAAGAGGACAGTTTGGCTGACATTGGTTTTGGGACACTGTAAAAAGAGAGACTGCGATATGCAGCTGCCTGCCTTCCCTCTCGTAAAAGGCTTATTAGATCCGGCCAAACATGCTTCTTGCTCTAGCAGTAGCTGCACTGCACTGTGGACTATGGCCTGCTCTCTCCCATGTGAACATTGCTCCTTGTACTGAGGTTACTTTTGTCATTTTGGGGACAAAAAGTGGTCAAATAACATAGCATGCATGCCATTTGCAAGAGTACTTGTATTTTGCATTCACTGTTCTCTACTGTCCCAAAAATTTCATAGAATGTCTTCTTTTTCATCCTCTATAGACATGGGCAATCTTTATTTTTATTTTTTTCATTTAACGTTTAAGTTTTAAAGAAACTAAGTAGAAGATCTGATTCTGAAGATAGGTAAAGATAAAAGGAATTTCTTAGAGAGAGGGTGTTGTGAGTATAATGATATGTGTAATCCAATCTATCGAACATAATTTATTAATCAAACCAAATCTTGATCATACAATTTACAAAGTTATTTTTTTTTATTACAAATGATATTCTATACTAATCTATCTAAATTTACTAAAACGATTAGTTGTACCTTGTAGACAGTAATAATAATGAAATGTTGGTTGTTCTAGCACTTATGTTTTATAAATTCGTTACATGATCATTAAGAATGTAGCTCAAAGAATACATAAAAAAAAAAAAAAAAATCTTTTAGGCTCTGTTTGGTAATGCTTTACAAAAATTTTTTTGAAAAACTGTTTTGTAAAACAAAAAACGACAAATATGATTTTTGTATTTTGGTGATTTGAGAATTCGTTTGGTAGTTTAGTTCGAGAATGATTTTAGACAATGAAAACATTGAAAATGTGTCAGGTATCAAATGTCAATATATATATATATATATATATATATATATATAAATTTATGTTTTGTAGTAATGGTGGCAGTGGTCGTAAAGATGGTGTGGTTGAGATGAGAGTGGTGTTGGTAGAAATAGTGGTTGGAGTAGTGGTGATAATAAAGGTGTTAGTAGTGGTGGGATATAGATAGTTGCAATAGCAAGGTAGAGGGCAATGATGGAGGGAGTCGTGGTGGTGGTGGTGGCGGCAGCTACGATGGTGGTAGATGATGGTTTGTGTTAACAATGGTTTTGATGGATCGATGGTTGTGAAAATGGTGGTTGAGAAGTAGGGATGATGGTGGCGGAGATGGTGGAGGTGGTGGTGGTCATGGTGAGGGTAATGGGATGGAGAATGTGGTGATGGTGGTAATGGTGGCAGTGGTGGTGATGACCATGGTGGCTGGGTCATGACTGTGGATAATATATATGGTGGTGGTGGTGGCGGAGGTACAAGTTGTGGTCATGCTGAGACGGCGGCGGTCATGTCGATTGTGGCGATGGTGAGACGGTGGAGGTGGTCGTGGCCATGGTGGTAAGGGTGATGGCGGTTGAGGATATGGTAGTGGCGACGATGGTGGTAGGAGGTGGTTGTGGTGGTGAAGTGGTGGCGGCGGCATTGGTGACTGTAGTGGTGGCATACATGATTTTATTTTTTTATTAAAACTCTAACTTTGTATCATTTGTTTTCTATTATTCTGAAAATTATATTTGAAAAACAGAGGAAACATCATTTTGATGTTATACAAAACTTAGGCTAAATATTATTTTTTGAGTATATTTTTACAAAACAGTCTACCGAACGCATCTCTCACCTGTTTCTGTATCTAAAAAATGAAAAACTATTTTACAAAATATTAATGAATGTGTTCCCCGACAACTGAGAATGTTAGTGAATGTAGACTACACCGGTTGAATGAGTGCAAACAATTCCTCAAGTCCGGAAGCCCACAGAGGAGAAAACAGGTCCAAAATGCTGCCAAGGACCAATACAATGCCCAAAAAACAAACACCAAGCTATGCGCTTGAGTTGAAAAATTAAAAAGGTTAGTGGAGAGTGGAAGTTTTCATATGTTATTTAGACATTGAAGTGTCAAAAATTAACCACTCGGACGATGCCACGCCAAAAACAAAAAAAGAGATTGCACCCTCTTAATTATACATATTGTACTAATGCCAAAGGTAAATCAATTGTCTTTGCAAAAGTTTTGTAGTGTATCACAAATTGAAATTGCGTAAACTGATTTAGGCATTTGAGAGTAATTAGCCGGTATCACTTTTTGATAAGTTTCTAAACCCACCATTGGCACGCTCCACTTCGAGAGAGAGCTTTGAACTCAACAAATTCAAGTTCTGTAAGATTTTAGGCCCCATGTCTCTCCAAGTACTTCCCCAATTGAGATTTGAATAGACTCAAACTTAATATTTCTGTTGATCTAATTTTGTGCATTAACATTAACAAACACTAACAAAACTCAAACTATTGAAATAAAAAATAATAGTTGGAATAATAACAGTTGGCTCCATAGGTTTTATTTCTTCAAAACAAAGTTTTAATTATTTTTTGGCTAATATTTTCCGTGGTCCCTGTAGTGACACGACACTTTCAATGTGACCCTCATGATGAAAAGTTGTTAATTAAATCCCCATAATGAGCCTTGTTAGCAATTGTGGTCCAAACTCAAACTTCCGTTAGTCTCCTGTTAAACAAACTCACATGAATATCACGTGAAGGGGTTAAATTCGTCATTTCAATCCAAATTACGCAGGCCATAGACATATGTTGTTTGATTCGGTGTTGGATCCCGTAGAAAATTTGGTGGACGACCTCTTTCTTCTCCTCCATAACCTGGCGATGGATCCCGCAACAACAAAATTGAGCAGCTCATGTGGCTGCATCCTTGGCGAACACGAGGGTGAGACTGATGCGTTGGGTGTCACAACCCGTTCCCTCTTTGGTTTTGGTTTTGGCTTCCCTTACTTTTGGTTGCCGTTATGGAGTTGTGGTGTTGCTTGTCTTTCTTCCTGGGCGAGTTATGTTCCCCTGGTTATGCTTGTTCTTCTCTATATTCGATTTCCATCCCGTTTTGGGATATATATCATCTTGAGACCAAAATAAACAATTAAAAAAATTCATGCTCTTTTCTATACGAAACTCTTACCCTCTGTATATCTTATATATATTAGGCATATGTATGTGCCTATATATTTAATTTGCTGTCCATTTTTATCTTCATGCTCTTGTTTCCACTAAAATTCCACGGGAATCAATCAATCAACAGATACCCACGGCCTTCTTAATTTGGATTGAAATGACGAATTTGACCCCTCCACGTGATAGTCACGTGAATTTGTTTAACAAGAGACTAACGAAAGTTTGGATTTTGACCTCAATTGTTAACGGAATTCACCACGAGAGTTTAATTAACAATTTTTTAACCACGAGAGTCACATTGAAAGTGTTGTCACCACAAGAATGACGAAAAACATTTACCCTTACTTTTTCACTAAGAAAATGAATCCTATTATTGTTATGGAAATGTGGTTAGATATTAATCACTGTTTATTTTCAAGATATTCCTTCCATATCATGTTATCGAAATTTCTCCGGACCGAACTATGCTGACCGTTCTAAGCCGTTAGATTTGATTTGGACCGCTCACAACAAAACCGAGCTCATTGGTGGAATCGGATCTTAAAACCGGTATAATGCACGGGTAAAACCACTTACTCTCTCTTTCTCTCTCCGCTCCTCTTTCTTTGTCTTTCCTCTCTCTCTTCTTCTCTCGATCCTCTTTTGCAAAACCACCACCACCACCAGCCCCTACTCCATCGTTGTTGTGACGTCGCAGACCACCACCGTCGTCCGACTACCACCTCCGCCGTTGGATTCCTTCTCTCTTTGCAAAAGCCCCTCTTTTTCTCTCCAAAAGAGAAACGAAAGAAATTCCTTTTCCCAATTCTCTCGAATTCATCGCTCTGTTGCAGCAAGCGGGTAGTGGTTCAGGGGAGGTGGTGAACAACGCTGGCAGGGATCTGGACGGCAGGATGCAAGCGGGTTGTGGTTCAGGAGAGGTGGCGAACAACGCGATGCAGGGATCTGAACGACAGGATGCAATAAGTTCTTCCCTTCCCACCCATCAGTCTTTTTTATAATTTCACTTCAACCCGTGTCTAATTATCAAGATTCAAAACTACAATGAGCATTCTTAGTTCAAAACTGTTTAATTTAGTTTGAAAACTGTTTAATTTCAATAAAGAATGTGTTGATGGTATCTATTTAGAGTACCCATTTGGGTGTAAATGTAATTACTTGATGGTGGATTGAAGAAAATGATGTCCCTTTTTTTGGCTATATTCGTGGCAGATGCCATATTGTTTCGTTTGAATCGTGTTGTCAAGCATCGGATAAGTTATTGTTTCCTTGCAATGTGAGAGAGCAACTTGCCAAAGGTATGTACTGATTGATATACACTTGCCGATGTCTGCATAGTGAATGTTAAATTTTGGTAATTACTCATTATTAGGTGAACTATGATAGAATTTTTAAACTATTTGCTGTATCTGTATGGATTAATGATACTTTTCCATAGAATGAGAGTTTACGTTTTGTTGGGCTTCAAAGCTTAAAATGGTGCATCTAAAGGTTGCATATTGGTAGCATGCTCGTACCACTTATGCACATTTGAAATTGGTACTCATCGAAGTCTAAAATAACAAAGAAATTAGATATCATCACACATACACAGTGAAACGTTATGATGGTCGTTAACTCACTTCTTGTTGCAGTATTTTAAACAACACCACATAAGTAATAGAACCACCTTCCAAGCACAGGCAAATGCCACCACCACACCAAAAGAAACAAGATTGTTGTGCAATTATAAGTGTCTAATGTGCTTCTCGCTCTGAATATGTTTATAAGTGTCATTGAATTCTCCTTATAACTTTTTTTTGCATATTTTATAAATTGTTGGTTCTATTACTTTTTTTTCATACACCTATCAATTGATGGTTATATTGTACTGGTTAGTGTTTAGAAAAATTTATTCTTATAGTTTTTTCTCTCTTTTTGGCAGATTAAAGATTCAATTGTTGGATATGGATTCATGTTTTCTTTTTTTAGGAAAGCCAAGAAACTGATGCAGGAGTTCATTAGTATAGGGCATTGTCATAGATGTTATATATAGGCAAATGACACTATTAAGACTTATTCAGTTTTGTGTTTGTTAAATTTGATGTACTTGATGCTTTCTTTTAGTGTATCACACTTGACACTTGGCTTCCTTCAGTTAATGAGATGATTTTGTGTTATTCTTGAGATATTCTTAAGGATTTACCATTTTGCAACATTCAGCCTATTCATATATATTAAGTATGAACTAGTGTGGAACAATGACAATTATAGAACCAAAAAAAAAAAACACATTTTTATAGCATTCCCAAATGTTATGATCTATTAACTACAAGAAAAAAAGTGTTTTTGCGACGAAACTTTCAGCGACCATAAAAAATCTGGTCGCCATTGAGCCTAATCCGCGACGAAATTAATGATTTGGTCGCTAGAATTTCCTAATACTTTTTTTCGATTTATGTAATTTTTTTTACTCTTCTTGTGACGCACGATTTATATGTGGCGACTAAAATTTTTGGTCTTAATACCATTAAACAACGACGTCATAGAAGTCCCACATCACGCAGGAGAGAGAATTTTTTTGGTGCTGAGCATTTGGGTTACATATGCTTCAATTTCTCTGCATTTTTTGAGTTTCTGGTAAGAATCCCTATTTTTATCCACTGTCTATCTCACTTATACTTCAATTTCTATTGTCTTGTTGTTTGGGTTACTTTTGGTTAATCTGTTTTTGTTCCAATCTTTCTCGGTTGTTCGTATAGATTTTATAATTTTACTTTTCCTTTCAAAAAGTTGGTACAATTTGACTTTTATTTCGAACAGCAAAACCCTAACTTTGCAAATGGCATTCCTTGGATGTAGTTATTTTTATTTTTGCTTCTGTAATTTTCCAACCTATTTCGCATATGCCCAGATGCTGTAGAATTCCTAACAAATATTACATCATACAATTGATCTTTACTCTCTCAAGTCTCCTCTCTATTGGTTTTTCTTATGTTAAGCTGGGAGTTTGAATGCATATAACTTGTTTGATAGGGTCTCAGTCAGAAAAAATGCTTGATCACACAACATTAATATTCGTGTACATTCCATGACAAACCCCAGAAAATATGTGCAAAAGTAGGATTCTCTGCATGTTGGGAACTTGTTTGAGTACTCATTTACACTACACCACGTGTAGCCAACATAAGGGAGTGAAAGTCTTTAGTTGTTTTGCTGTTGTATAAGGGAGATGTTCAGAACTTCAGCTTGATTGGCTTAACACTTAAGGGAGTGAAAGCCTTGAGCATGGTTTGTGTTTATTGATTATGGTGTTTTTGATGTCAAAATCTGTTTGACATAAGGCATGTGAAAGAAATTATAGACCTCTGCTGTTAATCACAACAGAGAAAGAAGAAAAGCAAAGCTTTAGAGAAACTGACCTTTCATTCAATTGAAGCTTATTGATAATGTTTGACTAAATTATGTTGTTGAATGATCCTTATGATCTATTTAAGCCAGCAGATCTCAAAAAGAAAAGAAAGAGAGATGGTGATGTTAAAGGCTTGCTATATATGGACTCTGATTTTTTTTTTGAGATGAGAGAGAAATAGATTAGATGATGTACTTTGCTAATGAATTTGTGCAGAATTTGGCCTTTGTTATCACGACTATAAGAGCTTGGCTACTAACCCCGACCTTCCACAGGCCACACCTCTCCCCGAATTTTTGGTGATGAAAGGACTATATAGTGGATTAGCATTGGCTAGTTGACAACTCGTACACAAATGCAAAATATCAGGTATTTTAACTAATTACAAGTGCATTTTGAATGATTGTTTTGGAAATTATGATTTAGAATGAACATAGCTTAGAAAATGCGTTGTTAAGCACAAATGGTGCGTTTTTTTTTTATCTTTATTGTGGCTGTTATGTTTGCTTAGATTGGCCGGTCTTTTGATCAACATCTTTATATCTTCAATTACTTTTCAATGTAATCAGCTTCTTTTATACACAAAAAAAATGCAGAAACGGTGCATGGCCAATGCGATTAATCATAAGCAAGCATGAATATGCATACCAGGAAGATTGCGTCTTTTTCTTAAACACTATGAAGATGCTAAACAAGTTTTCATTTGTCTCTTCTGTTTACTGTATGTTTTATAAGTTTAGTATTTGTAGGTTTTTTTTCTTTCTTCTGGTGAACATGTAGAATGGAACAACATGCGCAAAGACAAGGGCATATGGACAAACGAGGTTGCGGAGATGAAGGCCGTAAGAATCAGTTATCCTATGATTTTATTACCGTACTTCTCAATTTAAGAATTACTTACACATCATTTTTCTCTTTTGTAGAAAAGAATGGAGGATGAGAAAAAGGGAGTAGGCTACGATGCTCGCAAGCATTTGATGCTCACACCGATCTCACTGTTAAAAGGAGGGAGGAGGGAGGAGAGAGGTGGGGGAAGGAGGGTGAGATCGGTGTAAGCATCCAATGCTTGCGAGTACTGTAGCTAGTTCCGAGAAAAAGATTAAGAACAATTTGGTTCAGAGTTCAAGAGCTCCATTAGATCAAATAAGGTGTCTATGACAAAAGTGTCATGATTGATGAACTTGTGTCAGACAATATTATGTTTGTTTTATGTACACCATCGGTGGTTAATATTAATGTGCAATTGAATTTGCGTTATAGTTATCTATGCAGTACATTGATTTGAATTTGCATTATAGTTGTCTATGCAATACACTGATATCAACCTATGTTTATGAAGATAAAACATATTGCTATCACGGAAAATATTCAAATTCTAATAAATAAAAAATATACTTGTAGGTGACCTAATGTTTGGTCGCCTTTCCAAGATAATGGTTGTGGTAATACCTTCCCAATTTGGCGACAAGATTATTAGTTGCGTTTAATGATTGGCGACAAAAGGCTGAATGTTTCGTTGTCGCAAAGAGGAAACTCAACAGTGACTAAAGTATTCATTTAGTGCGACAAAACAGTTTGGTCCCAGTTAGTTTTCAGCGATTAAACACAAAATATTGGTCGCAATAGGTTATCCGCGTCGAGGAAAAAGCGATGAGAGGTAGCGATGACTTTTTTGATTGTGGATACTATTCAGCAACGAAATCTTGACTTTTGGCGATCAAAGGCTTTTGTCGCCAATCTGATTTTTCCTTGTAGTGTCATGACTTGTGACAGTTTATGGTTTATGATACTCTTATTTTGGATTGATGGTAGTTTATGATGTTATTATTTGAAAGTTATTGTGCGTTGGTTAGATATCACAAATTTGAATCACATTACCAACATTTCAAGAAAGCAATTCATAATCAATTCTAGTTGGTATATAGAACGTACCACGTCAAAGATATCACATTCTCGGTCACGTACCAATCGAGAAAACATATTTTCGCATTTGTAAATTAATTATTATGAATTATTATTAATTTTCATCTCATTTAAAAACATTGTTCATGAGGGTTTGAAATATCCAAACGATGATGTAACCATCTTCAAAAACATATATAATAGCACTTTAAAAACGTGCTTTTCTCTGCGAGTTAAATGAGCAAGGCTAGCATGTGGTTGAATTATTGTCTCTGAGATTGTCATTGGATGTATTGAAGTGTACGATACTTATTTATGATACTTAATTTGTAGTATATGTAATGTTGAAGAAGGGTTGTGTTGGAGTTGTAAACGGTTATAAGATATTATTGTCTGTCTGAAGAAGACTTTTGTTAGGATTGTGATAGTTTATTTGTTGCATATATATGAATTGTTATTGTTTGTTGAAACCTTGTGAAAGGACTATGAAACTATGATAAATAAATATGAAGATATATGAATTGGTATTACAAGGATGAAAACTTGTGAAAGGTTATGAAATTAAACCCTAAACCTAAACCCTAGCGATGACACAAAAACTCCCACGTGGGAATGAAAATAAAATAATATAAAAATTAAAAAAAGCATATTAAAGAATTCATAATAATTAATTTACAAGTGTGAAAAATGTGAAAAAAAAAATGCAACGCTCGTGATCTCATCCTCTACATTTTGACGATGGTTACATCGTTGTTTGGATTTTAAAACCCTCCAAACCCTCATGAACAATAATTTTTTTTAAAAACTTCAAAATTAAGAAAATTCATAATAATTAATGTACAAGTGCTCGTAGTGACAAGCTCTACAACTCTCGTGAAGGTTACATCGTCGTTTGGATTTTTAAAACCCTACAAACTCTCATGAATAGTATTTTTTCTACGGCATTCAAAATTAATAAAAAATGATAATAATTATTGTACAAGTGTAAAAATGTAACAAAATAAAAATAAACAAGCGCTCGTAATGTCAAGGTTTACAACTTTCGTGAATGGGTCAACTCCGAAATGCCACACCATAATCTATGAACCCTAGATTTATATTTTAACTATCAATTGTCCTTTACGTTTACGCTCCATTCTTCTCATTGGATTTCGTTTTTCAAATTTTCTTTTTTGAAAACATGATCTTTTAGTGGATAAAGAAAGATGAACGGTTCGGATTGTTAAAATCATGTTCCGATATTTACAGTTAATTGAAATATGAGTCAATGTTATATAGTTTCTAGAAACTTTATAAACTTCGAGATATATTTTCACTAACCCTAAAAATCTGAATGTGATATCAACGATCCAAACCATTCATCTTTCTACATCTATTAAAAGATCATATTTTAAAAAAAGCAAATATGAAAAGAATGAAATTCGGTGAGAAGAATGGAGCGTAAACGTAAACGACAATTAAATATAAATCTAAGGTTCATGGATTATGATGACGAATTTCAGAGTTTACCTCTTCACGAAAATTGTTAAACTTGTCATTACGAGTGTTTGTATATATTTTTTACACTTGTAAATTAATTATTATGAATTTTATTAATGTTTTAATCAAATGTGCTATGTGGCAGCTTTTGGTGATTCGCTAGGGTTAGGGTATAATTTCATAACCTTCACAAGTTTTCATTCATTTCACAAGGTTTCAACACACAATAACAATCTATACATATGTAACAAATAAACTGACAGAATCCTTCTTCAGACTGACAATAACATCTCATACCTTGTCACAAACCCAACACAAACCTTCTTCAACATCACATAAACTACAAATTAAGTATCATAAACAGGGTTGTGTTGGGGTTGTGACAGGTTATGAGATATTATTGTTAGTCTGAAGAAGGCTTCTGTTAGTATTGTGACAATTCATTTGTTTCATATATATGGATTGTTATTGTGTGTTGAAGCCTTGTGACAGTAAAATTCACATGTTTTTATGTTGGTGTGGCATTTGTTCTCTAGAAATGCTACCTACTATAAAACCAAAACATAACATTTGTTCAAAACTCAGTACCACATTATTCAAAAATCTGTGTCTTACTACCATGGCAAGCTCAAATGGCAAGCTCAAATGTAATAGGTGATTCGGGAAGCGATTAAACAAGAGTCCACACTGCCTTCTTATTACGGTGAATGAAATTGCATCTTTAATTTTGACGTTTTGCCATCAGGTGTAGTATTTCGTACAATTATCTATAGTCACTGTTTTCAAATCCAAATGTATTATGTTATGCTTGTCTTTGAATTCAGACATGTAGTACATTTTACAGAGGCCAATTTGGGTTTCTGTTTGAATTAGTGCTTATGTTTTTCAAATCTCATAAGTTTTCATAACCAATCATTTGTGCTTAGAAAAGATCATAAACTTTCATAAGCTTTCATAAGCAATCTTAACTTGAATAACTTGTATCAATTTGACTTATTTCATGGCATGGAACCAAACTATATCACACAATTCAACTGCTACATGTCGTCACAACTTTTCATAAACTTTCATAACCTGTCCGAATCAATCTATAATGCACAAAACACATTCTTGGTTGTAGCAAGAGCAAATGCCAAGATAACATTTTCCATAATTATATCCAACCTCTATGTAGTACAACCATACCCATCCATTCTCCTTATACAAAAGTGTCTAGAGCAAGACCAAATGTTACCTATAAATAAGGTGAAATATAACAAGAAAACATAGTTCAGTTAATTAACAAGCTAAAAAAGTTTTTATAAGAAGAAAAAAAAAATGAAGTTAGCAATATATTCTAATCAACTAAAAGCATCAAAATATTCTTCTCAAAGTTTTAAATTTCTAGTAACTAAAGACTGAGGAAATGCAAAGAAATAAGCAACTGACATGCACACTCCAAGTAAATGAATTGAACAATCTATATAATATTGTATATTAGAAGTTCTCGAACGATATGAAACTTAACATTTAGAAAAAAAGATTGATACTTACAAGGGTGAGAGATATCAAAAGCGAACAAGCCTACAAAAACTTAATTGTGCTTATAAATTATGTCAAAAAAGAATATAGATAGCTAAGATGAAACATTTGATAAAACAACAAGTCAAGAAATGATATATATATATATATATATATTAAGAATTTCAAAACAATAAGAACAAGGAATAACATGAAGGCAAGGAACCTATACAAGCTTGTCTTGCTTGTAAAACCTTCCACATTCGGAAACAAGATGAATACATTATGAGTAAGAGATATCAGAACTTGGCCAACAAAAATATAAATGAACAATGACTCACCTGTGTTTGTCTCAATTCTTGCCCATAAACTGGCCCGTAAAAGATTCCATTTACCACATAACAAATTGTAGTGACGACTAAAGAAATGAACTAATCCCAGCAATAAAAAGCCATCCACCCATTTTACAATCCTAAAAATAGCCTTAATGTATTACTGATGTTTCTCTTAACCTTTACAAGTATCACTTTTGCTAAGAAATTTCCAAAGCACTTGTAAGAAACATCATTACAAACATGTGGTGAGCATATCTAATAGACATTGAATCTCAACAACACAGAACAAACCCAACCAATGATAAATATTAAAATTGTAAAAGCAAATAAAATTCAAGCTTGATAATGAGTAGAATGAATAAAAACCTCAATAACAATGAAATGATATATGCTAAAGATTAAAATTGGGGGTTTTTGTTTTGCTGGTAGAAGGGGGCGAAAACACACATAACAAATTGAATGCAAATGAAATCCAAAAATTTACATGCATTTTATTCACAACCTTACCCCTTCAAATTGAGAGAATTGAGACGACAAACCAAGCGGAGACGATAAGAGAGAGAGCATGACGATTCCTATTGAGGGATTTTGATGTCATACCCAACTGCAAAAAGAAAAAAATAGATAAATTTAGACAACAATCAAATGGAATCCAATCACAGATTGAGAAAGATGAGCATAAAATCATGCATATAGAAACAATAACTGTCAATTTGCCCAAACCATGCCCATCAACATTCTTCCTTTCCAAAACATCAATAAAGAAATATAAGACCCAACAACTTTACATGAAAGAACCATGAACTGAAAGGACGTTAGAATCCATTTAAGCATGCTAAAACAAAATCAGAATAACAGATGAGAGACGAACAGTCTTTGTTCGTACCTGATTTTCTAAAGCTGTGGTGATCAGATTGACCTAAATTTTTGATATGTTATAGTACTCGAATAGACGAACAACTTTCGTGAAGAACACTATTCGATTGAGTTACAGAAGATAGAGTTTTGGGTTAGGAGGCAGATGCGAGGATGGGGTCGAACTATCCGAGGGGGTTGGCGGAGGCCCAGTTGGCGTTGATGTAGGTACAACACCGGCAAACCCAGCGCATACAGCCCAACACCACCACACACTGACGAGCACTCTGTGGGAATTGCAGAGTCATCGTTGATGGAGAGAGATGGAGAAGAGAAGAATGAGAGGAGAGATCGAAAGGAGAGGGAAGTGAAGAAGATTAATGGGCTTTACCCGTGAAAGTATTGATAAAAAAAACCCGTGAAGTAGAGAATCGTCCGGTTGTACCAATAGACTCGGCTGATTATAGCTGTTGGATTTTCGTCCGCACGGATGGTTCGCACAAGAGACTCGCACATCATCTTATAGTCCAATGGAAATTGTGTGGGGCTCCCCAAACCCATATGTGAGAGCTAAAAAGGTTGGTCTTTGGGTTTAATGTTAATCCCAACCCAACAACTCCTCATGCAATTTCAACCCATCAAACGTCAAACCAAGCCCAACAAAAGATCCATTAGAACAAAGCAAACAATATTTCATGATTTTTGTTCAAGTAGATTTCTTTCTTGCGCAAAGCCTTGAAACTTAAACTGATAAAATGCAGAGAGTGCTTATACCCCTGGTATTTTATACATACGTTCCTGGATCCAGCTGGAAGATGCAAAATTCACTTTGCAATACATATTTTAATTAGCATGATGGGGATTTTTCTCCTTTTTTTATTCCATAATTTCAATTTCTACAAGATTTTTCCAAGATTTTGATAAGATATTAACATCCTTCAGGCAGATAAACTTGTGGGCTCCATGATTAGGAAGGAGCTTGCTTAACTGTCCTCTAAGCCAGGGCACCAAATTCCCAGGCAGGCCTTTGGATTCCACAGAATTTCTACCTCTTTTAGTTTGAATATCCCATCGTATATTGATGACATACTAATTCCCATGCAACTCCGGTATCACATGAGGTGATAGTGTATTTTTGACATTCGAGACAAACGGTACTCTAAAACAGAGCCAGATCTCAAGAAAAATTAGCTTTTTTATATTGAAGGAGGAGATGACTTTTTCTCCGTGGCTTCACTGGCTGTGCCACCCATTGAATTTGGTGATGCGAACATGATTAAGAAATGGTGAATAGAAAATATAATTAAATAATGTTCACAATGTGTGATCTCTTTATGTTATTTTATTTTAATTTTTTATATATGTGAGCAATCAGATTTTCAATCTGCTGGTGCTGATGTGAAGAATTTAATACAAATAGCTCATATTTTGTAAAGATCCAGATCACTGAGAAATAGATCGCTTAAAAAACTGACATAATTTGTCTTAAGCAAGACATTTCCTACTTGAAGGCCGGGCGGCCAATGAACCGCAGGGGATTATGAATCATTTTAGGGTTTGGCATTAGCAATACCGTATATTAATATTTCACTCTGCTTGTAAATATGAGGTCCTCGATACTTGGCAAGGATATCATCTGCATTCTTCACATATATTGCGTTTATTAACACACAAGAAATAAAATATTAAGTGAATTCTTCCTACCTTGAAATTAATTATGCTATACTCATACCTAAGTAACCAGGTATGAGATCACCAAGGAAGGTTATTTATCCCACACGTGAACAACGGTGTATCATTCTCGTTCACGCCTTCTCTCAATCAAAATAGATGCTTACTTTTTAAGTTTTGAGAATGATACATAGTTGTTCATAAATGACATAAACAACTCTTTTGGTAACAATTTCTGGTTTAAATTGGGTATTGCATAACTAATTTCACAGTGTAACTTACTTATTTATTTCATTTCTTGTGTATTAATAAATGCAATATATGTCAGAATTACAAGTGATACACATACTCGCATACCATTTATGGTAAGTAAACATTCACTAAAACTGAACAAAAAAAATTGTGTAGAAATAAAATATTAATTGATACAATGAATAGGAAAAAGGGGAACTTCAGAGTTGTGGGTCGTCAACTTCAATACGACTAGTCAAATTATACAGTGTCCAACAATGGCCGAGGAGAAGGAAGCAGTTGGAAAGGAGCACTTGGGCGACCAGCAGAGTTGCTAACGTATGCCCATGATTAGAAGTCGATCGGTTGTTAGGCAACCGATAGGAAATAAAAAAAGGTAAATTCATATTAGATACCAAGTTGGGTATAGGTTTTAAGGAAAAATATCATATTTAAGAAAAAATACCAAGTCTAATTAAATATTTTATGATAAGCCACAAACTTTATTGCAAGTGATCCTATAACTAAATAAAAGATATGAGAGATTACCATATTGTCCTCAAGTTTATTTTTTTCATAATTTTATAAGGCCTTTAGAGCTCGGGGTTAACTTTGAAGGTTTAGGGTTTTAAAAGATCGGTCAAGGTTTGGGGTTGATCATTTTGGGTTTAGGGTTTTAGAATGTCCTTGGGAGGAGCTTAGGACTTAGGGTGTAGGTCTCGGGTTTTGGGCGAAGCCCAAAATCCGGGAACTAGACCCTACGCCCTAAGCGATTAACGTAATAAAAAGAAATTTCTTCTAAAAAAATTCATACTCATGCTTGTTAGTTACAATTCGTTGGGAAAGTTAATGGCTATAACTTTGTGATGGTAGGGTTGGACATTATTGTCATTTTACTTAGCATATTAGTTTGACTTTTCAACTAGTACCTAAACTAAAACTATGATATTTTAACTTAAAGTTATTTTGAATTTGGTATTTAAACTAAAAACTCCCAATAAAAAAAGTGTAAGTTTTTTCTAAAAATTTATAATTAAATACCTATAAATCAAAATTTTGATTGATCGTAAACACGCACTTATACTGATATAAACTTTCCTTGGCCTAAAGCATTCTCGGAGCCTAGAAGGCCCACCCACCATCACGACAGGGTGCACATGATTGAAGTCTGGTTTTCTTTTAAAAAAAATCTTGGGTGGTACGTACGATTCAATGGTCCGATCATTAAATGATTCAGATTAATTTGCGATGGACTTCAAATGAATCTTAAACTATTTAATAGCACGTACTATTGAATGATATGTATTATTAAAGTTAGACTCTTTCTTTTATAAAAAAATTTGTTTAGTCTTTTTCTTGATGAGATATTTCCTCTTGGCCCCACTTCGTACAACGAATTGTCTTGTTGGATTGACTTAATTTGAATTAAGTGGAATAACAATTATGAAGTTTTTGGAGTAATATCGGACTAAGCCACAAACCAAAATATTTTTTAAGACCCAAGACATGTTTGTTATTTTTAATTACTTTTGCGTAAACCAAAACTCCATTTCTCCTTCTTCACATGTTTCTTTGTTGATTTTTGGATTTCTGTTGCTGTCGAGCTGTTGAAACGAAAAATCTCATTTTTTGTTCTTGCACAAATTGTAGATTGCGATTTGGGTAAAGGGTGGGGAGCGACAATTGGGCTGGTGGAATTCTGGTTGCTAATCGAATTCTGAAATTTTAGGCTATGGTGGGACTGGGGTCACTAGAGAAGGGCGTAGAGTTTAGGCGTGGAGTTTAAATAACCTTCCTTAAAGCTCGTGATTAAATAACAACACTTAAGGGGTGTGGAGTTCAGATAAGTCTCATTTATTTTAATTATTTGATGCACCAAATATGAGATTATAGTCTCAGTTAGTATTGTCCCTCGACGTGTAACAAAGAGGGCCTTCTGATATTGCTTGGAGTCTTAGGCTTGTAAGCTTTACCAATTATAATTTCACAAGCATTTGTAAATATAAAAACAAAATCCATTTATATAAATTTGATGGGATTGAGGACATTGCATATAAAGTTGTATAAACTTTTAATAAGGTAAAGCCAAAGTGACAGCAGTAAGGTTTGCATAGCCCTCTCTGAATTTTTTTCTTCTCACCAACTTCATGATAGCACACCATTTGACAAGTCACAAAGCTATGCACAGACACAGAGTCTCTCTCTCTCTCTCTCTCTCTCTCTCTCTCTCTCAGAAAAACATCTTAAAGATTCTTCCTAGGCAATCAATCATTCACCAAAATTAGCCCAACCGTTGAAGCCCGCGTAGACTCTCTCTCTCCCCCCCTACCTCCTTTGCTGTCCTTCTCGCTATCCCTCTCTGTTTCTGAGTAGGTGGCGAAGATCACAAAGAAAAAGAACCCACTCTCCCCCCATTATACGGTCCCAACTACCCATTTGACTCATTCTTCTAATTCTCGACAGCAAAATCCCAAACACCCTCGATTCCTTTCCCCTTTCTGCAACGAATTTGAACTTGGAATCAAGCATTTCGGACCAATCCACCATTTGAGATCTATCAGGAACCCAGATTTCTGAGGCAGGCCCCAGGCGGAAGAAATCGAGCATTTGGGGCCAAACCCATTTGACCCTTTTGGTCGAATTTTGAAAGGAAGAGGAAATCGCAGAGGAGCTGATCCGAAAACTGTTCAGATTCAGAAACCCTAAGGTATTCCCTTTCTTTTGTTCTTTGAATTCAGAGCCGATGAGAAGGAAATTTGGAAATTTGGGTTAGACCCAGATGCGAGAGTTCTCTGGAAACCCTAATCCAAGCCCTAATTTGCCTTGAGAGTGCAAATCCTGTGGTTGTTGTTTTGATGGAATCGCCTTTTTCAAGCCTAGTTTTTGTGGTTTTGGGGTTTGCTATTAGCCTTTGTGCTCTTCTTGTCGAGTCTCAATCTCAAAATGGAGTGAATGTCTTGTCGCGACCTCCCTCGCCACCACCTCCACCACCTCCACCACCTCCACCATCTCCATCGCCACCTCCCCCGGAATCTCGGCCACCGCCACCTCCAGAATCTCTGACCCGGCCGCCACCAGAATCTCCAAACACACTGCCTCCACCAGAATCTCCGAACTCGCCATCCCCACCAGAATCTCCGAGCCCGCCAGCACCTGATCGGCCTGCAAGTCAGCTAAGTTCCAATAATGATTCGAATAGGCCTCCGCCCCCACCTCATAAGAGGCAGAAGCCTAGAAATGCTCGTCGTGGACATCCTCCGCCGCCCCATCGAGGGCACGAGTACAAGGCGGGGAAGAAGATTGGACTGTTGTTCGTCGGTATCGCTGCCATTCTTCAGATTGGTGTAATTGGGTTCTTGGTTTTCAAGAGAAGGCAGCTTCTAAAAGTCAAAGATAGATATGAGACTTGTTCTTGAATATTTTGGTATCAGATTTCGCACAAATTCTTTTGTTTTGCTGAGTGCATTGGAGTTGGAGCTACTATTGGATTGGAAATTCTTCGATTGAGCACATCATAGTGGGGCTTTTACTGAATTGAGATTCTTTGGTGAATGGCTGGCATTATATGAATCACAGACAGATCTATATGAATTGCAAATGGATCAGAGGATTGGTGGCTGCTCCGATCGGCCTCCTTGCGGTTGCTCTGTAAATGGGTTATTGTTGCTTGAAATTTTTTTCATGTTTCTTTCATTTTGTGTTGATTTTTTTGTTCTTTAGCTTGTTTACACGGCTTATAATTTAAAGTAGAAGAAACCATTTTAGGATTTGTGTCTTGACTCTTGAGCTACTACCCTTTATTTTTTCCAAACTAACTTTGACCTTTTGACTGTATAACAATGTAGAAATCATGGAAGGATTACAATTACAATATCTAATTTTCTTCCTTTGCGATGATATCGGGTTTTCTTTATTCCTGCTAACTTTGTCCATGTGAATGTATAACAATGTTAGGAATTACAATTACAACAGCTAGATTTCTCTTTGTATGAATATATCCAATCTGAGCTCTTGACATCTTGATAGATTGATTTCTCTACGTTACATTTGTCTATGGTGCTAGACTTTAGAGTAATTGCTAGAAATTCTGATTTTTGTTACATCTTTATGCTATATGCATCACGCTTGAACTTGCTTAAACTTTTTCTTTCTTGGTTTTCTGGTAGTATTTAGAAAATTGTCTCCTTATAATTCACTTTGAAACTGGAACTAGCTGCATCTGCTGCATACCTGCAAAGGGGTTTGTTTTGAATATATTTAGGAGAACAGCCACCATTGAAGTAGGAAGTGTAGTATACTGTCAGAAATTAGCCTGGCCATGAAAACACAGCAAGATTTATGTGTTGTCATTTTACTTCCTTCAAATTTAAGTTATTCTACATCGTCGTTTTTGGTTCCTAAATTGTTTCTCAGCTTGAACCTGCGAGTGCAAGATGAGAATTACGTATGTCATGTCATTGAAATGGAATTAGATGTGAATTTGATTTGTCATGCTTCTCAGCCTGAACCGTCTAAGTTTTCTCACTCTGCATTGGAGTCTTCTCATGTATACATTCTATCTGAATTCCAAATTATGGAAAAAAAGTGTTTTGACTCAACCTTCGCTGTAGAAACTGAGTTTATCTGATTTAGACGTGTCATGTTCACTGAAGATATATTTATGGATAGGAGCCTTATTCAAGCATTGTACCGTGCTTGTTCTTCCGGTTCAGGATAGTTTCCTTGATTAATTGTGCTGCATTGGAGGAAGATATGTAATGGTTGTTTGATTTACCTTATTATCTGATCATCATGGACATGGATTGGGTGAATGAATTATCAATTTTGCTGCTGGTTTTGTGTCTGAACGACGCGTTGAATCCAGTGATACAGTTTTTTTGCCGCAAAATCAGAAGTTTAAATCTACTTTTACTGTTGATGAGGGCTATTGTTCGTAATACCGTTTGCGTTGTGCTCAGATTGTGGAAGAAATACTGTCTCCTCTGGTTATATTGGTCCTCAACTTTATCTTTTCTCTGTTTTGTTTATGTTCTAAGTTGTAGATGACCGGATAAGAAAAGGGAAGACGACGATCAAGGGCTCATCTCGACGTGTGAACGGAGGACCATGGCGATGAGAAAAACGACAGCTACCCAGTTTCCTTGCAATAGCTGTGAACTGAGCACCAATTTCAGGAAGTTGACTCCTTACGGAGTTAAAGTTGCACAAACAGAACATAATGTGTGGAGAATATAGTTTGTTTGACTATGATAGTTTCCTTAGTTGTAACTTGGAATTGACTTGACAAATTTTTTGCCTATTTTTTCTAGGGGTGGGCACGGGCGGCCCGGCCCCAAAAATGAAGGGACCGGACTGGACCATTTGTATTTAAAACGGGGCGGGGCGGGGCGGGTTGTCAAATTATTAGAAGTGGAACTGGACCTAACCCGGACCGTTTGAAACGGGCCGAGTCCTACGGGTCCAGTTTGTTAAAAAAAAAGGCAATAAGCAGCAAGCTGTTGCACTGCAATGCAGTTTGCAATCCAATAAGGCAGTAGTCATCCAAATTCCAAACATCATCAAATATAGACATCCAATTCAAACATCAAAATAACATCCAATTTCCAAAATAAACTTAATAACATCCAAAATACCATCCAGATTACAAATTCCATGCTTTCCAATGTTTCCATCCAGGATAATTCATCATTGAATCTGCCAAAAAAAAAAATATTGATTATTCTCATCTCACATATTTTGAAAGCCTCGTTGATTGAATCATTGAATTGAATTATATTAATTTGAGTTTAAAAATATTACCACAACTCCTTTATTCTTTTCAATTGTTTGAGTTCCAGGTACACTTAAGCGGCTTGGACTTGTAGTATTTGATTTTCCTTTTTCATGCTCTACAACAAAGAATAAAAGGAGCAAGTTAACGAATAGAAAACAAAACACTTAAAATAAACCAAAGTTACCAAACTACACAAAACAAAACAATTACCGGTTTCACACTCTTGATAAAATTCGAGCTCGGACGCACTTGCTTCATACTCAATGTTGCTAATGTCTTCACTTCTTATCCAATTTTGTAGGTGTTTACACTAAAAATATCCACTGGGCCAGAGCCTTGTTTTGGTGATGGTTTAGGCCTCAAAGAAAAGGGCCCAACACAGTTCAGTAAATAAAAAGAAGAAGGCCTACATTTTCTCTCTCCACTATCAGCATTAAATGCAAAAACACTCGGCATTTTGGAGGGAAATATTCTATAGGTAAAAAACTCTCTCAGTGGGAGTAAGCTGATCAGAGATATTATCAATACTTTCCAGATTGAGCCTTACCTCACAGAGTATTCAAGACGGTCACAGACACAACTTGACAACTACTGTATAGATTCCAATTGGTTTATATAAACGAAGGAAGAGTTCAAGCACAAGAACACTCAAACAATCAAAAAACATAACTCTTAAGTTCAAAAGACAACCTACAAAGGAAATCCCTCAACCCTCTTTCAGCATACAGATCATCTAGTTTTATTTCAACGAAATAAAACTCATTATCTGTGATCATCTATTCACACTGCTTGTGTAGTTGGTGACTTTGAGATTAAGGATTAGAATTCTAGGATCATACCTCCTAAAATCTTTAAGGAATAATGAATTAGCTCTGCAATCAAATCCCTTCCATTTGATAGTATCGATTTACCAATCTTAGACCAACGTGTCTTTGATTATTTCCCTTTACAAGGAAGCAGCATTAGGACCATCCCGATAGACTTATATCCAATCCGATGGGAGTCTCACCAATCACACCTGACCCTTATATGTAGGATTGTTGTACTTTTATTTATATAAAGTCTTTCAATATCAGTTTTTACATTCTGTCTTTACATTCAAGTCTTTATCTTCTGTATTTACTTTCAAGTCTTCATTTTCTGTCTTTACATTTTAGTCTTTATCTTTTGTATTTACTTTCAAGTCTTCATTTTCTGTCTTTACTTTCAGTCATTCAATTTCAGTCTTTACTTTTCTCATGTATGCGTAAGAGTGGAGTGTTTTGTCTATAACCAGTTTATAACAAACCCCATCTTAGCAGTCTCTGGTATAAACATCGAGAGACAATTAAAAGTCCTTAACAAGCAAGGCAATAAAAAAGAACCTAACAAAGAGGCTATCCGATAAGCCCCAATCCTTTGTAAGAAAATTATATTACTTGTGGCGCAAGTATCTAACATGTTTATAACATAATTTAACCTAATGTAACAACATATCATTCCATTGGCAGAAGCTAATAATGACACGCCTGACAATACACCAACATAAAGGCCTAATAAGAAATCCTTCAAAGGAATAGAAGTGAAGCCTGCTGAAATCCCAATAGCGAGAAGGTGATATCTTGCGAATAGCCAATGTATGTTCCTTACCTGTGTTCCACAAAAAGGCACCGAACATGAGGCATATCAATGACTCCACTGTTTTAGGAGTGAGAGATGATCTAAAGGGATCAATTACTCTCTTTCCAGTGCTAAATGCACTCTTACTAGCAACTGTTGACACTTGAATTGCCAACACATATTTAGCTACCAATGCAAGGATGGAATATGTGCTCCTCCCTTTCAACTTCCACCATTTCAAAATGTCAAAAGTTTCACCTTGTTGTGTTTTCTCAAGTCTGTCTAGGAGATACTTATCCACCTCATGTGCAAGCACAATATCCCTAGATTCAATGTTATTCACAACATTTTGGAAAAACAAAGCTAGATTCAATGTTATTCACAGCATATAAATTAGGTTTAGTTAATGTTTTGGTGCAAATATATACCTAGATTCAATGTTATTCACAACATTTTGGAAACCCCAAAAACTTTATATATAACCGAACCTGAAGAACATTACAAGTCAAGACTCAAACTAACAACTCAAATTTTTCCCTTCCAATTTCAATGAACATTAGTTCATAAGAACTAGAACTACGGAATCTTACAAGTCAAGACTCAAGTCAATTTGGGAAACCCCAAAACCAATTTTAATTTAGGGTTCGTCTAAAATTAAAACATCATCAGATAGCAATTTTAACAATAAATTCCAAAACATAGCTACCCACTGAAATCAATTCAGCATGAGGAGATTTACAGCCATAAATTCCAGAACCACTTCAAATTAAGAAAGAGTTGTTACCACCCTAAACCCTAGATTCCTTGACCCTGGAAAACTCATCAATTCATTCAATTTATTCAGCAACTGGTGGCGATATATATACTTGTAACAATCATGCAAGTAATGCACATGAACATTGAGCATACTCCATATCAAGCCAGATTGAAAATTTCAGGTATAATTAATGGGAAAATATATAGGAAGAAAAAGGCTAAAGATAACATAAACATACCGACAGTGTCGAGAGCTCGAAGAACCAAATAAAATATGCAGACCTGCAAAACCGCCAAAGTCGACATTAGAAAATCACAACAAAAACAAGCAAAAGATTGAAATGTAACAAGAGAAATAAAATGCAGTACTCTGTACGGACCTTAAGAAAAGAAAAGAAGTAACTCCATGTCTAGCCTCCCATACGACTCAAATTCCAGAAAATACAGACAAAGACAAACAAAACCAGAAAAACAAAAATCTACCCACACAAGTAAATTATCATAATAGAGTTTAGGGTTTATGGTTTAAAAAATTAAAAAACCAAATAAAAAAATTCGTATCCGTAATCAGCTAAGCATCCAATTCCCAAACCCAACTACATTAAAACTGGATTCTTTCAAAGAATTCAACTTTTCGGCTTAAAATTCAAAATCCATAGCCAAATTAAAGATTTAAAAACTCCAACTGTCGAATTGCTTAGGAAATTAAAACCGAAAATTAAAATGTCAAATTAAAATCGGTAATTTCCTTAAATTTTCTAGGGAAACAAACACATAGGGATTTAGGGATTCGAATAAAACCTTTTGGGACTTGGGCTCCTCAAAAGATCAGAGGTTTCGCAGTCACCTCTATCGTTGGACTCCGAGAGACTGGATGAAGTCGTTGGACTGTAATTTGAGATCATAAATTTTGAGATCTTATGGACCAAATCATCAAAGTAAGCATAATTCGAAGAATTGAGAAAGAGATCAAGAATCTTACAGTTTTTGGAGTCGAATACTCAGTCAATGACGAAGCTCGAGCTTTCGGAAAGAGTGAGGAGGACTGGAGGAGGTCCAGGAGGACTGGAGGACTGACGAAGCTCGGAGGACTGGAGGACTGGTCCAGCAGGACTGACGAAGCTCAAGCTATTTGTGCTGTGTGTCGAGTGATGAGGACTGGAGGAGGTCCAGGAGGATCTTGCAGCAGACTTGGAGACTTTAGGGGAACTCAAATCAGCGGTTCAAATTCTTTCTAGTAGGTCCAGGTCGGAGGCCCGTTTATTCATATTTTTGGACTCGCCCCGTTTTTTTTTTAAATTTTTTGGACCCGCCCTGTCTCCGCCCCGAACTGTATAGACCCACTCCGACCCGTGGGTCCAGGACCCGTTTGCCCAACAAATAAAAAGTAAAGGTCTAGAAGACCAACCCAAACACACAAACAACAAACAAGATGAAGAAACATGATAAGCAACCCAAGCAAGTCCAAACAAACAAAACTAAGGATCTGTTTGCAGATTCTATGTAGTAAATACTTTTGTTCTTAAGCGTTTCTGTTAGATGCAGGGCAACTTTTATTTAAAATCCAAAATGTTTTATGAAAAACAAATGATATGTGCTTTTATAACCTCATATTAATTTTAATTTTTTGTGTCAAACATTGCTAGAAGTGCTTAGTTATTGTAAAATGCTAGTGTCTATCATCAAATCCTTCTCATGCGTGGCAGAGGGATGCTGTAGAGGGTAGACCACTGAGTAGAAATTCATTCATTACCTCAAACAAAGCTGAGAAATCAAGCACTGATTGAGCAAGAATATAAAACCCTTTACAAAAATTTTGGTATATTAGGGTGGAATTTGAATTATATATGTAAATTGTAATATTGTCAATTTTGATTTTGTTCTTCGGATCTCTGGTTTTAAATTTTTATTAAATTTGATACTTCACTTCTTTTAGTTTTACATAGCTTTTGTATCTGGGTTGGATTCTGGAGAGTGATTGATACGGTAGAGACAGAAAGAGAAGAAGAGAGTTGTGGTATTGGTAGTAGAGAGAGGAACGGAAAAGAGGAAGAAGAAGATGAATTAATGCTTCTTGGGTTTAATGGAGGGGCATAATAGAAAATAAAAGTAAATAAATAAACCCTGGTGCGTTTCTCAAAAATTAAACCACGTGAAAACTTATAGGAGAGAGTCTACATTGGACTCGCTTTTTGAGCGAGTCCGGCTAGCAATTCTCATTTGTTTAATATCTCACTCAGTCACATGATCCAAGTGTGAGTAGTTTGGACATTGAACAAATAATACAATGGGTGTGAGATTTAAGAGAAGAAAGACACCGATATTGCATATATTGGGTGAGCAAGGTGTCAAGATTTTAGAGAGACGGATGAACAGTTCCTTATTAACTAAATTTGAGATATTGTCCCTTTACTAATCATCCGAATACAGTCCTCTTGCATTTTACCACTGAGTTAAATGTGAGTTCCATCACACAAAATCTCGATGTGATTAAAAGTAGAACCACTCAAAAAAAAAACCTTTCCGACGTATTCTTGTATTCTTCAAGAGAAATAATAATATGACCCTTTGGAAAACACAAAAAGGAGTCCCATAGATAATAAAAAGGGCAAAAGGGCCAATTCATTACAGATGTTTCCTAAATTGGGATAAGGGCAAATGACAAAGAAGTGGTTTGCCAATGCCAATGCTACCCATTACACAACTCATCAGACCCCTGCAGTGGAGTGGGGAGGCCCCATATCATCTACCATTTCAACATGCTTCCAGTCAAACAAGCAAGTCCATAAATATCAGACATGTTTCTCAGAGAGGGGTAGAAATAGAAGATTAAGAAGAAGAAGATGATGAAATATCAAACAAAGCAAAAGACAGAAATGCTCCAGTGTGCATGGGCCCTACATTATTCACTCACTCACTCACTCGCAAAGCCTTCACTCTTCAGCAACAAATTAAAGCTCCCTCCCCAGCCACCAGCTGTATTTAGAAAAGAGTCCAATGACCCACCAGCAGCACGTACTCCTTTGGCCTTCAAATCAAAGTCTCCATAATTGAAACACTTTATTATTATTAACCATCTGCACCACCACAAAGGAAAGTTGCTTCAAATTTAACAACTGAAACAATGAATAATGAGAAATATTGGGAGCAGAAAGTAAATTGAATTTACCATTAGGACCTCCAGAATTGGAAGCAAGATCAAGCCAGCTGTCTCCTGAGCTCTTGGTTGGTTGCTGCCACTCTCCAAAGAAGTGGTGGAGTGACTTTTGGGATTCAGCTGCTGATTCTTTTTCTGTTTTCACTGATTTGAAATCAGTCCCCCAAACAAAACAATGTGGCTGTTGGTCCTCCCGTGATTGTTGGGAGGAGTAGTCTCTGTAGGAGTTCATTAATAAGTTCCTTCCATTTGCTGAAGAATCTGGAAAGAAAGCTAGCTCATCCACACCTTCCTTTGCTCCTTGAAGATACCTAATGGAAAAAGAAAGATCAAAACTTTATGAGACAATGAATAACAAGACAAAAATAAATCATGGGTTTTATTTGGTTTTACTTAATTAACACACTAACCTGAAAAAAAAAATGATCAAAAAGTTCAAAAATTTATGAGAAAAATTGAAAAACAAGACAAATAAATGATGGGTTTTATTTGGTTTTGCTTAATTAATCAACACAAACCTGTAATCTTTATCAGAATAAGATCCAGAGTTCAGAAAAAGCTGAGGGGTAGAACTGGAAGAGGAGGAAGAATGAGGGTAATTAAGGAAAGGGTAGAGTGATGAATTTGACTGGTGGGTTTGTTGAGTGGAGATTGATGAGGAGAGTGGAGTGAGAGTGTAGGAAGAAGAGGAGGTTTTGCAGAGGTTTCTGTGGAGGGAAGATGACGATGGTGAGGTGGCAGAAGGAGAAGGAGGGTGCTCAGCTGTTGCTGTGGACGCTGCTGTAGGAGATGATAATGCAGAAGAAGAAGAGGAAACTTCCACAGGCTTTCTTGAACGGTTTCTGCCTCTGTGCATGTGCCTCTCGCAGTACTTGGAGTCTGGATATGCTTCCTTTGAACACCTCCATTTTTTACCATCTGTTCTTCTGCACCTCCCTGGCTCTGGGTCTACTTTTCTGCCAAATCCCATCTCATAGCACCCCCATCCCACTGCACACACCCACACAATTACCTTAGACACCCAAAATTACAAAAAATGTAAAAAGTTTACAAACGTCAATAACTTATTTATATAAAAAAATTAGGTACAAACTTCTGAGTGAACTTACTGGGGTGTTGGGGGAAGAGTCTTGAGGAAATTGAGGTGTCCAACCTTCTTTTGAAAGAGTAGACAAGATCAGTTGGTATGGGGACTCCTGAGGCCATGTACTTGAAGATTAGGGCTTGGTGTTCTAGCTCTTGCCACTGAGTTGCTGTGAAAGGGTACCTATTTCTTGCTGCACTACTTGCATTTCCACTCATCATTTTTCACTTTCGAAAAAAAACCCAACAAAAATAAAGGACTAAAAAACCCAAAAAGTTACCAAGATGAAGAGAAACAAGATAAAAAAAAGTTGAGGAAGAACAAAAGATTTGGAGATTTTGGAGACAGAGAGAAAGAGGGTTTGTTTTTGTTGAGCTGAATATTTTGGTTAATCCATTCGTTGCAGGTGTGTTTATATGCATGGGGTGAAACTAATGGCTCTGATGATGTGTGATGACACACTTTCTCTCTCTACCCTCTGAGTGTTCTGACAGAGTTTTCTGCTCTTTATTATGACTGCAACTCTGTTGCTGCTACTGCTTCTGCAGCTCTGCAGCAGCTGCCTCTGCGCAATACTCACATGAGTGTGGGCCCACGTGTGACCTGTGCATGGTCCCACGTGTGTATTGTAGGCCTGACGGGGAAGGACCTCACTGTGTCCCACGGGGCTCCGGATAGCTGCTCCTTCTTGCCGCTCCTGTCACTCAATCTCTACACGACAGAAATTTTCATAAAAACAAAAACATATACACAGACACAAAAATCAGAAGAAATAAAAAAAAATTAAAATTTTAATTAAGATGCAGCTTTGGTTTTGCTCTCTTTTCAACAGAGATGATATGTTGGCCTCGAAAAGTGTGCCTTGCTTGTTTATGTGAGGCTGCAAAATTAAATAGCAAATCTGTTTTGTAATGTGTCTGTGTGTGTTTACAGAATAGTGAAGCTTTGTTAATGGCAGTAAGTAGTAAGAGAAAGTGTTGTTGTTTACATGTCATGGTCTCAGTGGGGGACACAGTGGCCATGTTCTTTAGCTTCGGCAGCTGCCTTGTGGTACGGATGAGTGCTTTTTCCTCTTCTACTTTTCTTGTTTTTCCTGCATCTTTCTTCCCTACCACATTTACTACATCTGACTTTCAACGTGAGAATTTGGGGGAAAACTACAACCTTTGGTTGAGGAAGAAATCTATGTGATGCAATATCATGTAACAAGAGGATGCCTATGAGATCCACTCACAACATCTTGTTATAAAGGAGCTGTAGTTAAATTTAGGAGATTAACTTCCTAGTTTGTATAGGTGACTATTCCTTTTACACTTAGATTTTTTTTTTTGGGTGTATTTATTACTATTCTTATTTTAGTACGGTATCATAGCAGTGAGACGTAGGTCAGTTTTACGCTCGTTCTTATCTTATTTGAATCTCATTCAAACGCTTTAAGTTTTATACCTTATAAACAAATTTTGTTGCGATTTCTAAATTCAGAGGATTTTGTTGCGTTGCAATTTCTAATTCAAAAGATTCCGTTGCAATTTCTAATTCAAATGATTCCGTTGCGATTCCTAAATCAGAAGAAAATTCCTAATTCAAACAAAACGCGTACACTGACTCTTCCTCACAAAAGATTTTCACCACTAAAAATGAAAAATTATTTCTTATTCAAAGGAAACCCTTGTTGGAGAATAAAGTCCCACATCGAAAATATAACAAAATAATAAACAATTTATATGTGGGAGGTTAACTTCTAATATCACCGATGCCTTCTATGATAAAACCTCAAATGTAGTAATAGGTGGTTAAGTTGGGACAATATCAATGATGTTGGAGGTGGGTCATGATGAGGCTAAAAGTTTATCATTCTATCAGAGCATGTTATTTTTTCGACACATCATGACCCCGATTTACTGGACTTCAATATGCTTCCTTAAGTTGGACTTTTGAAAAGTTGCTCTAACTTCGTTTGAAGGGCTAATTAGTTTAAGGGTATTGAATAATGACTAGGCCTTCGAACAGTTGTGTTGGCTCTAGTGAATGACCTGACTCTCGAAAAGTTCTATTAGCTCTGCATAATGAATTGACTAGTTCCCAATGTGGGGAATTAGTTTACTGTGTGACCATGTGTGGGGTCATTCGTGAGAGGGCGTGTTGGAGAATAGAGTCCCACATCGGAAATATAACAAAATAATATACAACTTATATGTGGGAGGTTAACTTTTAATATCACTGAGGTCTTTTATAATAAAACCCCAAACTTAACAATAAGTGGTTAAGTTGGGGATAGGGCTAGTTTCGGTTCGGGAACCGAACTGAAACAGGGGAACCGAATACCGAATTGATTTTTTCAGTTTGGGCAAAATACATACTGATACAGAACCGAAATTTTCGAAATCCTGAAAATCGGTAATACCGAAAATGAATTCGGATTCGGGAAAATTTTGACCCCCAATTTGACAATCAAAAACCCTAATTTGAGATTTCATAATTTCTAAGACTTACCTCAAATCCTTGATATAATTGAAGGTGAAAAATTGAAGTTGAGGTAAGGTTCCTCCCAAACCCAGATTTGTTTGGTTTTGGAGGTGGACGAAGACGTTGGAGATTGAGGGAGAAACAGAGGTGTGGTGGTGGTGCAACAATGTTGCCTCTCAGATCGATCATGGAAGGAGCTGTCGTTTGCAACATCGAGCACCTTGTCTGCGACTGCAGAATCCTAGCTAGGGCTGGGATGGGTTGGAAGGTGTTACAGATGAAGAGGTGTGACTGGATTGGGGTATTGGGATGGGTTGGAGTCTTGGAGAGTATGGGAGAAGGGCAACGGAGAGGATTTGTGTGTGTGTGTCTGGTTCGGTGTTACCGAATATATGGTAATACCATCTCGATCCTCGTACTGAAACTTTGGTATTTTTTCGGTATCGGTTACCGAATTGTTCAGGGGTTTTCGGTTTCAAGGGCTTTGGTATTCGGCTCGGGCTTTTTCGGTTCAATTTCGATATTTCGGTACAAAAATCCGAGCCTTAGTTGGGGACAATATTGATGATGTCGGTGGTGGATCATGTTGAGCCTAAAAGTTAATCAACCCCTAATTCAAACAAAATATTTAAATTGACTCCTCGATTCTATACGTCGTAGCCATTAAGAATGACAGTTCCATGAGAAATTTGAAAATTTTTTCTTTTTAGAGGTTCAAAAATCTTTTGCCCTTATTTTCAAAATTTTTACATTTTTTTTTTACTTGTGAAAAAGATTTAATTGGCATTGTATAGTTACTTACATTGCTTGAGAACAAATCAAGATCGCCTCGTGAACCACTCGAGCCAATATTGAGTGGTTGTCGAGCCATCTCTGTTATCTCAAGTGTTATATTTGATTGCTTTCATATTTACTCAAGGGGCGTCGAGATAGGCTCGAGCTGTTCTTGAGGGGATCTCGGACAATAAGAATTAGGCAAATAAAGGATTTGAATCCAATTTAAATTATAGCTTCAATTTAAACTATAGCATCAATTAAGGTTTTTAAAAAGATGGGGAAATTCTTTTTAAGTCTCTAAAAAAAGGCGGATTTCCAAAAAAAAAAAAAACTTGATTTAAGTCTAATTTTGTGAGCCATTATTAGGAATAGTCCATTTTATTGAAATAGGTTCGATCCCTTGAGTTGAGGATTATTTTATTATCAATAATTATCTTTTTAATAATAAGATTTACTATAGGAATTAAATCTCTTCCTCTAGTTATCCAAATACGAGCCGGTTTCATTATTTCTTCTTATTTCTTTTTCTTTTTGTTATTTCTTTTTCTTCTAGCTCTAAACCCCATGCATAGATTTTAGTTTTTATTTTTGATAATCAACATGTATGACACGTTAATTGTATTTAATACGTAGGATAATTTCCACTTTACTATCTTTAAGTTTCACGAAAATCGCACTTTATTACCCAAACTTTTTTTCTCCCACTTAACTTTATTACCCAAGTGCTCAATTAACTGATGACGTGGCAGGGCTTTGACCCACCAACAATTTAAAATTATTAAAAGATTAAAAAAAAACAATAAAACAATAAAGAAAAAGAAAAAAAAACTCTCCTCCAAACAACACCTCCACGAGCTACCAAGTCCAAATCAAACATAACAAATCCAAATCAAAAGCCATCATCTTCAACAATTCTTTGTTACCAAAACTATCCCTACTCAATTCCAATCTCATTCCTCAACTTTCTCTATCTTCCCAGCTCATACTTACTCAAATCCAACTCAAATTCCCTTCCCACAAAACCTAAAATTCTAAGACTCTTTCAATGTCTCCGTCATGGCTTCGCCGTCACTAAAAGCCGTGACCCTATCCCATGTCAGCCGTCAAGTCGCTCGTAGGCAAAAAAGCCCAACCCTACGCCATCTCTACCTCACTTCGACAACCTCCTCCTCATTCCCTAACCACGCAACCCTCTACTTAATCCCTCGATCCCCGATCTCCGTAGCCCCAACCCCATCCCACTCAAATCCCGACCTTAACCACAACACCCACTGCCAATTCATTATCCCTCTCTCTTAATCTGACGAGCCAGCCAAAAAGGTGTATGATGTGGCTTTGCTTCGAATCGTCGGCGACAATTCGAACTAGTGTCGTGGTTTCGGGACAAGTTGTGGCGTTAGTCGTAGTGGGTGCAGTTGTTATAGGGTTTAGGTTGATGGTGGTGGTGGATTTGGGAGAAAAGATAGAAGGGTAGGGTGGAAGTGCAATGGGAGTCGAAGAGCGTGGGAAAAGAAAAAAGGGAGATACTTTTTAAAATTTTTTTCTTTCTATTTTTATTAATTAATTAAATTTTAATGTGTTTATTGCCCACGTGGCACAAAGTTGGTGGGGCATAAGTCTGCTACGTCATTAGTTAACGGAGCATTTGACGGATAGACTAACTGAAGTATAAAAGTGTCATAAAAATCAAACTTTAGGTATGAAAGTGAGAAGAAAAAAAAGCTTGAGTAGTAAAGTGCAATTTTCGTGAAAATGGTAGTAAAGTGAAAAAAACCTATATGACATTCTTTTTTAAATTCAAGCTGTATCACAGATTAATGTGTCTTGCTTATACGTATATTATATTTTTTTACCTTTTAGTTAGGTCTTATATCTTGCTTATAGGTATATTATCCATTCATGTATTTGTTTCTTGAGTTAGGTCGTATGTTATTCAGGTGAGAGTATATTTGTATATTAGTTTTTTGTTGATAATAAATCAATGTTCAAATATTCAAAATTCAAAAAATACAAACAAAAAGATGCATGAAATTAGAGGATTTTAATTTATCTCTAATATTTTTTTAAAATGTAAAATGAGTATGAAAAAAATACTAGTGGAGAAAAGGTAAAAACTGGACTTAACCTAATAGCACGTTGATTTTTTGGACCCAGATCTAAATGCCCATTTTCCAAATTTGCCATTCTACATTGTGATCAACTATGCTTTTGTTTTGGTCTCAAGTCATAGAGATGAAAATTGTTGTCTTTCCTACGACAAATGGTGTGCGAAGACGTTCGAGCTACGGGATGCCATATAAAGTACCTTTTATGATGGATTTGTTGAGTCCCAAATTTACGAATTCAAGAAGTTGTTCACTATGAAACAGGATGGAAGGAGATCAGCGTAGTCCTCCCAACAAAATTTTTTCATATGATGTTTGTGGAGCCAAAGATAATATTGAATATTATGAAGCTAACATGTGGATTTTCATTCATTATTGATAAGAATGCTTTTATTAATTGGCGAGACCCACATTCATTCCACCATTAGTTCAACCGAGCTAGAAGCCTTGAGCTGTTGACTAAAATTACTCTAAGCTGAACTGCACATGACAAGGAGGCAAGATGAGAAAAATAAATGTGGAATTAATAACTAATTCTCACCTTTAAGATTTTCTAATTGAAGACAAATTCATTTACTCAAGTAAATGCAATCAAATCCAATCAAAGGTTAATTCTTAGGATATTATTAATTAACTTTAATTAATAATATCTTTAAGGATTATCCTTGGTATCTTTAAGATATTCCAGCATCTTAAAGATATTATCTCGTACCATCATTGCACATGTACAACTCCATCTAATGGATAACACACTTTGGCCAACTAGACGCCAACATGTGGCGTGGGCTTCCCCATCCACATGGTCGGCCATGCTCCTATAAATAGTCCCTTAGCATTCAATTCTTTGGTACGTGGATTCTACGCAATTCAACCTTCAAACACCCACTATCTACAAAGTTTTTGACTTAGACATTGGAGGTTCATTGGCCAAACCCTCCCTTTGGGCTTGTCATTTGGTCTTTAACTGAAGACGGCGAAATTTTGCAACCACAAATTGGTGTTTTTATTGAGAGCTTGATTGAAAAATCTCAAAGAAGCTCTCGTGATTATTCTCGCCGATTTCTTGGAATCTTTTCGTTGTACCCAATCTTTGAATTTTTAATTCCTTGATTTGTGTGCCCTAGAAGAAGGAAGAATGGTTAAAAATTTCGAAACCATGACGACCGACACTCCCTATGTGCTCGGATTCAGTCTCGAGAATGGAACCCATGGGGAGGCCCTGGCCCTGCTCTACTGCTTCACGTGGAGGAACACAGAGGCTGGGCGGCTGCCTCCTTCCGCAGCCCCTATTACAACAGCCTTCAGCCTAAATAACTGCATCTGTAGCTACTTTTGCAGCCCAAACCACGCAAGCCCTAAGCACACATGCCCAAGGCGTGCAACCCACGATGCTCTAATCCCAGGCAGGCTGACTCACGCCCGCGCCCATGCCCATGCGTCGACCCGCTCTAGCAAACCGGCCTCTAAACATGTCCAACCAGCAGGTTCTAGAGCGAACCCGGGTCATACCAGATTGGTTGGTCCATCTCGCGAACTGACGGTCGAACATAGGGCAGTTTTAACTCATTTTTTGACATATCTGACCCGGCTCGACTGAAATTTCAAGCCCGCTATCCACTACACTTTTGTCACTCGTGGTGATGCGACGAACATGTCTCGGTGGGTAACAGACTTAACAAGTACTCTGGCATAGAAAATGACTTTGGTGAGCCAACTTCTCGAGCATATTGAGATGCAGCGCGCTCTTGACGAGGTGGCCTGGAGCAGGACACTTCGTAAGGACAAGAGTTGATGATGAAACTTCCTTCCAAATGCTTTCTGGAAAGCAGCCACTCGACCAGTCGCGAACCGAGCGTTCAGGTATCATGCATTCCCGCCTTGACCTTGAGGTGATTGTGCACTCGAGGTTGGGCCTACACTCTAAAAGACACTCATGACCTGAGCCCAGGCAGAGTGTTCACTCGCGATTTGGTTCGCATGGAGACCCTCGCATCACACATCGGAGTAGGCATCATAAGGAAGAGGAATGAGCTCGAGAAGATTCAAGATCAAGCTCAACTGGTTCCCGTCGCCAAGCACAACCACGAGCAACAGGCTCGCTAGCTAGAAATGAACAACGTGCAGGTCCAAGAAGAGGGAAGATCTAGCTTTCACTGAATAGCAATATGAGAAAGTGCAGTGGATAACCTCCCATCATCCTCTGAACTTCAATCATGCCTAGCTAAATAAGTTTGAAATCTCATGCAGATCGCCGAACAAGACCTCACAAGCTAATGATTATTTTAGTTGTCTTGTAGTCTTGTTTCTGCAAAGCTCATTACATTTCGCCTATTTGAATGAGGATTCGAGAAATTATTCAGAAACTTTGCTTAGCTGCACGTTTAACGACCAATTCCCCAACACCTATCTGGGTCAAGCTCTCCAGTGCGAGAGGGTAAACCAATTCCCTAACACTCATCTGGGTAAATCTTTCAGTGAGAGATAGTAAACTAATTCCCCAACACCCATTGGGAATTGTTAATGCTCAAAACTGGAAGATCAACTCTCAATGGGTGTGGATTGACGCTCATCAATAGTAAGACTAACTTAGAGGATGTATCAAAGACTAATAGTAAAATCAACACAAGGATATATAGTGGTTCACTTATAAACAGGGCTAGTCCACTGTAGTCTGTATATACCTTTCTTTGTATTACAAGAGAATTGCCTTTGGAGAAGATAATAACCCATAGGCCTCTTCCATCCAATTCGTCATCCTTCTCTTATGTTGGCAAAGCCACCTTCCAAAGGAAGGACAAGGGTGTGGTTTAAAAGAAAAGGTGATGTGTTCTCTTTCTATCCACCCAACAAATATCTAGAGCATTCATATTCATACAACAAATGTCTAAGCATGGTCAAATAGTCAAAGGGTCTTCAGTCAATGTCGGTAGTCAATACAACACTCTGGAGAGGTGGTCATCCGTAGAGCACTTATAGGAGGTGGCTGTCCGTAAATGTTACAACCCGTTCCAAATTTCATGTAAAATTACCAAAATACCCCAAGTAAACAAATGTTGACTTTTGTTGACTTTTTCGAAACGACATGTGGAAATTATTTTCTTTACATATTCAAGTAGTACTCGTCGTTACGAACACGTGGACGCTAGCGGAACTCAATTTAGAGTTAAAATGAATATTTTACGAAACTTTAAAGTTCAAGGGCGTTTTAGTAATTTTACACCCGTTTGTTAATTAGGGTTTTAGTGGTTTTTGACCTAGCTGTTGTGCAGCTGTCTCTCTCTCCCCGACCTCACTCTCTCTCTCTCCCTCCCACTCTCTCACCCTCGGCCAAACATACAAACACACACACAAAAACCCTAGAATTGGATTTATCACAAAACCGTCGAAACACCACCCAAGACCATAGCCATTACAATTGTCACATCGTTCTCGACAAGACTGTGATTTCAGAATTCTCAAACTCAAACCAAATCGGCCAAATCGATACCAGAACGAAAACGACAAACTGTTCATCGAGTTTTCTTACAACCTCGGCCTAGGTAAGCCTCGAAACCATTTCCATTGGTTTTATCACGTTGAGTAGGTTCAATGTCATATAAAGAACGTAATTTTTGGTGCAGTTTTGGAGTAGAACGGATTTAGGGTTTGTCTGAGAATTCCCGGCCAATTTCAGGCTACTTCCGACCATTTTTCCAGCCCTAATTTGATATGAAAATATTCTACTCTTCAATACCTTCAATTTGATATATAGATCGTCGAATTTGGTTGAGAGATGAGAGAGATGAGGAAGATAGGAATTTTTGAAGTTTTGAACCAAAACCGGCGAATTTTTCCAGATTTCAAAGAACCAGATGGCGGCCGGTGGCTGCTTCGGCGACCGGCGAGAGGTTGAAGGAGACGGAATATTCCGTCACGGTAACGAAATATTCCTGACGGCGCCAGCATATTCCGTCAGTTCAGGTATATTCCGTTAGTCTTAACTGACGCCGTCAAGTTTAACGACACCATTAGGAATTCCGTTAACTTTAACGGAACGCCGTTAAAGTTAACGGTGATGACGTCAGCAGCGCGTGGCGACACGTGCCAGCGTGTGAAGGTGCATGCCAGCGCGTGGCGGCTCGTGGCAAGTACCTCCCAGGGCGTCCGACCGTTTCCCGGCACGTGGTGGCGCGTGCACGGCGGCGCTGGAGGCGGGAAGGTTTTCGGGTCCCGAAAATCATTTTTCGAGCCCGTTTTCGCTAAAATAATATTATTTTTATATTCTTTTTATTAAGGGTTATTATTATTTATTTTAGGAATGTTTTTAATATTGTTCCCTAATATTAAATAGGTCATCCTACGCCTAGGCTTCGAGGAACGCGACACCGAGGAGGATTATACTCCCGAGTACTTGTGAGTGGACTTTTGTTTTAATAAATGGTTTTTATGCTTTGAAATATATATGATATTGATATATATGATATATATATATATATATATATATATATATATATATTATGAAATGGTATTGGAACATGGTTTTGGTTTTGCATAAAGATATTGATATTTGATTTTAATGAGTATACCTATTTATGCAACGTTTGAGTAATTGTGAAATTATGAAGTTTAAGTTATTCCTTATTTATACACATGATGTATATATGTATGTTTTCAAACACACTTGGTATGCTTTCACTACATTGTAGTACCGTCTCACAGCTGTAGGACAAGTCTCACATGTTTGGGTCACACGCACTGTACTCCAAGGGTATTGTCCGGTAAATACCTTAGTGCAAGCTTGTCTTACGTTTATGTTTGCTATTGGGGAAAGGCCCCACAATGTAAGGACTAGGGTGTGACGCGCTGATAGCGCAAGTGCTTACATGTGTGTGGTACTAGGAGTACAAATGGATTGATAACGTAAAGTGCTTGTACGGGGTTGGGATGAGGTTCCTCAACACGTACATAGGTGATTCCACATATACCCTGTGTTGGTTTTCTTTATTATACTTATGGATCTATTTTGAGGTATGACTTTTGGAAATATAAATGGTTCTTTACGGATTATACTTTAAGATCTACTTTTCAGCTATACATATAAAGTATGATTTGACATATACTATGGTAGTATGAGTTTATACCTATACTGATTTTCAAACAGGGGGTTAATATGTTGAAAAGAGAAAAGGGTTTAGAAAAATTTATTTTTCGTCCACTCACACTTTTTGTTTTGCGCCCCCTTCAGGACTTAGTAGCGGTGCATCAGGTGACATCGAGGCATTTGACTGGCAGCTCCGAACTTTTCCCAACAATGTAGGGATTTTTCTTGCTTTCAGTTTCTTAATAATATCCATCCGTGTTGTGGATAAGATTTTAAGAGATTGACTTGAACTTTTAATTCCATTGCTTATTCTTAGACGCTCTGAACCTTGTGCATGTTGAACTTAATTTCTATTGAGTTTATTTTAAACAAGTGTTGTCATGATTGTTATGGCTTCGTCAATTACAAGTGTCGGCTAGCAAGCCCCAAACTCGGTGTCCACATGGATTTCAAGGGCGGGGTGTGTTAGTAAAGCACTAGGAGGTGGTAGCTTGTAGAGCACTCTAGAGAGGTGGTTGTCCGTAGAGCACTCGTCGGAGGTGGTCATTCGCAGAGCACTCATAGGAGGAGGTCATCTTTAGAACACTCTGGAGATATGGTCATCCATAGAGCACTCATAGAAGGTGGTCATCCATAGAGCACTTTGAAGAGGTGGTCTCTATAGAGCACTTCGAAGATTAAAGCACTCGAAGGAAGTGGTCATCCGTGGAGCACTCATAGGAGGTGGTCTTTCGTAGACCACTTGGAAGAGGTGGTCGTCTGTAGAGCACTCTGGATAGGTAGTCTTCCATAGAGCATTCATAGAAGGTGGTCGTCCGTAGAGTCTCGTAGGATGTGGTCGTCCGTAGAGCACTTGTAGAAGGTGGTCGTCTGTAGAGCACTCAGGAGAGGTGGTCTCTGTAGAGCACTTCAAAGATTAGAGTACTCGGAGGAAGTGATCGTCCATATAGCACTCCGGAGAAAGTGGTGTATGTAGAGCATTCTGGAAAGGTGGTCTTTGTAGAGCACTTCAAATATTTAGAGCACTCGAGAGCCGACCACTAGAGAGCTAATTACTGGAGAGAGGTGGTCTATCACACTTCAAAGGGGTCTCTCATCCAACGATGATCCAACACTTGATTAAAGAGGATCTAGCTCCCGATCAAAGAGTCTTACCTCAAAATGTGACATGGAAATAGTGGGACCCGATCATTCCAGATACCAGTGTTAACAGGTATGCTCTCCTCTGGGATAGGGTAAACTGCCTGGATGTCCAGACGTGGATGAGTTCGGCTGCCTCAGTGTAACTGGACGTATGATAACTCTCGATGGCGTTTCCCAGAATTAGCCACCATAGTCTCTTCTTGGGGTCCACAAATTAGACTTAGCTAACTAAAGGATTTTGGCCCTTAGCCCAATCCACAGGAACCCGAGCTTCTTTACCAAGAGAAGCATAAGTGCATCACATTCCCCAAATTGTTGCCCACGAATTTCCATACAACTGCACACGTTTGCTTTGACTAGTTTGTGATTTTTGTGTCCATATAGAACCGTATCATGTTGCATGCTATGGGTTACGCAACTCAAGGGATTAGTGACTTAATACTATAAATGCAGTAAGGGTTCCGGGCCAGCTGCCCATGAATCTCCGTTGCTTTCTACCAAGCATGATTTTTGTAACATGGGGGACTGTGAACAATATCGTAAGTGCAGTACAACTCCCGAGCAACCTACATGAGACTTCGTCATGCCACACGCTGCGGCCTTGTGGAGCACAAGAACTCATAAGCTTAAAGTGTACTACCCATGAAACCTCGCCTCAGTTGCACAAATAGGTTCTCATGACAACAAGACGAACTTCATTCAACCAATGAAGTGAGCGATCAACATATGGCAATGCTAGAAGCAAACAGTCATGGGGCAACAGTGCACAATGAACTCGATAGCTCAACACTCTAGAAAGCCAAAACTTACAGCCTAGACACGCCTGTTAGGAGTGCTTTCTTTGATCAAAACCGTACAAATAGTTCGCACTTCTATGGCTAAAGTTTTGCAACACGCTTCAAGCAAGAAAAGTTTCAAAAACATTCAAGGGAAATGAATAACGAAGATGGAGTAAAGCGAAGAAAGTGATTTATTAAATTCCGAGCGAAATGATAAATTGACACGAAGACTTCCAAAATCCAACACAAGCTAATGAAACAAAGAGAAATCAAAGTCTAGACAAAAAGATATATATAAGCATGGGAGGCCATGAAAGCCCAGAAAACAGGCCACGACCCCCCTTCTTGTCTCGCATCGAACTACAACCAAGCAAATAAGCCATGGCCTGCGCCAGGCCGCATTCCAGCAGCAGGTAGGCCCACCTGCCAGGCCAGCAACTCGCAGCTTCATTCGCGGCTCTAGCAGCGCCGCTTCACCACACTCGGCTCCTCAGCCCGTGCCGCCTCCAGTTTTCTCTCTCGCAGTTTATTTAATCCTCTATTTATAGTGAAGATAAATAAATCCTATAGGCTTTTGGATTCCATATTCCATAAGACTTATACTACAAGTCAAGGCTCAAAATTCAATGTAGTCAAGTAATCCATTTTTGGCAAGTCTACTCAATTTGGGATTTTTACATCTCCTGCACTTCGTACAAGTAACACATCAGATGCAGGGGCATTATTGGAGCAAAAAATAATCCTAAATATTATAGAGCTGACACGTGGATTTTCATTCACTATTGACAAGAATGCTCTTATTAATTGGTGAGGCCCACATTCATTCCACCGGCAGTTCAATCGAGCTAAAAGTCCTTAGATGCTGACTACAATTACTCCAGACTCAACTGCACATGGCAAGTAGGCAAGACGAGGGAATTAAAAGTGGAATTAATAACTAATTCCCACCTTTAAGCTTTCCTAATTGAAGACAGATTCCTTTAATCAAGAAAACACAATCAAATCCAATCAAGGATTCTCCAAGTTAATTCTTCAGATATTATTAATTAAATAAATAATATCTTCAAGGATTATCCTCGGTATCTTTAAAATATTTCAACATCTTAAATATATTATCTCGTACAGTCATTGCACATGTACAATTCCATCCAAAGGATGACACTTTTGCTAACTGGACACCGACACGTGGTGTGGGCTTCCCTACCCACATGGTTGGCCATGCTCCTATAAATAGTCCCTCAACAGTCAATTCTCTGGTACGTGGATCCTATGCAATTCATGTTGGAGATGTTTGAGTAGGAATACCATTCCAACCTTTGTCCCACATTGGGGTTTGAATGATATTTCAACTCAAATGTGGGGTATTGTTGGAGATGTTTGAGTATCCGAATTACAAACGAAATAAATACAGATACAAAAATAACAATTTTGAGTCAAACAAATTTTATGAAAAACCTAAATTCAACAAATGGAAAAAGAAAACACCAAGAAAATTCTAGTAAAAAAACAATGAACAAAAAGGAAAATGTTTTAAGTGCGGTAAATACGGTCATTACGCAAATAAATGTAGGGTAAAGAAAACAATTAATCAGTGAAAAATCTGTGAAGAAGAGAAAAATCAGTTAATTCAAGTACTAGAATTAAAAGACACAAACCACAGTCAATCTGAAGATAGCTTGAATTATAGTTCATCTTCTAGTCAATCTCTAGGTAACTCTTCATCACCTGATATTAAATTTGGTTGTACAGATGTATGTTGTAAAACAATTTCAGTCCTTAGTAAACAAGAAGAACAAGAAGATCTTTTAATTGAATTAATTAGTAATGTAGAAGATCCCGAGTTAAAACAATTTTATTTAAAGAAACTTAAGAAACTAGTTTCCCAAGAAGAACCTAGTGCAAGCCAAGTAAATCCAAAAATCTGTCTTAGCACAACATTGGAAAGATTCAACAAATCTAAGAAAGAAATTACGATTAAAGATTTACAAAGAGAAGTCAATAAAGTTAAAGAAGAAATTAAAATGTTAAAATCAGAAAATATAGAAATAAGATCACACTTAAGCCAAATTCAAACACAAGCAATTAGGAAAGATAAACAACAATCCTCTTCAGACGAAAAACAAGATTCTTCATCTAATTCAGAAACAGAGTCTAAGTCACAAAAGTCAAAACATAGCTTAATCTTAGGATTATTACAAAAAATTAGAATTCAAAAATGGTACTCAAAAGTAAAAATAGTAATTAAAGATTTTCAATTTGAAACAATTGCATTAATAGATTCAGGCGTAGATTTAAATTGCATTCAAGAAGGGTTAATTCCAACAAAATATTTTCACAAGTTAAATGAAATACTTAGTGCAGCAAACCAATCACCAATGTAGTTAAAATATGAAATACCAAAAGCACATGTCTGTGAAGACTCAGTCTGTATTAAAACACCTTCCGCCCTAATAAAAAATATATCAGATCCAGTAATCTTAGGGTTACCTTTCATAGCCTTATTATACCAATTTAAAGTACACCATAATCGTAACTACAAAAATGTTAGGAGAAAAAGTCACATTTAAATTTTGTACAGACACAAAGCTTAAAAAATTAATACACTTACAGAATGACAGTATTTCAAAAACAGTCAATTTAATTAACAAAAAGTCACAACAGATTAAATTTTTAAAAGAAGAAATAAATTACAGAAGAATCGAGGAACAATTAGCAAACAAGTCATTAGTAACAAATATTGAAAACTTTCAGAAAAAATTAGTTAGTGATATATGTTCAGATATTCCTAAAGCTTTTTGGCATAGGAAACATCATATAGTTAAATTACCATACATTAAAGAATTTAGCGAAAATAAAATACCGACAAAAGCACGCCAATACAAATGAGTAAGGAAGTTATGGAATTTTGTAAAAAGGAAATTCATGAACTTCTCAGTAAAGAAATAATTAGAAAAAGTAAATCACCTTGGTCATGTCCCACTTTCTATGTTCAGAAAAGTGCTGAATTAGAAAGAGGAGTGCCTAGATTAGTTATTAATTATAAACCTCTTAATGAAGTCTTAGAATGGATTAGGTATCCAATACCTAATAAATGAGATTTAATTAAGAGACTTAATCAAGCAGTAATCTTTTCAAAATTTGACATGAAATCTGGATTCTGGCAGATCCAAATACACGAGGAAGACAAATACAAAACTGCGTTTGTCACTCCATTTGGTCATTACGAATGGAATGTAATGCCATTCGGTCTAAAGAATGCACCTAGTGAATTCCAGAATATAATGAATGAAATATTTAATCAATACAGTCATTTTACAATTGTTTATATTGACGATGTATTAATTTATTCAAAGTCAATAGATGAACACTGTAAACATTTGCACATGTTTACTAGAGTAATTAAGTCAAATGGTCTAATTGTCTCGGCAACTAAGATTAAGTTATTTCAAACAAAAGTCAAATTTTTAGGATACAATATTTACCAGTCAACTATTCAACCCATAGATAGAGTCATCCAATTTGCAGATAAATTCCCAGATGAAATTACAGATGAAATTACGGATAAATTCTCAGATTTTTAGGTTCGTTAAATTATGTAGCATAATTTTATCCTAATCTCAGACAACAAGGCAAAGTTTTATTTGACAAGTTAAAAGAAAATTCTTCTCCATGGTCCAGTCATCATACGTCCATAGTTAAACAGATCAAATCCCATGTTAAGACACTTCCATGTCTTGGCATTCCAACTCTAGAGTCATTCAAAGTTGTTGAAACAGACGCCTTCGAAATTGGCTTTGGAGGTATTCTCAAACAGTAAATTTCTCCTGGATCTCCTGAACAAATTGTTCGTTTCCATTCAGGAGTATGAAATTCAGCCCAGAGTAATTACAATACTATTAAAAAAGAAATATTATCTATAGTACTATGTATGAGTAAATTTCAAGATGATTTATTAAATTAAATTTTTTTAGTCAGAGTCGATTACAAGTCAGCCAAACATGTTTTGAAAAATAGACGTTCAAAACATTGCATCAAAACAGATTTTTGCACGATGGCAGTCAATACTAAGTATTTTTGATTTTGAAATCGAATACATCAAAGGCATACATAACTGCATTTCAGATTTTTTAACAAGAGAATTTCTGCAGGGAAAGAATGGTAGAGAGGAGAAAACTTCTAGCCACATTACCACCAGTAAAAAAGGAACCAAACCCATATTCCACAGCCAACCCAATTCCCTCATCAGCTTAGCCATGACCAATAGGTTCACACCATTAGGATCCACTGTAGGAAACTACATACCTAATTACCCGTCAAGCTACCAACAAAGCATTATCTAATCAATATGATCCATACTCAGTAAACTTAGTGAAACCGTCTCCTTCCCAAACAATTAATTATGCCAAAACGTCTCCATATATGAAGAAAATTGAGCCCGAATATCTTTTCAGCATACCATCATTCATTTCTAAGGAGCAAAGTCCAAAAAAAATAGGCAAATCCATATTTCCCCCTAATTTTCATTACATCCCATCAGAATCATACAAAACACTCAAATATTACTAAGCCATTCTCAATGAAACCGAGTCAATTTTCATTAAACCAATTTACAGTACAACTCACCTAGTCAAGCTTTTATATCACTCTCTTTACATAGGTCGTATCTTAACAGAGTTAGATTGGGGAATGCCCCTGTACAAGTACAAGCAACTTCACTCACAACATGTCCAGTTACCGAATATATATTATAATTACTTTGATTATATTGATGCATGGACTCACATTTTCCTGCACTAGTCCGAAGATTACAGTCAGTCTTGGTTCATTTCATTCGACAGAAAATTCCGACTCCATTTCCCAGCATGGTTTCCAAAGTGGTGGACAGTTCATTGACCAAGCTCCGCACTCATACCAGAAGGATTCATGCACATCATATCCAGTCATTTTCAGCCAAAGTTCGACAAATCCAAATTTGATTTCATAATTTCATTATTATCATTATTCATGGCAAAGTACAAAGTCCTGTGGATATTGAAATGGAATTATGAAGTCATTTCAGGAGAAGTCTACCAAGTCAAATTAGTAAAATGGTGGGATAAATTTGACCAGCAAAGAATCATCAATCAAGTTATTGTAGAATTTCCCGCTAATCCAGTTATTACAGCACCACCAGTGCATCCTAGTCAATTAACTCATCAGGCAGTACCAACACTTCCATCTCAGAATCTACTAGACATTAGTTCGTCATCATCAACCAAAGGAGCTGCCAAATCACCCAAGCCAACGAAGTCATCCACAGAGGGCAAAGACAAAGCATCTCAGCTAAAGAACTTAGCCGAGCAGTTACTTGTTGAAGCAACATCACTTCACACTGAAGACAAATACAATTCGGATTCAGACACTTCAGATGCCTCAACTCAATAACTAACTCAACAACCAGTCAATCAGCCAGCCAGATGGGCAGACTATCAAGGCTCACAAGATCCTTATGAGTAAATCAACAGTAAAAGCAGAAAGCAGAATGTGAAACCTACAGTAAAAGCAACAACAGCATTCAAACAAAGACCACTGGTCATCAACAATAAAAACAACTCATGATCAAAACAGCAATCATTCCAACAGTAAAAGCAACTCGTGACTAAACAGTAAAAGACATCTATCATTTCAACAGTCACTCCACCATCGAAAGCAAAAAGAAATTCATCATTATGTTTCTACCAGCTATTTCCCCAAGCCTATAAAAGACAGCTTCAATCAGGATGAAGGCAGAGCGAATTTCACCAACGGAATTCAGAAAACTCTCAAAATTTTTAAACACTTTTATTTTCAGTAGAAATCAGAGATGCCCACGAGCACCAATTCCATCTGCATTCAACAATCATTTTTTTGTTAAATCAAACATGAGTAAACATTTTGTAAGTTTCAAGTATTTTCAATAAAAGTAATTTCAAGTATATTTGCATCATTACTTTTAATTCATTATTTTCATTATGGAAGAAAGTTTCAATTTTTTGAGAATCCTTACGCCTAGTCAATTTCTTGAATATCTTAAATTCAAAGTTAATACAGATTATTCATTCGTTCAGTTATTCTTATCTTTTATCACACTTCCATATGATGTTTACACCCAGTTATGAACCTCATTTAATACCGTTACTAACTAACCGCAATGAATTTCTCCAATATTTTATATATCAAGTGAATGTTAATCAGTCATGGTATCAATTCATTCTATCTATTTATGATAATTGGTATTATCTAATTTTTGGCTCTGATAGTTCAACTGGTTATACTCTCGAAGTCAACTATGAAATGTACTTAGATTCTCAACCTTCTCAGTAAATAGTAAATCCCAAAAATCCAACTTATCACGATACAAACCATTTTCCCAAGATATCATGATATATATATATACACACACAATAGATAGTATCACAAGGTATATAAGCAATCACCCATGTACATGCTGAGGGACCTCCCTCCAACCCTGTACAAGCTCTTTATGTTATAACCACTTTTGTACTCCTAGTACCACACACATGTAAGCTCTTACGCAATCAACGCATCACACCCAAGTCCTTACGTTGAGGGACCTCCCCCAATAATCAACACAAATGTAAAGACAAGCTTGTACTAAGGTATTTACCGGACAACACCCCTGGAGTACAGTGCGTGTGACCAATACATGTGAGACTTTTCCTACGGCCGTGAGACAGTATTAAAACGTAGTGAAAGCATACCAAGTGTGTGAAAACATATACATTCGTCGGTGTAAAATGCATGATCATGTCTAAGTAAGAAATTCGTATCTCAAATATAAAATATGTATTGGCATGATCAAATCAACAATTTAAAACCATTCATAACAATATATATATATATATACTAGAACAAAATCATTTAATAAAACAATGTCCACTCACAAGTACTGGAGAGTGTAGTCCTCTTGTGGGTCCTGATCCTACAAATGCCTGAATGTACAGTCCCCTAAACATAATTTAACGAATCGACTTAATAACTTTCCTTAAGTAAATAACCGTTCATGGTACAACTAATTAAATACTACGAGAAATATAGAGAAACATGGCTCGAATTGGAATTTTCGATGTCTGAATTTTTTATTTTATTTTTCCACTAGACGGAATATTCCGTTAAGTATAACAGAATATTCTGTTAACTTCTATTAGATAGAATATTCCGACCCGGATTTGGAAATGGGTTGGGTAAATGGGTCGGTACCCAGTATTCGGGTCGAGTCGACTCGGTCTGGACTACAACTTGGCCGGAAAATGTATAGGGTCCGTTTAGCTTCGGTACTGAACCAAATTTCATGATATTTATATCAAAACGAAGCTTACTAAGAGAGGAATAAGATTATACCTACTGGGAGTCCAAAAACTAATCGGAGATGGCCTGAAACAGGCCGGAAACATATGGAATCTGTTGGAACTTCGCCGAAAACTGAGGAATGTTTCTTCCTTTCAATCTGCATAAAAACTCAACCGCTTAAGGCGTATAATATATGAAAACCCATCTACTTGACGCGACATATCTAATGGTAGTGGGATATCGTCGGACAGTGGGATATCGTCGAAGTTTCTTAATTTAGACGATTTCAGTTTCGACTTTCAAGAGATAAGGATCGAGGCTTCGTTCACCAGGGTGGGAGGGTCACTGTGGTGTTCTAGGTGAACTGGGTTCGACGAAATTCAACGAATTTCGGTTTGTGGGTGTGAATTTTGGTTTGTGGGTGTGTGTGTCACCGAGAAGAAGAAAGGAGGGTCGGGGAGGAAAATAGGGTTAGGGTTTTGAAACCTTAAATTCTAATTTTCTTTAATTAAATACTCTCCCAATTTCTAGAAAGGGAAAATAAATAAAATAAAATAAATATATAAAATATGCTACCAACGTGAAGTTACTAAATTACCCTGTAAGGGTATTTTGGTAATTTCACAACTATGCGCGAAAATTTTAATGGATAAATTAGGGACGGGCTGTAACAGATTTCATTTTTTCAGATTTTCTTTTTTTGGAAAACATGATCTTTTAGTGGATGCAGAAAGAAAGAAAGTTCGGATTGTTGATATCACGTTCAGATTTTTACTGTTAGTGAAAATATAGCTTGGAGTTTATAAAGTTTCTAGAAACTATATAACATCGACTCATATTTTAGTTAACCGTAAATATCTGAACGTAATATCAACGATCTGAACCATTCATCTTTCTTCATCCAGTACAAGATTCATTTTAGAAAAAAACAAAAGTTGAAAAAACGAAATTCGGTGAGAAGAATGGAACGTAAATGTAAGCGACAATCGACAGTTCAAATATAAATCTAGGGTTCATGGATTATGGTGTCGAGTTTTGAAGTTGACCCGTTCACGAAAGTTGTAGAGCTTATCATTATGAGTGTTTGTATATTTTTCACACTTGTACAGTAATTATTATCAATTTTTATTAATGAGAGTATGGAGGGTTTTAAAAATTCATGAGAGTATGTAGGGTTTTAAAAATTCAAACGACGATGTAAGATTCACGAGAGTTGTAGAGCTTGTCATTACGAGAGTTTGTATATTTGTTTTACATTTTTCACACTTGTACATTAATTATTATAAAATTTTAAAATTTTGAACTAAAAAAAACACTATTCATCACTGCCATGTGGTAGCTTCTGGTGCTTCACTAGGTTTAGGGTATAGTTTCATAACCTTTCACAAGTTGTCATCCGAAAAATATTCTGAGTTCTTCCACTCCTTATTTTCAGCGCAAACAAATATTCCCTTTGCAGGCCTAGATTTCAACGCTGAAGAATATTTTTTCACGTGTTGGCCTCTGGATGGGCCCAAATCTTTTCCAAACCACGTGTCAGTTTCCTATAGGTCCATTTGTTATTGTATTTCAATCAAAATTCCCAAAATCACACTTAAAAATTCATAATAATTATTTTACAAGTGTGAAAAATGTGAAAAATATATGCAAACGCTCGTTAACCTATTACAATCCTAAGAGAAGCCTTCTT
>CM031082.1:15514801-15539256 GCA_018257905.1 Gillenia trifoliata
TGTTTTCTGGGTTTGAAGTTTGCCCAGAATCTGGACACCCACGACTGGGTTCAGCGTGAAGAAGATGCACAAGGTTTTGTGCATGATTTGGTGGATGGTGCTTCCAAAAAGTAGGGAGAAGGCCACGGAAAAGGTTTGAATGGTTTGCAGAAAAATGGCAAGGAGGATGAATGTGGCTCGGCCACAAGGAGCACCAGACAAATCCCAGAAAATCTGGGATTGGCCACATGGCCTGCAGGCAAATGGGCCCCAGCCCAAACAACCCAATTTGCCCCAATTTGAAATACGGGAAACGCCGAAAATCAACGCCCGTAAAATACTCGTTCGGTGTCCGAATGACGTCCCGCTCGCGTCTACGCGTTCGTATTGACGACCACATCAAGAAAATACAAGTGGAAGCGTCTTACGAGTTACGACGCAAAAGTCAACCAAAAAGTCAACACAGGGGTAAAAACGTCATTTCCTACTTTCGGGAATAAAATTAGTTAAAACTTTGAATGGGCTGTGACACCCATTCTGGGTCGCCAAGCCTCACCAGCCATGGTTGGCTCCAAGTTGATTCTGAGTTCAAGCTCAAATTCTTGGCGCTGACGTCAACGAGTCCTTTTAATATTTTTGCGCCATGCGCGCCCAGCTGAGAGAGTGGCGCGAAAAATTCTGTACATGGGGCCCGCCACAAATGCTACTTAACACGTGGCAAAATCTCAAACATTCGTTTCAAATTCTCCCTTTAATCCAACGGTTCTTATATTTTCCGTAATAATATATTTTTTTAAATCTAAAAAATTAAGAAAAAAATCAAATTTTTTTTTTTTCCAAAGGTTACTTGTAAATTTTTTTCTATAGATACTAAATCATTTTTTCTCTTCCCACACCAAAACTCTATACAATCTTTTATTTTCTATATTCTTATTTCATTTTCTATACAATTTACTCAAAAATCTACACAAGATTTTTGATAGACATAGACACGTGGCATAATCATAGTCACATATTCTAAATTAATCTCATCCGTTCAATAATTAGTAAACAATTGAATTAACATTAAAATAAATAAATCATTGTGAATAGTAATATCCATGTCAGTTACTATTCACAATGGGTGGAGAGTGAATAATAACAACTATGACAGTTTGCTATTTAAGTCAATAGTAATGGTCATAAGTCTAGTCCTAGATCCAAATCCACATTTGGGTGGAAATGCTCTTATACACAGTTTAGTTTACCTCTTTAGTTCTATTTTCAACTCTCTTCTCTCTCTTTTAACTTTTTGGACAAATGCGATATTTAAATTACTCCAATCTAAGGAGAGTGAGATTTGACGTACTATTATGTCTAACTGGCCTAACTCGCTTCTTACTTTATTAAAATAATGAAAAATGAAGAAGTCATTTGAAAATCATTTCATTTTTCAGTTTTCATTTTATTTGATTTTTTGTTTGATAACCATTTCATTTTTAGTTTTTAGATTTCAAGCTGAAAATTCGTTTGGAAATTAGTTTCAATTTTCAACCAAATAAAAAAGTGATGGCCAAATTTTAAAAACTTAAGAAAGTAGTATTCACTTTTTCGTTTTCAGCTTTCATTTTTTTAAACACTAAAATTAGCTACTAGAAGAGTTTTCAGTTTTTTATTTTAGAAAAAATAAAAATTAAAAGCGCAATGATTAACAAATGGATCTGAATATATCTTACCAAATAAGACCTTTATTTTTGTTTATTTTTGTTTTTGCAGTGGGATAGGATACGAGCGTTGAATCCCATCCGGATTCCTGACACTGTCTTAAAGCCCAAGTTTACGGGACTGGCTACAGTGCTCGCAAGCATTGAATGCTCACACCAATCTCACCCTCCTTTCCCCCCTCTCTCCTCTCTCCTCCCTCATTTTAATGGTGAGATCAGTGTAAGCATTCAATGCTTGCGAGCATTGTAGCCTACTCCCAAGTTTACAACGTGCACAAATTTTATTTCTTGCAAACTGCATTGGGGTCGGACACCTCCTCCTATTTATTTTGTTTATAGGAATCAAATTATTCAAACAAAAGTAATTTCCCAAAAACAAAAAACCCTAATAATTGAAGGACACAAAAACATTCTAAATTTCATGTAAAACTCAAACAAAAAGAGCACTACTTATACGAATGACTTGGCCTGAAAGAATACTAGGGTTTCATTTCATGTAAATTTGTTCGTCTTTTGTGGCACACAAGGATATATGCCCCGACCATTCTTAGAGACCAAAAAGTTCAATTTCGTGCAGCCAAAGCATGATCCATAGTATAATACAGACCAAAAAAATGGATGGCAATTTTAGTGAGAAGTGAGTAAAAGTTTGAAACCTTCAACATAAGTTTGAACTTTCACGGATGCATTCTTTGGGGCCACATGCTCTACTTTGACATACTGTTTAACTTGGAGGCCAAAATATATTGTCGCCTTATGTGGTACCAGACTGCATGAGGAGGGGATTAGTTTGTCATTATTATGTAGTGGGATACCTCCTATACTAAAAAAATGGTAATTTTAATCAAACTTTCTACAGCAAAAATCACAAGTACCATGACGAGTGTTCATTATTCAAAATATATGGTATTTATCGAGACAAATTTCTAATATTCGGTTTCAACAACTTAAATTTTTTTTAAGGAAGTCATACCTAGGATCAATTTTAATATGTATGGTTTAAAGATTCGAGGATTTTTTTTGTATTTTGTTGTATGTTTTTAGAAAAGAAAAAAGAAAGATGATACAAATGGCACCAATGACATTCTTTTGTGTGACGGTTCACACTAGTGGCGAATCTAGAAAAAAATTATTGGAGGGTCAGTAAGAAATTTTTAGGAAAAATAGCATGCAAATTTTTTCAGTGAGCCATTTCATCGAGCACTTGGTGGGACTGAGGTCATTTATGAAGCCCTATTGCACACATGTCGACAGATGCCAACAGCTTCCGAGCGAGTATGTAGGTTGAAGTCAATAGCTTTTGAGAGAGCATGTAGATAGATGCCGACATATGGCGAGTGGGCCTCTCGACAAATGCCCATAGCAACGTGTGCAAAGGCATGAGGCTAGCAGTTGCCCTGCCCAGTGCCATAAGAGCACTTCCACCCGTTGGTGGAGGGCAAGGGCAAGGGCAAGGGCAAGGGCAACAATTGCCTTCCGTGAACAGTGCTTGCCCTTGTGCAACTCCACCCGTTTGTGGAGGGCAAGGGCAAGGGCAATTTTTTTTTTTTTTTTTAATAATTTTTTTTTTGGTTGGCCTTAAATATCCCACCGACAATTTTGACCGACACACTCCACCGACACCCTCCACCGACACTTTCCACTTAAAAAAATATATATATATTTTTTTTTGGTTGGCCTTAAATATCCCACCGACAGTTTTTTTTTTTGGCCAAAAAATCCCACCGACAGTTTCTCTCCACCGACACTTTTCACCTCAAATTTTTCAATAAATACCCTTCAAACCCCTCACAATTTCTCACACCAATCTGTTGCATACTCTATACTCAGCTCAAATCTTACTTCTTTCAAACATGTCTAACTGGAGGAGGTTCGAAGACAATGATGAAGAAGAACAGCAGCGATTACAACGGGAGCGAGAACAACAAGAGCGAGAAGATGAAGAACGAAGAATGCAACATGACCGCTTTCGGAGGCGGAGAAATCAATTAAACAGCAACATGCTTCATGCCGTTGCAGCAATCGAAGCAAGCAACCAACAAGCAAGTGGTTCACGACCCGGTCGTCGACCCAACCTTAATCGAAAGAGGGGAGAACGAGGTGAGAATCTCTTAGAAGATTACTTTATCCCTAATTCTTTATACCCAGAAGGTTTCTTTCGAACAAGATTTAGAATGCGACCACATTTGTTCAACAAGATCATGTTTGCTATTTGCAACCATGATAATTATTTTGTTCAAAAGATTGACGCTGCCAATGTTATGGGTCTTCTTCCTGAGCAAAAAATTACAGCGCAGATGCTTGCTTATGGTCAATCCGCAGACTCGGTTGATGAGATCTGTAGGATGGCAAAGTCCACTGTCCTTGAGGCCCTTGGTAGGTTCTGCTCCACAATCGAAGAGCTATACACCGCAGAGTACCTTCGTCGACCCACCCCAGCTGACCTCCAAAGGCTTCTTCAGAAAGGGGAGAGACGAGGATTTCCTTGCATGATTGCAAGTATTGACTGTATGCATTGGCAGTGGAAAAATTGCCCAACTGCATGGCATGGAGGTTATGGGAATCGAAAAGGTACGAAGAGTATTATTTTGGAGGCAGTTGCATCATTTGATACATGGATTTGGCATGCATTCTTTGGTGTACCAGGAGCTCAAAATGACCTTAACGTTCTTGGTCAATCCCCTGTTTTCGACGACTTGTTAAGAGAAGCGTCGCCTCAAATTACCTATGAAATCAACGACAGAGTTTACTCAGGAGCGTACTACCTAGCTGACGGAATTTATCCGTCGTGGAATACCTTCGTCAAAACTGCTCCAAATCCACACTCAAAGAAGCAAAATTATTTTGCATCGATGCAAGAAGGGTATAGGAAGGACGTGGAGAGGTGTTTTGGTATCCTCCAAGCTCGTTGGGGGATTGTTAGAGGAGCTGCTCGCTTGTTTGATGATGGGGCGCTGCGAAGCATTATGATGACATGCATCATCTTACATAATATGATTGTGGAAGATGAGTATGATTATGACATGGAAGAACCCTTGGATGAAGACCCACTCAACAATTCAAGAACGAGAATTTATACAGCCCATGAAAATACTGATGAACCTGCCAATCACGACCCAATAGAAAGGAATCCACGTTACCACGACCTGGTCATTCAACGTTACCATACGATGCATTCGTCTTTCCTCCACAAAGAGCGTCAAAGGGATTTGATGGAGCACATTTGGGCAAGGAAGGATGCTACTAATGAATGAAAATTATTTTTTATGTTTTCAAGTATGGTTTGTAAGTGTGTTTTTTATTTTTTATGTTTTCAAGTATGGTTTGTTGGTGTGTTTATGTGTAATGTTGCATCGTTTATTGTCTAATAAATTAAGTTTGGACTTCGTTTAAATTTGAACTTCAACTTATTTATTAAAAATAAAGAAAGAAAACGGAATTTATAAATAAATATAAAAAGAAAGCATTACATCATAATAATTGATGTAGAATACTAAGGATTTGGAAGAGAGAAAACTAAGGATTTGGAAGAGAAAAAACCAAAATAATTGATGTAGAAAAATAAATATTGAGTTGTTGTGTGGAATGAAGAAGAGAATTGGGGGTATTTATAAAAAATAAAAAAAATAAAAAAATTTTAAATGTCAAAATAATCCTGGCCGTTGATTTAAAAAAAAAAAATTCCATCAGACGGTTACCGTTGCGCCACGTGGCCAACGGTAACTTTTTTTTTTTTTTTTTTACCGTTGGATTTCCAACGGTCCAGATTAAAGAGCCGTTGGAGATCCAACGGCCATAAGCTTGCCACGTCAACTAGCCGTTGGTGGAATCTGGCGTCAGCTGCAGCGGGTGGGGCCCACCGACATTTTCTGTCGGCCACTCTCCCCCACTCGCGCGTGATTTCCACGCGCCTGACTTAAAAAAAATTAAAACCGGTTGCTGATGTCAGCAACCGAGCGTGGGCTGGTAGGGCGATTTTTACTCGGGCTGCTGGTTGGGCATGTTGTGGCCCACCAATTGCCTTTTGAAAAAAGGCCCGCTGGAGGAAGCAAAAGGGCTTGGTAGGGCAATTGCCCCCAATTGCCCTAGCAATTGGACAATGGGTGGAAATGCCCTAAAGGCAATTCGTCAAGCAGTTGGAGGGCAGCCTTCAAGGGTAAAGCTTTACCTAACTGCTTTATGGAGGATTTCTAGCGTAGAGTTATCGGCCACTCCTGCCCCAAGGTGGATTTGCCCCTGGTTCACAAAGTGTTGCGGCTCACGTATTAAGATATGAATGAACAACATGATTGATACTTTATGAACGTAATATATAAATATTTATATATGAGATGAACATGTTATAACTTAGAACATTAGTTTATTAGTAATACCATGTGACGATGAAGGTCGAGATAGAAAACTTCTCGGCTTCAACCACTAATGTGTACAAGCTAGTACACGTTTGTTTTTTTTTTTTTTTTATGTAAGGTTTCATTAAAATACTATAATATATGTGAATATGTTGTCATACGCGGAATGTATGAGTGTATGACCATGACCAATTTGAAAAAAAAGGCCTAAACGGCTAAAGCACATAGTTTTTACTCTCAAATTTTAATCAACTAACAATTCATTTGGCTGTCCATTCGCTAATGACAGGCAACACTCAACACTCTATATCAATATTCTTTTCTTTCTACCCTTTATATAAGCAAAAGCTTACCAAAAGCAAAAGCAAAAACAAGCAAAAACCAACCCCCAAACCAAGCCAAAAACAAAGCAAAAGTGTGCAACTTCCTTCTCTCCTCTCTCCCACCCGACCTCATCCTTTTCTAACAAGAAACCAAACACAATGGAAGAAAACATGTGCCACACTGGCTCCAAGCCTCAATTCTTTCCGGCAATCCAACCATAGCGGCCGCCGCATCGGCGCTCTGCATCTTCTGTTTTCTTGAGCTCGGCGCTTTCGTTTTCGCCTTGCTAGCCATAGCTCTCGTATTCATTTTCTTCATAATCTATCACTTTTTCACATGCTTCTACTTCTCAAATTTTTAGACCCCATTTGGTAAAAAAGTTGGGATTCTCTCAATCTTGTTCTTGTTCTATTGCAATTGTTTGCGGATTTCTGGTAGAGAAACTTGGCGGCAATGACAACAATGTTAACAGTCCCACGTCGTACGAGTGCTTCTTCTCCGCAAAAATTTGAAGTCAAACCCATCAACCCGCGTCAGTGGTACGATCAGTATTCGATCGGACGGTTTATAATCAAAGCATTGGTGCTAGTTCAATGAACAGAGGAGTGAGGACCCAGCAGCTCATACCCGGATCTACGACAACAGGGTCTTCATGGGAATGTAGTTGGGATGAACGAGTGGCGATCTACGACGATACCTATATGGCTGGTTGTCGGGTTCGGGTTCGGATCCAGCAGCATCCAGCTCCACCGCCGTCACCGGTCGTGGCATGAAGAACCGATACGGTTTTTCCTTTTATGAAGAACCGGCACAGTTCGTAGCACAAAAACAAGTAGGATGTGTATTACGGACAAAGAAGAATATACCAGTGGACACTTTTGTGATCCGTACGGAGCAAGTTAGTTCTTCACATGCACAAATTCCGGCTATTCAATCCGATCATCACTTTCATCGCCATACACTTGCAAGACAAAGAGGACGTACCAAGCTATTGGAGAGAAAGAAAACTCGAATGCTAGTGACAATTTTGGATGTGGAGAAAAATTTACCCCCATCGCCTCCTCGGCCCCCGCCTTCTCCGCCATTTACCTCCGCCATCACCGCCGCCGCGGATGTCCGAAGGAGAGTTGAGAACAGAAAACGTCAGCTGGGAAAATGTGAAGAATAGGGAGTTGCTACCACTAAAGTTCTTGATCACGTCATTGAGGAGGAAGAGAAGAAGAAGCAGGGACAAGAGTGTGTGAAAATTCTACAGAGACTCTCCCTCGCCTCTGCTTCTAGTTCTACGACTAACCGTCTTTACTTCCGCCGCCGTCTCCACCTCCTCCTCCGCCACCTCTTCCGCCACCTTCAGTGTTTCCACAACTTGGCGTACCTTCAAAGAAATCAGCAAGCCCAAGAAAATTATACGCTCAATTCCACAACCGCCGTCGGCACCACCGCCACGAGGATCACTTCCACCCAGCGCGGTTATCCAAAAAACAAAGGCCAAATCAGGCCCACATTGACAACCCAAAAAGCTGCCACTGCCAGCTAAGGTGACCAGCTTCATCAACGAGGATGGTGACAATGCCAACAGTGGCGGGAGTCGCCATTGGTTGGAATACCACCGCCGCCGCCGCTACTGCCATTTAGAATGCCGGTTGTGCAATACGCGGTGCATGGGGACTTTGTGGATCAAAAGCAACGACAGTTCACGCAGCGGCTCGCCGGATTTGGACGATAGTGATCGATTCAGGTTCCATCACCGACCATGGAAGCTACAAGTGAACTCATTGGAAGTGGAAATTCTTACAAAAGCTATGTTCTGTCGAGCCCGGATGTGAACACCAAAGCTGACACCTTCATTGCAAGGTTCAGAGCTGGTTTGAAGTTGGAGAAGATGAACTCTGTGAGGAGATCAAATAGGCCCATTCAAGTGTAGGAGAAGAAGGCCCAGAGATTACTAAGCGATTACGTGCAAAGCCCAGGATGTCGCGGCGTGACGATAATCTAAACTTACCTAATGTCGTGTTGAGAATGTAAAAACACGGTGCGTATTGATTATTGGTTAAGGATAATGTGGTGCAGCGGTAACTTAAGCTAGTTACCTATGGCCTTGTGAAAAGGTTAAAAATATAAAACAATGCGAAATTGGCTGAAGATATTGTGGTTGAGGATTGTATAGGGTTTTTATGAGTTTTTAAATATGTAGCAGAGGTGTATAGGGTTTTTATTTTTAATTGTTGGTGGTTAGGAAAATTCTTTTATTTGACTTTCTTATTACAGTAGGGGACTAAGGGGTGCATTATGCATCAGATCAGGGTGTGTGCAGTATTGGAATTTAGTTTCCATATGATTGTCAGAATTTTAATGGGATTCAAGATTTGGTGCCAGATTTTATACTATTTTTTCTGAATTAATTGTGTTTCCCTTACAATTTTTGTGGCTTTTGTCATGTACGTGCATGCTTGTAAGTGTGTATGTTGCCAACCTCATGTAATTAGATATAAATATTGATTCTTAATGTTGAAAAAGTTTGCATACAATGAGGTATATATTCCTTCTTCAACTAATATTTATCCTGCATTGTATATATTTCTGTGTACATTTCTCCCGTTAAGTATAAGTTTATTTGAGCTCCATGAGGCGTGTACAGGTGAAAATGTTTTAAAAAGCGTGGCGGCCCAGTCGGACGGTAGACGAGGGGGCCTGGCGCCTGACTAGGCGGAGCCTAGGTGGATTCAAGTAAATTTATTATATTTGATATAAACAAGTGGCTATTTACACTTTAAAAAATAAAAAATAATACTTGTATTGGGAATTTGGGAGATATAAAATGCAAAATAGAAAATACATAAATTTATAAAAAGTACTACAATCAACTTAAAGTCTCTCAGACTAATGCGGCAACTTATTCATGGCATTGTCATCATCACAAACTAATGCGGCAAAAATGAAAAACCCAAAATAAAATTCGAAAATAAAATTCAATAATTCATGATCTAAAATTCGCATAATCTTTCATCACATATTGAAGCCAATGATTCAATAAATCAATATGTAAATGGAATCGTGCATCTATAATTTAACATCCTTCAATTGCACCATGAAAAAAATTAGTGTACACTGTACTTATTATATGTATACACCTCGAGACAATAAAGTTTTCTTGCTTTATGTGCACAGGTAAATGTTCATGTGCAATCACTAGAATAAAAAAACAAAAGAGTAAACGTTATTAATTTCAAGTGAGAGGTCTTAGAGGAAAACAATATTATTAACTTGGGGTGTTTGTCGGTTTCCAAATAATAATATTTCGCCAGTTCGCATCGATCCATCAATGTAAATTGGATTGTGCATTTCTAGTTCAATTAGATCGAATTAGAAAGTTAGGATCCAATCTAATATGTTAACATAATAAATGTTGGATTTTGATTTATTACATTGTACGCTACAAAAGGAAAAGTGAAAACAGCTACCTAATTAGTTACTATTTTGGTAGTTGTTGTTGGAACTCTTGATGATGTTGTTAATGAGAAAATGGTGACAAAAATTCAAAAATAAATATATTTTAATGCATTAGTCACCGTTGTGGTGGCTATTCTTTACTTTTGGCATTTGTCACCTTTTCTTCATTGACATATCATTGTTACTCCAGCAACAACTACCAAAATGATTACTAAGTCGTGATTGTTGCTCACTTTTCTTGTAATTAGGATAATCGGTTTTGATAATTGACATCCTAAACATAAAAAATTAGTTGTCACGTTTTTAATCCAAATATGAAACGATTGATACTTCTTGCACTGGTTGTCCCCTATGGGCTTTTGTGCTTTAATTTATTTATTTAAAAAATAAAAAATTTATATGCGAGTGTCCAAACCACTACCTATAACCTTTCTCTCAATATAAGCTTTTTTATTCTTTTAAGAGTATCGGTGAGGTGGCGAGTGCGTCTCGATTTCTGGTACGTGGGTCGGAAAGGCTAGCGAGCATTTCAATATCATCAGCAACCATCATGTAATTCACATAGACATTTCTCTCCATATAAGTTAGACACCACATAATTAAACTCTGCTATACTTCATAATAGTTTAAACTTTTAAATTAATGGAATTTGAAGTGGAAACCATCAAACTTCATACTGATTTCATTGGCACTAGACAGCTGGATTCCAAAACGCTAACTATGGACACTTGCTTTTGATTGAGACTAACGCTGCCATGATTTGAGGCACATATTAGGTTTTACTTGTCGACAGGTTACTTGTATTTGAGGAAAAATAATATATATTATTGAATACGAAATAACCAGTTTTATGCGTTATATATAATAGACGACAAATTTATATTGTTACGAGTATTCAATTTATATTATAACATTGATTATACCACGTAATACTACATTCTACTACAACAATTTCTTGGATTTTAGATACAAAAATTAAGTAGATTAAAAAAGGATCAAGCATGCAATATGAATATGCTAATGACAGATTTGATGATGACGATGATGAAGATGGTGGTGACTTGCAGGGAGTGGTTTTAGGAAGGCGGCTATAAGTAATCTATTTCAACTTTTTTAATGACGATTTTAAGAAAAACCAATGCAACTTGTGGATTTTAAAGCAAGAAAATTACGAAATTGGACATTTTTGTTCTGAGAACAATGGTCAACTAGTGCATGCAATGCAAGTTGTAACTATATATACACATATATGTATATATACATGTATATGCAATTATATAAAGAAGTAGTAAGCTACAAGTGAAAGAAACTTAGAAATCCAACAAGAAAATCTTTGATTTTTAGTTTGATTACAGGATATTTAGTCTTGACCCAAAAAGGGTTATGTTCATGAATTAATATATACCAAGCTGACATATTTTCTTCTATACATCAACAATATTGGAGGTGAGGATTTGGGTTACGCCACGAAATGAGTCAAATTATAATTAGGTGTCAATTGACATTTGAGGTTAGAATTTGGGTTTCCCTTACAAGTAGAAAAGAAATACTACTAGATTGCTTGGTATTGTGAGTTTTATCTTTAGAGGCAATAAAGTCCTCAGAAGCCCTCAGCGGTACATATTGTCAATTGACATATTTAAGATCCAGATTATACACAAGTGACAAACAATCATTTCTTGCCTGCTAATTCTTTGACTTGCTCTTCAAGGGATTGCTCTTGTCTCATGTGTTGCAGCCACACCTCACCTTGATTCGGACTTGCGCAATGCTTTGCTTCAAAGTCATAGAAGTACAGGATGCGCGCGGCTAGCCAAATATTCTTTGACTTCATCAGCCAGCACTATTTTGCTACAAGCCGATAGAAAGTAACACAGGGAACGTTCGACAGAAGCAGCAACTGTACCTTGTTTCTACAAGGCACAATCGCCTGGGCTAAGGACACAAATCAGTCTTACCAGTGTCACAATGTCTCTCACGAAATGGGTGAGCAGCATCCCAACACCGTATTTGGTCAGGATCAAGTCCAGTTTTCCTGGTCATAGCCAAAAAAAAGTTAACTCCTCAGTTTATAATCATCTAAAACGTGTTTCGAGGGAGTTAATGAAACTCACCTTTAACCATCTCTACGTTGTTTCCCGGCATTCTAAGCTTATACCAATTGGGTTTTCATGCATTCTGACTAGTGTCCACTTGTCTAGTTAAAAATTGCATCGATTTGCCTTAGTCAGCGCACATTTTAAGAAAACCCTTGTGGGCTTGTCTAACTCCTTTCATGAGTGAGTTTTCACCTTGATTTTCACATTAAATGAGCATTCAACAAGTATCTTTGTGTATTATACTTAGCTTCATCTAAAGAAAACATCCTTTTGGCTTAATAGGGTTGGGTGATTTTCCATTTGCTTTTGGGGGTTAGGATACCATTTTTAGAGGTAGGGAAGTGTTCTTTTTCTCCTCTCTAGCTTAGAACCTAGAAGCTACAATTTTCATGGATAAAATTCTTCATTGAAAATCTATAAAATTATCATGAAAATTCTTGCTTGCTTAAAATCTTTGATTTCAAACTCATTTGTTTTAGGGTTGAAACATTATCAAAAACCAAGAGAGTGTTTGCGGGTCCAAGACCTCCTCTCTTTTTGTGTTCATCAATTAAAACCACAGGTACCAAGCCATTTTCATGAGAATATTTGCATAGTGTGTTGATCTCAAACATATTCCAAATCTTCTGCAGATCTTAGTGAGGATTCTCATTGGTTTCTTCCTCCAAATGTTTGTTGAAAAAAGCTGACTTTGTGTTTTAGAATTCAAAGTTGCATTTCACATTTCCATATCTGCTTTGCATATATAGAGTTGATTGTATTCCCAGTGCCACAAGATGATGAGCTCGGAAGATGAAGAGGCCATGTTTGCAGAAGGCGAGCGAATCTTGCTAAGGGGCATTGATTGAAGGGTTTGCCACCAAAATTCATTGGTAATAGAACAGAGTTTAAGGGTGAGCTTGTGTGGTATACTTTGTATGAATCTTTAATTCACACTAGTGGACCGAACTCCACAGGTCCTCGGTTTTTTTAACTTGATTAGGAGTTTTCCAAGCACAAAACTTGTGTGCATGATCCTCTTAATTTGCCTTCATATGTTGATATGTTTGGTATAAGTTGTGTTTGATGTGCATACTCTAAGTGTGATATATGTTAAGAGTACAAATCGTGTTGTCCATGTTGTTTATATATTTGGGTAGACTTTGACTAGTTGGTCGTCTTAGTCAATTAAGTTTATTTTCTTGCAATTGTGCTTTCTGTCCTCCACAAACTTGTAACTAGTTGACTAGCTCATTTGACTAGTTCTTTTGTGCAAAGGATTAATTTTAATTGCGGGATATTCCACCTGGTACCAATTTACAGTTCAAAACCTCTAGAAATATATCCGGGTCTGGAGAAGATGCAAAAAAACCTGCTACAACATCAAAACGTAAAGAAAAGGTCAAGTTACTTTCGTCTAAGCAAGAGACGGAGAATATGGGAATGCCAAAAAATGCAACGCATTTCAATCTTACGTAGAATCCTTTCCTTCTCTTGCACTGTATTCCTTCTCTGTAAACATTTAATAGGGACTCAAAAAACCTTCTTTATTTGAGCTGCTAGCGTTCCTCATCACGGCAATGTAAGCAACATGCAGGACAGTGTTTAGACTTCTGCATGTTAGTTTCGAAAAATACTATGTGATAGGAAGTGATACACAAACAAAGATTTATTACCCCACTCGTATTAGCTGAAAGAAGCGGAGTGTTTCTATTGTTCAATAATGTCTGAAATCGGTCTAATACTTCTTTTGAGTTTGTCATATTAAACTATTAACCAAAACACCAAAATTTTGTTCTCAGAAGTGCACTGAAGTGACTCTATCCTGGTACTGATTCCCAACCAAGTTTTCTATATGAATACATTTGAATATATTAAGTATGTTAGCGTTAAACTCTTGTTTGGCAATCCTAAATAAAGTGTTACTGCATGATCACTAGAAGGTGGAAAACATTACAACGACATACAATGTTCATTTTAAGAAAGGAAAAAGAGAGAAACCAATTTTATTGGCATCGAATTCACAATCGAGGCCAAAAATACAACTCATTCAATAAGTTAAAAGGAAAAAAAAAGAGGTATTCCCATTATTAGTGTTCTTACTCTGCTGGAAACATGTGGAGACTAATGAAAAACTTTCAACTCATTTGCCGAATAATGGGATCACTTGAGATATTAACGACATTATAACAAGCCTGCAGTTGCATATACAACGCACAAGGTAATGCCTACGATAAAGTTGGTGGTGCAGCTGATATTCACCGAACAAAAGTTTATGCTTACATTTATCAATTTTGTTACGACAATATAATCTTCTCCTTTTTGTATGCATCCATCAAGGAAGAAAAGCAAGATGAAAGTGATTGTTCACAAGCTTCACAAAGAGCCTATGCATAGAATGCCTGAAATACAGAGACTTGGGTGATATACGGTAAAACCTCGATAAATTAATACTCTTGGGGCTGAAAAAATTATTATTACTTGGGATTATTAATTTATTGATAAATGAATAATTTATTAATTTATCGATAAATTAATATTTTATTAATTTATAAAAGATTTTCTGTTTTCAAGAAAATATGTTCATGTATCTTATAAAAGTCGAGTCATATATTCATGTATTAAAGACAAACTTCTAATGGACATTAAAAAAGAAGAATATATAAGGGTTTTAAGATACATGTATATATCAATTTAATATGACAAGCCATTTTAAATTACACGCTATAGAAATACGATGGATGTTGAGGACATTTTGAATTATCTACGAAAATAATGCGGTGATGGAATCGCCAGCGATGAAGAGATCATTGATGCAATAATGAATACGACTACCAATGAGGACCATGAAGATCCAAATGATAGTTCCTGATCTACCAATTGTTTCTCCAAAAGAAATATTCAAGCAATAGTAACATTGAACTAACTACTTGCTACAAAATGAAAAGATACCAAATGTGGTGTCTACATTGTAAAAAATTAAGGATGAGTTGATTCAATTTAGGTGCAAAAGAAAAAAACAAGTGACTTTAGAAGCATTTTTTGAAAAATTGAAATTGTTTGGTAAAAGTGTATCATATGCATTATGAATTGTTATGTACTATATTTTTATGTATTTTTAATGAATTATTAATTTATATATCAATGGGCCTTAAGGAAAGTTAGAAAAAAAATATTATCTTATGCATTAAAAGCGAAATTATTATTTTTAGTACACGGGCAGTCGGCGGGGTTTTATTATTTAGCTGAGGTTATTATTTTGTGAATATTAATTTATCGAAGTTTCTTGTATCGTCGAATTATCTTTGAAGAAAAGTGACAAATGGAACACACTAAATTTGTCTGTTACTTCTAAGCTATTATGCTTAATAACCTTCCTAAGCCGAGTTGCAAGCTTATCTTCATAATTGACAATATAGAAGTCGCTCTGCTCGATGTTAACCTTGATGACCCTGATTGTTCATCACATTTCTCTTTGTCTTTAAATCATTATCAGAGAAACGACAAGATCTAATATGTTACTTCTCTGGACTTTGTTTCCAAAAAAAAGAGAATTCATGCGTTTCTCTTACGAACCAAGTGAAAAGTTATTGGAACAATCCACTTCCGATCACCATACACACCAGATGACAGGAACTGTGTCTACAAAATAAAAAACTTCATTAGATTTCTGAATAATATGACGTTTTGGTATTGAGTATTAGTAATTTACTCAAATTTCAAAATATGCTCTTTGAAAGCTTATGGAGATAACATGATATCCATTTTCTTTTGTCAACCATCCATTATTTCACTGACTTGAACACCAGATTCCTTCAAAGAACACCATAAATGTTTGTCTTCCGCATTTTGCGAGAATATCTTTGTAGGAACTTAACAATTTCTGGTTGGATATTGAAGCTGATTTCTTGTTGGATAATGAAGCCACACAGTTAAACAACAAACTGAACTATGTTAAAACTTGAAGTTATCGGTATTGCATGAAAAGTAATCTCAATGAGTTAAGGACATCAATTTTACACCTGGAATATGTCATTCCCGGATAACCCTGCAGGATTCGAATAACGCATATCCCTTTTTATAGCTGATATCATCAAAAACTTCAAAGAATCCGAGCAAGCATGGACTATCTCCACATGAAATTATGTCAACCAGCAGATAAATATGCTGCATAGGCATTTTTCTCCCTTTCCTTATTTGAAATGTTAAAATGGATATTGGACACTTTGATGATCATTAAAGTGAAATTATATTATGTCATTGCTCATTGACTTTCTCCTCCATAACCCATTGACGCCACACTGTTTATCATCTTCACTTAACGGAGTCTAGTACTTTTCTCAAACTCTAACCACATTGTGCATATACTTTTGTTCGAATATCAACACTATTGATTCAATTATCTCAGAGTGCCTGCCAAGATGCTCAGGTCTTTGGTTGACGCTTCTACAAATGAAACATGAGGAAGCTTTTATGGCGGTTCTTGCTAATGATCGGCATATCAATGATTAAGCAGTTTTCACATGAGCAATAGTATCGATTGTTGTTTACCTGAATTAGATGAGATTGCTCCTGATGCATCCTTAACTAAGCCGCAGTAGTTTGTTGAAGAAATTGAAGCCCACTTGTGGCCTTTTTCACTCGGAAATAATACATATGTGGCCATATAACTTACCTGGGAATATAGATCAAGCATGTGCACAAAAGATTAGATAACCATTTCTGTGAAATGCCATGAAGTTGGAAGGTATAGAGAGAGCTGAGAAAGACCAAAAGATTACCCATGTTGCAAAAACCCGGTGTTCTAAAAATCGGCCTAGTGTTTGGACGGTAAGGTTCGAGGGATTACACACTGCAATCGTTGTAAATCGGTTGAGCTGACAGAGAAATGGGCGCCACAAGCGTCTAGAGCGGTCGCTAGGTGGTTAGCTAAGGCGGTGCAAGGGCGGTGCTTTTTTATTTTTAAATGCAAATGGTTTTACGGGAAGCCCAAGTCCTAATTCTCATTTTCTCTCCCCGTCTCCTAGTACCATCATCTTCCCTTCTCTCCGCGCTCCATCTTTCTCTACGAGTCACGACCACGAGACTCACGACCTTTGTCTTTGCGAGCTGCGCCTGTCACGCCCTGGCTTGTCTCTCTCTCTCTCTCTCTCTCACTTTTCTCTAGTGGCTGGTCTCTCTCGTCGTCGTCGAAGACTTCAATTCCAGCCGAGGCGGGGAGCTCGCATCGCACGCCACGAGGAAAAATCTCTCACGCCTTTCTCTGTTTTCCTTTGGACTCGTGGAGTCGTGGTCGTAAGGCCTGCGTCGTAATACTCTTGTAGACTTGCATCGCAAGGAAGCTGCAAATCGCATGCGAGGTTCATCTTTTTTAATCGTTAATGATAGCTTTATGTGATGTGATTATGTGAGCGTGAAGTTGTGATTACATCCAATTTGGAATACAAAGCAAAAAAACAAAAAAGGTGAAATTGTGATGTTGTGGTGTGATGTTGTGATGTAAGTTTCAAATATTTGTGAATTGGTATCTTTGAGCTAGATAAAAGCCTAATTAAAATTTGAAAGCTGTGATGTTTAGTGGTATGGATGTGGTATAGTGGATGGTTCAATTGTTCATGCTTAAATTAATAAAGAATATCATTTTTAGTTATGGATTGTAGAATTGTTTTTGTGGATGGTGATCTTTGCTGTCGTCAGAAGCATCCAATGCAATGTCGTCTTCCTAGCAGGATAATACGTTAGGCGTGCTTCGGATGATGTGGGATGAGTATGGGAATGTAACAAATCTAAGCTCTGATAAGGTGCAATGTAAGTTGTGTAAGAAAATAATTAGTGGTGGAGTTTATCAAATGAAGAACAACACGTAGCCAACGTGAAGAAATGTGTAGGAGTGCACAAAGTCTTCGGATGAGGATAAAGCAAAATGTAAACCGCATTAGAAGAAGCAAAATAAAGAAACAAAGGAATAAACACAATGAGGAAGTGAGGGAAGATGTTCAACTATACATTGAAGAAGATAATGAAGACATTGAAGTTGTTGGGTCAAGGAAAAGGTCGCGCACTCTTGGGCCTATGGATAGGTTTGCACATCCACCATCAATCCCAATTCTTCAAATGATGGAAGCAGAGGATGTGACAACAAAATCTCCATGATGCAATTTGGAAGGATAGAGCACATCCGTGGATCAATATTTGGCTCGATAGGTGTATGAAGAGTGGTATACCTTTTCATGCTATTGATAATGTGATAGCCAAGCGTTTTGTAAGAGCGGTTGGTCAATTTGGCCCAAGTTGCCAACCTCCAAGCCAGTATGATTTAAGGGAGCCATTATTGAAAGAAGAGGTGGAGAAAAGTAAAACAATCGCTTAAGAAGTATGAAGAAGAGTGGGCTTTGAATGGTTTCTCAATTATGGCCGATGCTTGAAAGCGGCCAAAGAAAAAAACATAATGAATTTGTGCCAATTGCAAGGAAGGCACATTATTTCTTTCTTCAAAGGAATGCTACAAGAAGCACACACCGGGAATACATCTTTGAATATGTTGACAAGTGTGTTGAAGAAGTTGGAGCCACAAAATGTAGTTCAGTGGTGGCCAACCAATGCTTAACAATATGGCGGCGGCAACATGATGAAGTTGAAGGAGCCAAATATATTTTGGACATCATGTACCCTCACACTGAACCTCATGCTTCAAGGAATTGGTAACCTACCAAGGTTCAAAGGAGTGATTGACAAGGCGAAGGGCGTTTACTATCTTCATTTATGCACATCATAAAACATTGGCATTCTTGAGAAGCATACCACAAAGAGATATAGTGAGGCCCCGGAGTCACTAGATTTGCAACTTCTTTCCTAACTTTGAGAAGCTTGAGTGATAAGAGAAAGGACTTAAAGATTGTGGTTACTAGTGATGAATGGGAACAATGCAAACATTCCAGAGTACGAAGGGGAAAGCGGCATATGCCGTGGTGAGTGCACATTTTGGAATGAGGTCTCCTTTGCTTGAATGTGTTTGAACCTTTATTTTAGGCGCTTCGACTTGTGGATGGGGATAAAAAAGCCATCAATGGGGTTTTTGTATGAGCTACAACAAACAAAGGAGATTAAAAAGAGGCATTCAAAAATAATAGGGCACACTATCAGCAATCCACAAATTATTGATGAAAAAGAGGTCGTCGGCTTGATGGTCCATTACATTTGGCGGCCTACCTCTTGAACCCTTATTACTTCTTCAAAGATCAAAGCATACAAGTTGATCACTTGTCATGGACGGTATCTTTACTTATTGTTGAGAAGTTCTTCCTTTGAGAACTATGATGTCCAAAATCCAGTAATAAATGTAGAATGCCGAAGTATAGGAGAAAGATGGGTGGAATTGGAAGACATTTGGCCGAGATTGGATAGTTGAGAATAATGACATAACTACTTAGTCCAAGTGAATATTCACATATGGTTTATTTATTAATAATTTTCTTTACTAATTATTTTTTATAATTGTGTAATTTGTGGCTAACTTTAGTTTCATGGTGGTGTACTTATGGAAATGGTGTACCTAATTTGCAAAGAATGGTTATAAAGATTCTCTCATTGACTACAAGTTCATCGGTGTGAGAGAGAGTGGAGCACTTTGAGGGGGATACATACAAAGAAAGGAATAGACTAGATACAACAAGGATAAATAATTTGAGTCTATGTCCAATTTAATGCAGATCATGAACAAGAAGAAAGAGTAAAGGATAAGAAAGTGGATACACTACTTGTTAGTGAGGCTAGTATGGCGCAGGATGGATTGTGGAGGGTGGTGATGAAAAGTTGGGCTTGGTTACGGAATGGAGGGGGAGAGGCATGGTGGATAGTTCCTAGGTCTAGAGGAGGTTCTAGAAATGTTGAAGTAAGAGAGCTTCATGAGGGAAGATTTTGTATCCGATGAGGACACGGAAGAAGAGGGGAGGTGATGAGGAATTTGAGTTTGAGTCGATACGGAGGGGGAGTCTTGGAAATGGAGAAGAGAGATTGAGGCCCTGGCACAGCTTTGCAAGTATCTTATTATATCATTCCGTTTGCATTTATGTGTTTAATAAATTGTAGACTTGTTGGATAAATGTTTCATCCAAGAACACTCATTATATGCTTAACTTTTTCCCCATGTTTTATTTTCAATAAATTGTAGTGCTTTATAATTTATATATTTCACATTTTGCATTTTATCTCTCCAAATTCTTAATATAACTATAGTTTTTTATTTTTTTTTAAAGTGTAAATAGGCACTTATTTATATGATATTAATAAATTTACTTAAATCCACCTAGTTTGCCTAGCGCTTAGCGCTTTTTAGAACCTTGGCAAAACCCTTATCAAGCCATAAATCGGTCCACCATTCCATCGTCACCAGGTTGCCAAACCACTGATGTGCTACTTCGTGTGCTACAACAATTGCCATCTAACATAACAAGAAAAAGGATTATAGATATTCCATCAGACTTTTCAGAGGGCAAAAGCGAAACAAAGCTTAAAGTAGAATTAGGAATTAGACTTACTCTTTGTTTCCTTGCTGTTGTGGAATGCAAAGGATCGTAAAGCAGTTCATTTTCATGGTATGTGATCAAACCATAATTCTCCATTGCCCTGCCAGAAAACTCGGGAACCACAACCATATCAAGTTTGGGAAGAGATTATGGTGATGAAAAGTATCTAGATGAAAATATCACTAGGTTAAAAATTAGCACAACAAAAAAACAGAAAGAATGATGTAAAACTTACTTGGAGAAATGATTGAGCGTCTTAACAACATTTAGAGCAAACTCCCCTTTGTCACTCTTCCCAACAGGGCAATATGCACGAACCAACACCCCTGCAGATGAAGTTTAAGTAATCTCTAATGTTACAACTCTTTCCTAATTTTTCCATATAAATTTTCCCATATAGTTGTGAAATTACCAAAATACCCCTAGAGGGTAAGTGTGGACTTTTGTTGACTTTGTCGTCATGACAAGTATCAATTATTCTCTTAGCGTATTCTTGTAGTACTCATTGATACGAACGCGTGCAAGCGGAGCGTAATTTGGAGCTAAAATGAATATTCTACGGGACTTTAAAGTTCAAGGGCAATTTAGTAATTTCACGTTGGCAGCAGATTTTTGTAAATTTTCTTTTATTTTTTTTTATTTTCCCTTTCCAGAAATTGGGAGAGCATTTAAATAAAGAAAATTATAATTTTGGGTTTCAAAACCCTAACCCTATTGTCCTCCCTGACCCTATTTTTTTCTTCTCGGCAACACACACACCCACAAACTGAAAATCATTGAATTTTGTCGAACAAGAAATTGAAGTTTTTATGGCGTGCAACCTATGGCGTGCAGACTATGCGTGCCGTTAATGGTAATTTTTTACAGCATGGTGACATAGCGCACCTTAAAGGTAGTTTTTTTTTCATTCTTTTACGGCGTGCAAATGATGTATGCCGTTAAAAATGTTGTATGCCGTTAAAAGTATAGCAATAAGGGCGCATGTAAACATATGCCCTGTATTCTTTTTTTTCCCTCCAAGGCCTGCCAAAATTTGAACAAAGTTTTCGCAATAAACGGAGCCTTTTTATATTCACTACAAGGAAAAATGTGATCTGCGACAAAACAGTTTGGTCGCCATATATTGAATTTTCGTCGCTATTGGTTTCCTGCGACTAAAACTTTGGTCGTAAGCGTTCGTCGCCTTATCCTCGACGCAGAAAGTTAAGGGCGACGAAATTTATTATTTAGTCGCCATTGGTGATTGGCGACTTTCATATTTTAGTCGCCCATATAATATGATTTGGTCGGGGATTCCTTACCAGTATGGCGCCAAATCTAGTGGCCAATAGCGACCAAATCAGTTTTGTCGCCAGTTTCTTTTGTTTTTGTAATATATTATTTATATTTATAAATTATAATTATTAATGGACTCTTTTAATTCATCTATACTATTATTAATATACTATTAAGGGAACATTCTTTACATGAACAGAAACCGTATATAATGTGTAAATAATGGACAAAATTTTTTTATTAACTATTATAATTGTATCACATCATCCGTAGAACAAAGAATAAAATGTTTCAAATTGAAGAGAAGATGTACAACAACACCAAAGGTTCTTATAACATTCATCATCATACAAAGAGGGAAAAGGAATAAAGTCTCTCAAATTAACATCAATGCAATGAAGGCCAAAATAAGATATTCCCTTTCAAATTGAAATAAATTTTACACACAAAATCATTTAGCATTTTTAACTGCAAGAATGTGAACTTGCCGATAGTAGTAAAAAAGCATGACATGTTCTTGGAGTCCAAAAGAAAACATAAGAAATTCTCGCAATAAAACTCAAGCGCTTACCGCCAAGTGGTTTATCATAATTGACACGCCATGCAATCAAAACCTTTCATACTTTGCCAACCTAGAAAACAAAAAACAGAAACACGAAATTTCACATTACCAATAAATGAAGCTTCAAGAAATAAAAATGATGAACACATTCAAGAAAACGTGACATGACAAGTATACTTTAAATAATAAATAAATACATCTGATCAAACAGATGTATGTGAAGGAAGGCATCTGATACAAACATTGTATGCAAAGAAATTCGTTACCAGCATTTCAACTAAACTCAATAATTACTTCCAAAGCTCATAAATTTGAATTGGGTTAATGTGGATCTTAAACTCTGCCTAAACTCATATGAAGCTAATAACTAAAGAGCCTCAAGCATTTGGATATACCTGGGAATGTATTCAGTGGTTTACACTCCAACATGTTTGAGTTTTATATACATGCAAGTAAAACAGAATGGAAAATTAAACGAAAATAAAAGCTTAGTAGCAACAGCCAAAGTAAAACAATTTGGTAAGAGCTACTATTAACTAAGCTTGAAGAAGCTTTCATCTTCCCCTGTTTCACTGGAGACAAGAATAGTCAACAAAGTCTTGCCAAACAAACCCAAACACTGAATCAAGACTAACACAGGTATGAAAATCCCAAGCTAGTCATATCACAACAATTATTTTATAGGTAAATTTATAAGCAACCTGCACAAGGTTGAATGAATCCTGAATAAGTCAACTATATTACTAGCTTCACAAACCTTTAATCAGTCTAAACCATTTATAATTAACTCACATAAATGGTAGAAAATTCAGTTTCTTCTTTCACAGCACTAGAAACATTTAAGAGGTCAATTATACTCTCCATCTATTACCAATTCTAAATACGAATCTACAAAAAATTGAGCTAAAAAAATTGAAAAATTGTATCATATTAATTTCTAAAAAGAAAATTGCTTACCACACATGTTTGGTGTTAAGGAGAACAAATGCATTATCCACAAACTTGAACCTTGTGCACGAGACAATACACCTTAGAGTTTAAAACACCAAATTATTAAATTGTTGTTAACCGCAGGAGCCAACACCAAACAGAAAAATCACAGACACTTAAAAATACAAAGTTAATTAGGATGATAGAAAACACCAATCTACTAGAAGTTATTAAATTAGGAAAACTGCACAAATGTTTTTAAACAGTAAGCCAAATCAGAAACGAAAGAAACGCACTTTTTAAAACCAAAAAGCTGCACAAATTTCATTTACCTGACTCAAATATTAATTCTAATTTGAAATATTATATCAACTGAAAAAGAGCAACTATATGACAAACCATTGAGTGCCAGTACAAATCCGATCCAACCAACAACAAATTGATAGAACCCAGTTATAAAAAAAGGTTGTAAAGGCAAATTCCACATATGTTGAACATAAGATATTAAGCAAGGAAAATTACAAAATAACCAAATACCCAGATTTGTAATTTGTGCACAGAGTTAAAAAAAAACAAAGAGAGAAAAAGAGTTCAATTTTTTTACCAGATCTGTGAAAGGGATACCTTGTCGGAAGGGCCGCACAGTCAGAGGAGGTGTTGTGGAGACGGGAGGAGTTAGCAGACTCTAGAGGATTGGCTGGGTTGATTGTAAAAGGTAGATAGAAGAGGGAGAGAGAGGGAAGGAGGGAGGGAGGAAGAAGGAGCGAGAGTTGAGTAAGAGAGAAACAGTGATAAGGCTGATAAAAAAAAACAAAAGGGTTTTTAGGAGGCTGGGGAATTGGAAGAGACCAAATGGGTCTAGATTTACACACTTTAGTTTATTTTTATTTATATTTATTATTAACTTTTTTATGTAACAACCAGCTGGGGTTAACTAAATCCCAGAACGCGGTGTTTTTTGAAAAATTGGTGTTTTGTGTGGAAATATTAGGGCGCCAATTAGCCCGCTCGATTTTTTTTATTTTTTATTTAACTCAGCCCCGCTCAATTAGGGTAGCCAAAATGGCGACCAAACTAAGGTTGGTCGCCGAAAGAAGTATCTACCACTAAGATTTTGTCGCCTATCCTCTTAATCTCGTCGCTGAAACAATTACAGATATTCTTTCAGCGCATCAAAATGCAACTAAATTACTGCGACCAACACAAATTATTTCGTCGCAGATTATAGAATCACTGACGAAATCTCATTTCGTCGCAAAAACTCTGGTCGCTAATTG
>CM031082.1:15542976-15568313 GCA_018257905.1 Gillenia trifoliata
TGCGCAAATTGAGCTTATCGGTGACGGCCCTGACGGGAGGTTTTGTTTTTGTCTTGATAACATAAAGACAAGTTTTCCTTTTTCTTGGTTTTCTTTTTTATTACAAATAATATTATTAATTTATTACTAAAAAGAAGGAGAGGGTGTGAGTCCAAAATGCAGAAATGTCGTATGCGGAAGAGGAATACCCTATTTACTAGGGCAAATTACCACTTCTTCTTCTTGGTTTGATCTTTTTCTTTTCTGCCAAATAATGTAGCCAAGTATTTTTTATATCAGATCACAAAGCTCAGTTGATTTGAATACTATATATAATGAGTTTAGGCCTCAAATTAGTAATTCATTTGTTTCATTTGATTAGTCCAAGATCGGTTCAATTAGGTTGACTGATTTCCCTTCGTAAAATATTAACCATATATTCTCTGTTATGTATTAAACGGAACTTCATGCCACAATATTAGCAAAAGCCTTTGAGTTAACTAAGCACATAAAATTGTTCAAAAAAGAAAAAAACTAAGCACATAAAATCATTCAGAAAGATGCATGTGCTAATAGTAGGGGTGGAAGTTGAAATGGTTTTTCCGCTTTTGGTAGATTTACTTTCGCTTTTGGTACGTTTGATTTTCAACACATTGTTTATTAGTACGCTTATTTCCGGTTTTAGTACATTTGATTTCATACACATTTATTCTCAATGTTATTTTCTTATATATATTACTCTTAAATGGTATTTCCATTTATTCATAAAAAAAAAAAAAATTAAAACTGTTACATCCCGTCCCTAGAAATAATGTATTTTATTCCCCGACGTTGTAAATTTACGAAAATACCCCTGGTGAGCCAAGTGAGTTCTACGTGGACATTCAATTTTATTCTCGTAATCTCGTACTTTTCTGATTAGTACACTTCATTATGAACCCGTAGGCGTAAACGGGACATTTTTTGGACTTGTAACAGACAAGTTAAGGGCAAATTGGTAATTTTCAATTTGCAGTATTATGGTTCTGTGGATCACTCCCGTGGTTTCTCACAAACCAGGGTGCTCTGCACCCTCTGAAAATCAGACTGAAGGTTGCATGCCTCTGCACAATTGCATGCAATTGTCTATACTTTTTGTGCCTTTAAAATTGATGCATCCGTTGTGGGATTGCACCACACAACTCAAGCCTAATCTGTCTTCCGTCTACCACTTTGGTCCTTGCCTTCACTCACCCCGTGCTCTGTACACTGCAAACAGAAATCACACACATGCAAACTCACCCACACTCGAGCTTGACCGAGAGCACCACCATCTCAAATTCTTTTCTTTTCACTCAACCACAACTCTTAGCTCATCCTTACCATCTAAGGACCAAAACGCAACCAACCCCGTGAACCCAGAAATTCAAACCTCGAACCAGAGAATTTTCTGGCGAGCTTCAAACTTTTTCCCGGCGAAGTTCCATCGATTTGGACCTCGATCGAGCTGACTCTCATCACCAAACAACCTCTGGGAGTCCCTGGATCACAACCCAGGCCTTGCATGCTCGGTTAACCTCGAAATCGTCGATATCCAAATTGGCCGAGAGTTTCGAGGCTTTCTTTGGCCATCTCCAGCCATCTTTTGGCCTGGATTTAGGTAAAATCGAGTTCCCCTTGTTCCTAGCTTCATTTTGGTGCCTTTTGTGTGAAAAATGGTTGTGATTTGAAGAATCTGCAATTTTTCCAGAAATTCGGGCAAAAATCCCAGTTTCCGGCGAAACTCCGACTGGCGGCCGAGAATTGCAGAGGTGATTGGCGAGTTGACGTTAGCAAACCCGGTTGTGACGTTAGTGGGTTCGGTTCAAACCGGTCGGACCGGAGAATATTCCAAAGGTATATTCCGTTTCAAACCTGACGCCGTGATGGAATATTCCCTAACGGCGACGAAATATTTCGTAACGCCGTTAGAATATTCCGTCAGGGTTAACAGAATATTCCGTTAAAGTTAACGACACCCCGTTAACTTTAACGGTGCGCGTGACTGACTCCCAGCCGGCGCGTCGGAGTGCGTGAGGGCGCATGGGTGCGCGTGAACGCGCGTACAAGCACGTGAGCGCGCGTGAGGGCCCGTGGGCGCATGTGGAGGCGGGTGCAGCCTTGTGGCGGCCCGTGGCGACGCGTGAGGCCTTGTGGCGGCGCGTGGCAGCACGTGAGCCACTTTTCCAACAGTTTAAAGTCCCGAATCGAGCAAACAAAGGGGGATTTCGAGTCTTTTCCTTACTATAATTTGGATTTGACTTGTTTAATGATTAGTATAGTAATTTCCCATATATGTGAGAACTATCCCGAGGAGCTTTGAGCCCAAGCTAGGTACGGCGGCTACGATCTGACGACGTACCAGTGAGTGGGCCGTTTTCTTTACAAATATTATTATATTATGTGTTTCGAATGGTATTTATGACTTAGTATAGCATGCCATGATTTGATGAATTTAGAAATGTTTTGGTTAAATATCTTTATTTGAGTTTTAGAAACTTATTATTGGCATGACTATACGCTTGTGATTTTTATCTACTTATCATGCATACTTGCACGGTGTTAGTACTGTTCGGGCTAGGACTAGCTTCATGTGTATGTTCACACGCACCGACACGCTCACTTTAGATCCATTGTAAGGGCCAGCTTGTTCTAGTTGCCTTGGCAGCTAGAACTCGTTGTGATGCGCTTAGCGCCAGCTTCACGTGTATGTAGTACTAGAGCGTAATTATAACACCCAGCCTGTTCATGTGGCTACTTTCTGCATGAACTCGTGTGCTTGTATTTATTTGATAAGAAACATTATTTATACACTGCTGTTGATTATTTGACCACCCGTATCCTTTTTGGGCGTTGTTCCCAATACTTGATTTATTTATATACTTATTGGTATTAAAGTTATATTTTGGAAAATTACGGGTTTTACAGCGAGGGGTTACTATTTTCCCGAAACTCAGGAAAAGTTTTATTAAATTTTATTTTGGCCCACTCACCCTTCTTGTTTTTCGCCCCTCCAGGACTTAGGGACTGAATTTGGGCAGACGAGAACCTGTGGCAGCTGCTGACATATCTTTCTGTTAAAGTATGGTTAACTTTCCCGTGTGTTTTCATATCCATCCTTCGGGATGGGAATATTATTCCCTTTACTGCATTCCTTGCTCTGATGTTAGTTTGTATCAAGGGTTAAACCCCCACACTGCTCACTCTTTTTAAACTCTGATTTTGTTAATTATTTCTAAATTTCAACTTTTATTCAAATTCTTAGAAAACGAAGTCGATCAAGTCCTGAATCGACAGAAAACTCGTCGGGAAATTCCTCCTCGCCGAAGCTCCTTGGTTGGCTAATTTGTGAAAGCAAAGGTCGGGGATGGGTTCATGGTGAGGAAAGGGTCACGATGATGGTGGTTGGGTGGTTTAACTTGTCGGAGAACGGCGGCGGAGCCGCTGTGGTGTTTGTGTTTGTTTAGTCAAGGGAGAAGACATGTGAGAGGGTTGAGTGACAGTGGGGGAGAGTGAAGACAGAGTGAAGGAGTGAAAGTGAGATAGCAGGTGGGTCCCATTGATCAGCTCATCGAACGACAATACATAGTAAAATTTCAAACAATATTTGTGGTCCTTTTACTGAAATAAAGACACGTATCCTTATAAAAAGACTAGTCACTATGTATATATACACTGAGTAAAACCTCTATAAAGGAATAACCTCCTTAAAATCATAAAAAATTATGGTCCCAACTTGGGACCAATTATAAATAGGAATAAACTCCACACTAAAGCCAATGTAATAAGCTTATACACATGATTATGTGTTTTATGTCTTCCTGTCTCCACCATTTTTTTTGCAAGATCACCAATTCCTTCCAATTGAGAAAACGCATTACTCATACGCACATCTTGAAGTCCCGGGTCTCCAGGAAGATTAACTAAGATTTCATCTATTTTTGGTTTCTTGGAACTACCTGGATTAGTCAAACTACTTGGTGGTGGTGTTGGTCTGTTAACTAAAAACCTCTCCATAGCCACTATTAACCAATGAAAATACAAACCCCCTATCAACTAATCAACAAATTTAAATTAATAATCAATCTTAAGCATCACAAATACTCTCTTAAGTACAAAATCACAATTAACAAACACATTCATCATATTCCACAAAATTATAATTCAAATAAGCATAAATTCATAATCACCAATTCATTATCCAAAACCTTAAAAACTAATAAGAGATATTCAAAATGAAAATACCCAAGTCATATGAAACAAATAATGAAATTTTTTATGAAACTTTGAAATTAAGGAATAAGGATTTAGGTTAAATTATACATACTTGGTGTAGTGTTCTTGCCTAAATTGCCTTGTTGATGAGCGGATCTTAGAGATAGTGGCTCCAGTGAGATTGAGGAAGGAAGTGGAGATGAAGAAATTTGAGTGAATGATGAATTTGAGGTGAAAATGAGGGTTTGAAATCATTGCATACGGGTTGAAAAAGGGGGATTTGGGGATATAAAAAGAAAAGACATGTCGTTTTCATGAAAAGAAGCAGTAGCTGTCATTTTTTTTAAAAAAAGCTAGGGACCAAAGCGGCGTTGTTTTGGTCTAGGGTTTAAAAAAAAAAATCTTTGTTTTTCTTCCTCGCGAAGTGCAGCAAACACATGCGCTGCCATGGGCATTGACACACCCCGCCCTCGAAATCCACGTGGACACCGAGTTTGGGGCGTGCTGGCCGACACTTGTAAGTGTCGAAGCCATAATAATCATGACAACACTTGATTAAAATAAACTCAATAGTAATTAAGTTCAACATGCTCAAGGTTCAGAGTGTTTAATAATAAGCAACGGATTAAAAGTTCAAGTCAATCTCTTAAAATCTTATCCACAGCACGGATGAATATTATTAAGAAACTGAAAGAAAGATAAATCCCTACATTGTCGGGAAGAGTTCAGAGCTGCCAATCAAATGGCTCGACGTCACTTGATGCACCACTACTAAGTCCTGAAGGGGGCGCAAAACAGAAAGTGTGAGTGGACGAAAAAAAAAAAAAATTTCTAAACCTTTTTCTCTTTTCAACATATTAACCCCCTGTTTGAAAATCAGTATAGGTGTAAACTCATACTACCATAGTATATGTCAAATCATACTTTATATATACTGAAAATTAGGTCTCAAAGTATAAACCGTAAAGAACCATTTGTATTTCCAAAAGTCATACTGCAATATAGGTCAATATGTATAATAAAGAAAACCAACATAGGGTATATGTGCAATCACCCATGCACGTGTTGAGGAACCTCATCCCAACCCCGTACAAGCACTTTACGTTACCAATCCATTTGTACTCCTAGTACCACACACATGTAAGCACTTGCGCTATTAGCGCGTCACACCCGAGTCCTTACGTTGTGGGGCCTTCCCCCAATAATAAACATAAACGTAAGACAAGCTTGCACTAAGGTATTTACCGGACAATACCCCTGGAGTACAGTGCGTGTGACCCAAACATGTGAGACTTGTCCTACGGCCGTGAGACGGTACTACAACGTAGTGAAAGCATACCAAGTGTGTTTGAAAACATACATGTATACATCATGTGTATAAATAAAGAAATAACTTAAACTTCAATATTTCACAATTACTCAAACGTTGCATATATAGGTATACTCATTAAAATCAAATACCAAATACCAATACCTTTATGCATAACCAAAACCATGTTCCAATACCATTTTATAATATATATATATATATATATATATATATATATATTCATGCTTCAAAATCATTAAAAATTATGTATATATCAATACCATAAATATTTCAAAGCATAAAAACCATTTATTAAAACAAAAGTCCACTCACAAGTACTTGGGAGTATAATCCTCCTCAGTGTCGCGTTCCCCGAAGCGCCTAGTCGTAGGATGATCAATTTATTAGTAGGGAAAAATATTAAAATCATTCCCAAAAGAAAAAAAACTGACCTTATGAAAAAGAAACTAAAAACAATATTATTAAAGCGAAAACGGGCTCGAAAAATGATTTTCGGGACCCGAAAACCTTCCCTTTGCCGTGCACCGCCGCACGTGCCGGGAAATGGTCGGACGTGCCAGGAGAAGCTTGCCACACGCCCCCACGCGCTGGCACGCGCCTCCATGCGCGGCTGATGTCACGCACGGTTAAAGTTAGCGGCGTGCCGTTAACTTTAACAAAAATCTTAACGGCGCCGTTAAAGTTAACGGCGCTAGTTAAAGTTGACGGAGTATACCTGAAACTGACGAAATATGCTGACGCCGTCAGGAATATTTCGTTACCGTCACGGAATATTTTGTTGCCTTCAACCTTTTGCCGGTTGCCGGTCGCCGTCACCGGAGCTGCCGCTGGCCGCCGTCTGGTTCGCCAGATTCTGGAAAAATTGGCCGATTTTAATTCAAAACTTCAAAACTTCATAATTTCTTCATTTCCCAACCAAATTCGTCGATCCATATATCAAATTGAAGGTATTGAAGAGTAGAATATTTTCATACCAACTTGGGGCCGGAAAAATGGCCGGAACTGGCCTGAAATTGACCGGAAAGTCTCGGACAAATCCTAAATCCGTTCTACTCCAAAACTGCACCAAAGTTTATGTTCTTTATATGAAATCGAACCTACTCAATGTGATAAGACCAATGGAAATGGTTTCGAGGCTTACCTAGGCCGGGTTTGTAAGAAAGCTCTATGAACAGTTTGTCGTTTTCGTTCTGGTATCGGTTTGGCCAATTTGGTTCGAGTTTGAGGATTCTAAAATCACAGTCTTGTCGAGAACGATGAGACGATCGTAACGGCTATGGTCTTGGGTGGTGTTTCGACAATTTTGTGATATTTTCAAATTCTAGGGTTTGTGGGTGTTTGTATAGTTTGGCAGAGGGGCGAGAGAGTGAGAGGGAGAGAGAAAGTGAGGTTGGGGAGAGAGAGACAGCTGCAAAGCCGCTGGGTTAAAACCCCCTAACCCTAATTAACATACGGCGTAAAATTACTAAAATGCCCCTGAACTTTAAAGTTTCATAAAATACTCATTTTAACTCCAAATTGAGTTCTGCTTGCGTCCACGTGTTCGTATTGATGACTACTACTTGAATATGTAAAGAAAATAATTTCCACATGTCGTTTCAAAAAAGTCAACATTTGTTCGCTAGGGGTATTTTGGTAATTTTACATGAAATTTTGGAACGGGTTGTAACAGGCAGCCCCAAACCTTCAAGCCTATTTCCGGCGTTCTAGGGGGGCAAAAATAAATCCACGAGGCTAAAATTTTGTGCTCTGGGTGGGCAATTGCCCACCTTTGCCATAATGTGCATCCGCCAGTGAGTTCCAACGTTGATTTTGGTTAACTTTGATGGTGATCTTAGTAAATTCGCATATATATATATATTATATATACAAAAGTGATTTTCACACTCTTCTTTTGTCCTTTTACACTCCTCGGTTTGTTTTAATCGCTTAATTATGCTTTGGTCGACTCAATCCTAAGGCTTAAAAAATGGAGAAGTGAGTGAGGATAAAAATGGAGTGTGACATCAGTTCACCAACTATAATATACACATTCGTACATATTTTGTGAAAATACTTATGCTTTTGTATATTTCTCGATGATATGAAAAAAATACATGCTTGTTAGAATCAAATGTACACTACATGCATTATACATGCACGTAGATATTTTCCGCATTTAATACACGAACACATTTTTTAATAGTAAAAGTTCCATATTATGGACATACTTTTAACATATGATTAAAAATGTCACTTAATTAAATATTTTAAATCATTATTAAAATTTTATTTAATGGCTGAAAATTTCACCTGATTTTTTAAAATTTTGCATTTTCCTATATATACCATACTTAACTAAGTGTAACCGTGATTCATAGCTTGAGAATATATATAATTAACACTTACGAACTCATAGTTTTACCAACTAACTTTCAATCTAATAATATTTATAGTTTGACAGCCCCAGTTGACACTTTACTTGCTCCATTTTGGCTATAACCTAGTGCTATTCTTTTATCGAAAGTCATCTAACGAGCATTGGCAGAAGTGACAAGTTCGAATTCCCTCCTCCGTCGATAAAAACAACAAAAAACAAAGGACTAAAATAAAATGACTAAAGCGGAAGATATTTTAGCCATTTGCATTCCATTCTTCGGTTATGTATGGAAAGATAGAAATAAAATGACTAAGACAAAGGAGGTCGTATGCCGCCACGTCAGTCACCTCATCCCTGTCATCTCTGCCAATTAAGCTCTGCCAAAGAACGGACCCCAAAATGCTTACTTCACAAAAAGTTGAAGTGACTTCACTCCATTGATATGTTGTTGTCGTTTAACCGTGGAATGGTAGCAGCTGCCAGGCGCCTCTAAAGATGACAAATAAGTTGGGTCATTCACATTCATGCATGAATGCATATGGTAGGGAAAATGCAACTATATATCCATCTCGCACACAAAGTCCGCCTTAATAATTAATGTGGTGGTAGGGTTTAGCGGTTTAGGGTTACATCATACAACTATACATCTTGTATGTGAGATTCTTAATTTCCAAAACGAGTTTCTCATGTGTTGTGGAATTATGACATCTGAAATTTTAAGGTCGTATAAAGGGCCAATGAGTGGAGGAAGGGTGACGAAAATGAGATGTACATATGGACGGTAGAGGTCATTGGATACCCTTATCATTATTGGTTGATTGACAATAAGGGAAAGAAAACTTAAAATGGATATGTATCTCATTGAAAAATGCATGGTATGAGTACTATTTTGTGCCCTCATAGTAATTGGCAAATGAATTATTGCAGTCTAATTAAGAATTTTCAAATGTATTAGCAAGTGCATTAAGAGTTCACAATTACCGCGGGAATGAACATATTGATAGAAAAAGAATGCATTGTGGGATATGAGAGCTCTCAGACTAATTCTGGGAAAGAAAAACGCCATGTTAATTTTTATTTGGACTCCATAGAGAAGGATAGTGTGGCTCAAAATCACCTTATTATCTCAAAGCATCATTGAACAGTATATTTAACCAGCTCACATCCGGTACTCTGGTGAACCACCAGATCGATCACACAACGACGAAAATCGCCTATAACGAGACTATCAACCTCACCATTGCGACCAAATAAAACTTAATTTGTGGGTAACTACATATGCATTAAAATTCAACGGTAGAGTTCAAAAAATTGGATCACACGTTCAAACAAGAATTTGCTGTAACAATTTGAAAACACGACCAATCACAAAAAACATAAATTCTCTTTTCAAATGACCATCAAGTGTTGATGTTCACACCTATATGATGCCATGCATGATGTGGTCTAATTGTGCTGTTGAGAATGGCGATCATTTACACTGTGAAACAAAGCAGGGAGATCTGGCCACTCCCCAGTCCCCATTAAAGGGATTCCCAGAAAAAGCAAATGCTTACCAATCCAAAGATGAATCAGGATGTTCCGTACGTGTTGGGGAGCAGATGACATATTTAGATGTTTTTTGTTTCTTTTTCAACCAACTTTCAAGGGGGCGTGTGAGAAAGTTAGCTACCAGAAAGCAGCCATGAGAGACATTCAGGTCAATCGAATTTATATATGCTTATTTTATTTTTTATTTTTCTCGGGACTTAACCTTTCAGGTGTAGGAAAATGAAATGTGGATGGAAAGGTATCATGATCACCACTCATATAATTATAGAAATGCAGGCATGCATACATAATTGAGCATATGCACAATTTAATATCTTTATTATTTTGTTTTTTTTTCGAGCCTTTATTTATTTTGTACTGTATATAATATTATATTATTGTTTAATGAATATATACTAGCAAAAATGTTAGGCAAAAACAAGGCCCCCTAAATCACATGCATGCAACCTAAACACTTGAGTCATGACCCTTCTTTTTCTTTATGTGTCGGAATATTTTAAGATTCCCTTCAATGATGCATGCCCTTCATTGTACCAATATATATATTGAGTCTTCCACTCTTTCATGATCTGCCCAGAATAAATCAGTCATTAGTATTGCCATTGGAGAGAGAGAGAGAGAGAGAGAGAGAGAGAGAGAGAGAGAGAGAGAGAGAGAGGGAGGGGATTTTTAGGGTTCCTTGATTCTATAGGGGCGGCTTATAGATGGGAAGGAGTCCTTGTTGTTCAAAGGATGAGGGGTTGAATAGAGGAGCATGGACAGCTATGGAAGACAAAGTACTGACTGAATATATCAGAATTCATGGTGAAGGGAAATGGAGAAACCTTCCTAAAAGAGCAGGTGAGAAAGAGATATATGTGTACGTGTGTGGGCAAAATTCGGACAATTGAAACATATAATTGTGGCAAACAGTTGTTCATTCCATGTATATATTTCAAAAGGAAATGTATATATAATGACATTTCATGGGTTTTGCAGGGCTTAAGAGATGTGGGAAAAGTTGCAGGCTGCGATGGTTGAACTATCTAAGACCTGACATCAAGAGAGGAAACATCACTCGTGATGAAGAAGAGCTCATCATCCGGCTTCACAAGCTCCTAGGCAACAGGTAATTAGTTTATCTTCTTTTTTTGGGCTTTATGATTAACAAAAATTATGCGAATTTTTCTTCGTATTTAATTTAAGGAATTCAGAATATGTGAATTTAAACTTTGAACGTCAATGTCTGGATAATGTTGAAAGTATTTCACATCTACTAAAAGATTGAAATATGAGAATTTACTAAATTTTGACTTTTATACTTTCAGTTGAAAGTATCTCACATTAGAATGTGAAATAATATATATAATGTCTTGTGGTTTTTTATTTATATCGATTGATTTTTGAATTGGGTGCTCTAATTAGATTCGCTGCCCTAATATTATCAAATTTAATTATTATCTTATCTGTGCAGATGGTCTTTGATAGCTGGAAGGCTTCCAGGCCGAACAGACAATGAAATCAAGAATTATTGGAACACTACGATTGGAAAGAGAGTTCAAAATGAAGGTCGCTCATGTTCTGATGGAAATCGTAGACCCCAAGAAAAACCAAAAAAACCTACACAGTCGTCACCAAAACCTGGTACAAATATTTCATGCACCAAAGTGGTCAGAACCAAAGCATCAAGGTGCACAAAAGTGGTGTTGCCCCACGAGTCCCAAAAGTTCGGTGACAGTGCTGAACAAGTGGTCAGTGCAGCACCAACATTTGACCAGGTGGTGAATAATTCAACGGTGGGGATTGATGATCCTTTGTCGCCAATGTTATTTTTGGACGATGAAAACAGTAATTCGTGTGAGTTTTTGGTGGATTTTAAGATGGACGAGAATTTTCTAAACGATTTTCTTAATGTCGATTTCTCTGTGCTCTATAATAATGGAGGAGCTGGTAAAGCTGCTGCTACTACCACTGAAGACACGAGTAATAGGCTGTATAGCTCAGATCTCCAATCATCCATAGCTCCTATCATTGACTCTGAATTGGACCGCTGGCTCGTAGATAATTAATAAAGCTCATTAATCAAATAATATATCTAATTAGCTTTATTATATACATAGTTAGCCCTATTAATTATGAGAAAAATGCTTGTAATTGATTGTGTCTATGTTTGTGTACGTGCGACGTTGATGATGTTCACTTTGATTATCTGGTAGTTAATGGGGACAACGGCCACAAGTATCTGATCATTGAGAAGTCTAGCTACGTAGCTAGAGGATATTTTGCTATGTCCAAAAATAATTCGTCAGTATTGTCTCTCTGTGCTATATGTAGTTGTTTGTTGCAATAAAATCAAGAGCAAGTTTTAGAATTAGTCCATCAATTTACATTTTAATTTATATTTTGTCTTCGAATTTAAAATTTATTAATTTAAGTTTTGAATTTTAAAAAAGTGCACCATTAGTTATTGCTGTTAACTTCCGTTAAAAGGTTTGCTAGTTTGACGATGTGAAAACATGTGGGTCCTACATATTATATTTTATAAAGTCACTTGGACTAAAATTAAACAAAAAATTAATTATACATATTAAAAAATTAATTAAGTAAATATACAATGCTATTAAAAACAAAACGCAGCCACATGGATTCAAAACCCATCCATCTCTCTCTCTCTTCCTCTGTCTGCCATATCTTGCCCTCAATGACTCAATAGCCATTCCAATTTCTTGAAAGCTGACCATCATCTCAGCCACAATTAGTGATTAGCATTGAGAGGATTTGGTGGAAGTGGCTTGCGGTCGGAGGGGTTGGGAGGCAACGGAAGAGCTGGGTTGTAGGGATGGAGGTTGATCGGAGAGGGAAGAGACGGGGCTGTGAAGTGAGGGTTTCTTTTTCTGCCCTTTATGTTTTAATCTTTATTATTAATGAAGACAAAAAATTATATGGGACCCACATTTTTTCACGTCTTCAAACTATAACGGAAGTTAACCTCAATGACCAATAGTGCACGTTTTGTTAAATTCAGAGATCAAAATTAACGAATTTTTAGTTCGGAGACGAATTCTAAACTAAGTTGCAAGTTCAAGGACCAATGTTAAATTCAGTTTTAATTGATTCTGGTTAGTCATATCTTCTTCTCCTTCCATTTCATTAACGTAAGACTATATGCAATGGTTGGAATAAAGTTTAAAATTTAAGCTTTAAACCCCCTCTCCTCAACTAGGGCTATAAATCAACTCGAAACAGTTCGAGCTCTCATCGGGTTTGACTCGTGTTTGACTCGTCAAAGCTCAGCTGACACATCCCGATCCTGACACGCCAGGTGTCGGGAAGTGCTGGGCGACACGTGTTAAGTGACGAAGGCCAATTATGCATGTACATGTGAAAAAGTGAGTAGATTTAGAGTTGGAAGCGGAAGTAAGAGTGCGATGATTGGTAAAACCCATTATTACATGTGCATAACAGTCAGAGCATATTAAATAGTGCAAGGAATATAAACATTCACATACTCGTGATGATGGATAAGTAGAAATTAACTAAAAGTAGGAGCAAATCCTACATAATCTGGAGAAACTGTCAGAACCACCAACCACAGCCGAAGCAAGCTCACGTCTCACTGGAAATCAAATCCGCCACTAAGTCCTGGAGGGGCGCAAAACATAAAAAGGTGAGTGGGTCATAAAGCAAAGTTTGATAAAACCTTTGTTTTCAAGAGCATACTATCCCCTTGCTGGAAAACATGTATAGTTTTTGAAAATACGTCATACTCCCCGGTACTCCCCGTTCATCAAACTGACTGCTCAAAACACGAGTACTCCTCGAAAATCAGACTGGCTGCTCATCCATATGTAAACACACAAGCCCAAGTAGATAAGCTACAAGGAACATGCTAGGTATATGAGTAATACGCTGAGTACTACAATGACGCGAGTCTAACGCTAATCGCTGTGCACAAAGTGCGTCACACAAGTTCGAGTTGCCTAGTGCAACCTAGAACAGGCTAGTACCTACAATGGATCCAAAGTTGCGTAGCGGTACTGGGAGTGACATCTCCAAACGTCAAGGCTAGTCCTGGCCATAGGACTGAGTACTAATACCCGGAGTGTTCTACATTTACTGATGAGCAACAGTATAGAGACATGTATGGCAAATATAATACGAATGTTCTACCTCCAACAATCGCATATGATATGAGTAACAATTTAAAGAAAGCAGTGAAAACCATATATAATAATATATTTATCAAAACAAAGACCCACTCACTCACCTGTAAGTAGCCGGGTCGTAGCCCCTCTATCCTGGGTAGCCCCGGTAGTCATCTGGATAAGTCTCGCCTATATGAAATATCACTATAATAATGATTAAACTCATAAATGTTACTAATTAAACTAATTAACGACACTTATCCCTTGTTTGCTCAACACGGAGGCCCGAAACACTTCGAAAAATACCATACGTACTGCCCCTAGGTAGTACGCATTGTCACGAGTCGCCTTGCGTTGACAAAATTCAAAAATAGTGCCCCATGCGCTGGGTCAATGCGCCGGTCAACTGACGGCGTTAGATTTAACAGAATATTCCAGCATCTCCGTTAAATCTAAAGGAATATTCCAAACGGCGTTAAAGGAATATTCCCAATTTGGACCGTTGCTGACGTCCCTGCTGACATCAGCGGCCAGTCCGCCCGGTCGCCGCTGCAACTGGCTCCGATAGGCCCCGTCGTCGTCGCCGGAATTTTGGCCGGTGTTTTGGAGAATTTTCAAATCTCCATAACTTCTTCATTTCTTGGCCAAGTTTCACGTTCTTTATACCAAAATGAAGCTAGAGAGGAGTAGAATGACGGTGTACCTTTGGTTTGGCCGTACAAGCTTGGGAAATGGCCTGTAATTGCCTCGAAAGGTCGCGGCTACTGTAACTTTGTCTATCTACGTCAAAAGTCTACCAAATCAAGCAAATGACATATGAAAATTCATCTACTCAACGAGAGGAACCCAATGGTGGTAGTTAGAAACCTCACCTCGGTCTAGAATGGCGAGAAAAGTGCTGGAAAGATCTAGTTCTTCTGTGAGCTTTTCCCGTCAAACAGTTGGGAGTTTGGACGAACGGTTTACACTATTGAGTCCAGGGCGTCGAGACGAAGATGGTGGTGATTTTAGTTCGCTTTGGTTCGACGGGTTTTCGTCGATGTGCACTGTGCACATACGGTGAGAATGAGAGAGAGAGAGAGAGAGAGAGAGAAAGAGAAAACAAAGAAATAGGAAATAAGGAAAAAGTGACGGGGAAGAAGAAGGAAAATTGAGATATTTTGGGTTTTGAGGATATTGTGCACCCACCAAAACAGTAAAATTACACGATCTCGTGTACAAAATAATCATGCACGTGTCCAAAATATCCCCCGGGAATTATTTTATAACAAACTTTTTACGGGATGTTACTATCTACCCCCCTTAAGAAAATTTCGTCCTCGAAATTCAAATTACAATTAAGTAGAAGCGAAAAACAAGTAGGGGTAGTTGGCTCTCTTGCACTCTTCCATTTCCCAGGTAGCCTCTTCCACATAGTGGTTTCTCCACAGAACCTTCACTAAACGGATCGACTTGTTCCGTAGAATTTTGTCTTTTCAATCCAGGATGGTCACCTGTAACTCGTCATAAGTCAAGTCCTGGTTGATCTCCAACGGTTGATGATGAATGACATGAGATGGGTCGGAGATATAATGTCGGAGCATGGACACATGGAAGACATTGTGCACCCTTGACAACTCGGAAGGTAACTCAAGTCGATAAGCAACCTCACCAATCCCGGGAATTATTTTATAACAAACTTTTTATGGGATGTTACATCAGCTCGTGAAAGAATCAAGTCAAGCCTAGTTCGGCTCGATTAAGAAACAAGCCAAGCTTGAGCATTGATGTGTTCGGTTTGTAAAGCTTGTGAGTAGCTCAAAAAGTTTTATGAGACAGTTCGAGGAAGACTTGAGCTCGGCTCAATTGTTCAAGCTTGAGAAATAATAATATTTATTAGGTTATAATAAAAAAAAAACATGTCTTCAACACTTGATTAAATGTTTTGTACGGATAATAATAATTTTTTTTCTTCATATTTTTGGTGTAATACGTATTTAGTGTCCCAAGTCCAATTAATTAACTAAATAAATAAATAAAAAATTAGAAAAGATAGCTTAATAGAGTTTTCTTATTTCTTGTGGGATTCAATGAAAATAGGACTTCAAGTTTACGCTAAAAAAAACCCTGGACCATACAAAAGTTAAACCAAAATTTAAGGGTCCAACTTCAGTGGTACGTACAATTGAATGGTACGTACTGTTAAATGGCTAAGATTCATTTGTGGCCCACTGCAAATTAATCTGAACCATTCAATAGTCGTACCATTGAATGGTACGTACCACTCAAGATTTTTCCAAAATTTAATTGTCAAATTGTTCACTATTCCTAGTGCTAATATTTGCTTTAGAACTTTTTAGAGATTAGATATTGCTATAAATGGTATGGTGATTTATGAAAAATATTATATCATGATATTTTTTTTACAGAACATTATAGTATCATGATTACTGAATAGTGATTACAAGATAATACTATATTAAAAATATTTGATATGATAGTCAACTCTTATGCATAAACTCTATCATGATAGTGCAAAAGTTTTTACAAAATAAACCAACTTATTATTATTTAAAGAAATAGCTCGAAACAGTTCGTGTTCGGTATCGGGCTCGAACTTTTTAAGTTTGCTCGAGCTCAGCTCGCATAAGAACGAGCTTGAGCTCGAAGAAAATTAAACAAGACAAACTTGAGCACAACGATATCCAATTTGGCTCGGCTCGTTTACATCCCTACCCCCAACTATTTCCAATCATTGGGCTTTAATAACTCATGGGGAAAAAAAAAACATTTTGGGCCAAATTTCGCCCACAATTTAAGTCAGGGTTAACTAAGCAGACTCGCCATGCACGTACACACGCTGGAAAAATGGCCACCCGCAATAGCCCGTTGCACGATTCACACGTGACAAAGTTGTAGCGGTGTATCCCAACGACTGACAGCTTTGCCAGCCAGTCCATCAGAGCCCAACGACTATTTCCTTCATCAAACGACTGACATTAATTGGCTGTTGGTTGATCCAACAATTCAAATTCAAAATTTTTTTTCTTTTATAGTTACATTAAATTGAACAGTAGAGATGGAATATGAGCAAATCCAACAGTAAAAAAAAGATCTGACAACCCAAAATTAAATCCAACTGCTAAAACAATTTAAAAAAAACTCTATAACTACCTATGTATTTGTTCAAACATCCACACAAATTCACTTTCCTCATATAATTCTTCCATTTTTTCTTTCTACCCACTGTCAAATGTGTCAAAAGGGTTTTCCATGTTGTTCCATGATTTTCATGTTTCATGTGGTGCATATGTGTATGAACTTGTGTTTAAGAATGAGGTAGGATTTAAATATTTTTAGGTTAAAATGTTCATAAAAACAAATTAGAAAAATCTACATAAATTTTATTTTTAAAAAAGTTACAGAAAAGAAATTAGGCTAAAATTATTATTTAATAATCTCGGGCTAAAATTTTAAGCCGTAACCATTGGAGGAGAAAAAAAATTTCTTGGTTCTGACTTAAAATTTTCTAGCTTAAAATTTTAAACTTTAACCCAGACCAATGCATCTGGTCTAAGACTAACAATTTTACACATGAGACTTTTCAATTTAGATGCCTCGTTGACCACTTTTATTGATGAAACATCCATTTCTTTCAAATTTTTTATTAAAATACTTGTTCTAATTAATTAAGTCATTTTTTATGTACAAAATTATACGTATGATATTGGATTTAGTGAAGTCTCATAACTAACAACTAATTGCCTAAAAACTAGGAGATTTAATTATAGATAAATAACTCAAATAAATAGATTTTTTTTTTTTGTATTTATAAAAATATCGATCACCAAATGAAAGTGTACCATAACCAAATGAAAACGTACCGAAACCAAACTAAATCATACCAACGCTAAATGAAAACATATTGGTGGCAAATGAAAACGGACCAATGAGAAATTAAAACATTCCGACCCAATTTATTTACAGGTACCACACATGTCACCTTCAAGTTGTACTTTAAAGTACATGCCTACTAACAGAAAATTAACTTTTTAAAATAGATATGGAATTAAACGTGCCAATCAACAATATGTATAAAATCAGTTTAAAGAATATGTATAAAATCAAACATACCACAAACTAACAGAAATGTACCAATCGATGATATTTACTAAATCATACATACCAAAAACTAAAGTTAAACGTACCAATCAACAATAAGTCTTAAATCATACATACCAGACCAAGATATAGATTAAAACAAAAAAATATTTTGACAAAAAAAAAAGAAAGACGTCCATCATCATTGAAAATATAACAAAAATACATTTAAACATATATTATTTTGGTGATTAATTAAATCAATTGCTGTCAATAAATTAATAAATAACTACCAAATAAGGAAACACACAATTATCCAATAACTAAAAAGATAAATTTAATCTTTATTTAAGAAAAACTCAAAAATGATATGTAATTTAAATAGATTAAAAAATGCTTACGTGTGTATTGGTCAATGCACTTTGATCAAATATTGAAAAGAAACAGATGTATAGTCTAATACCCATGAAAAAGAAGTGGGGAAATCTAATGTCCTCTTTACACATATTATACATGTGGAGACAATTTTTCCTAAAAAGTTGAAAATATAGAAGATAAAAAAATGTGAGGATAAAATATGTTGATTTTATTTAATTTTCTTTTTTAAAAGTATTCTTAATTTATTGTGACATCCCGTTATTTTCTTTTATTATAATTTAATTATGACCAGTGGCACGTACTATGTCATTTCAAAACAAGGATGAGAGTTCTCACCATTCGTGTAATACACTATGACAAGTATGTAGGTGTCATTAAGGGAATGAGTTCACTGAATACAATCGAAAGGAGTACTTGCATGGAGGTCTACCACATGTCAAGGTAAGAACTCACTGATTGGAATATAATAACCTTTAACTGAGACATCAGAAGCTGGCTCTTGTATGAATCTGACTTTGACTATGTCAAAGTCACCCCAACCTCAAGGGTGTCCATGGCTAGTTGGTGTTAAGCTGTTTAGGCCATGGAGGCAAGTGAATGATCAACAAGGATCTCTAATCCTCGTTACGAGAGGAAGAATATTTCATGATATGATTCAAATCTCGGCCAAGTGAATGAGTGTAGTAATGGAAAGTGTTCCTTTACGACTCAATTGAATCATATAACATAGTATAATCACATTAGGGTTTGATATATCCATACCCTAGTAATGTGATTGGAGAGTATTGTGTTAGAGAAGGATCGAATTACTACATTGTAATTCCAATTGAATAGGTTCTCTGAACAAACTTCTACATTAGCTTGGGTATGATATATGTGTAGTATCACTCACAGGTTTGTGGGATCTTTTGGATGATTAATTAGTAATCATCAAAAGATAATGAATTAAAATAAGTTTTAATTCACTAGATGATTGGAACTAATCAATTGGATTGATACCAAATCACCACTGCCTGCTAATTAGAACCTAAAACGATTGTACACCGAATACACTAAGTGGTGGATCAACACGAATGATGGAAATAATCCTTTGGATTAATTGAGGTTATGATTTAATTAGAAAGTCTAAGGAAATCATAGAAGCGATAAAAGATCGCTTTTGGGCTTAATGAAATAAGTTTGTTAATCCGGGCCCATTGGGCCGCACTGGCCTTTTATTCAAGCATAAGATGACTTTGAAATTGTAAAAGCCCAAAAGCCCAATCACACTCATTTGGCCGGCCATGAATGAGAGAGAGTGGAGTCAATCGTTGACTCACTTCCTTTATATATGTGGAAAGTTTATTGAAACTAACACAAGTTATGTTACAACCCGTCCCAAAATTTATGTGAAATGACCAAAATACCCCCTAGGGTCAATGTTGACTTCTGCTTTACCCTTTTTTCGCGGACGACTTGCGAAAATTATTTCTTTTACATATTCTCGACGTACTCGTCGATACGAACGCGTGGACGCAAGTGAACTCAATTCGGAGTTCGAACGAACGTTTACTAAGCCAAAGTGTAGGGGCATTTTGATAAATTTTCCACCTGTATGGGAATTAGGGTTTTGGGCTGACCGCACAGCAGCCAACCCTTCCCTCACTTTTCTGCACGTTTTCTCTCTTTCTCTCCCATTTTCTCTCTAAGCCAAAACCACGAACCGACGAACCCTAATCCTTGTTGAATCACAAAAACCACCAAACCGTCGCCCAAAATTCATACCAACGTGATCCTCTCTGCCATTTTGGACAGACCGTGATCTGGAATCTCCAAACTCGAGCCCGAGCGTTCAAAACCGAAGTCGGAGTGGTTTAGGCAAACTGTCCGTCCATTTTCTCAGTGGAATCAGACTAAGGTAAGCCTCGAGACCATTACCATTGGTTTTTGTTGGATTGAGTAGGTTCAATTTGATATAAAATACGTCAAATTTGGTGCAGTATTGAAGGAGAACGGGAATTAGGGTTTCCTCAAGCTTTCCGCCAATTTCAGGCCATCTCCGGCCACTCTTTTCCGGCCTCTGGGGTATATAAAAATATCTTTACCAATACCTTCACTTGATATATGGCACGTCAATTTTGGACAAAGAAGTCAGAAGAAGATACGAATTTTTGAAGTTTGGGACATAACGGCATTAAAATTCCCAGAGTCCGGCGTAACCTACGGCAGTGCGGCGGCGGGCGATTTCGCGAGCCCGGCATCATGAGAGGAAGGAGGAGAGGGAATATTCCAGTTAACGGTAACGGAATATCTTGAACAGCAGGGGAATATTCCTAACGGCGAAGGTATATTCCGTTAGTCCTAACGGTGCTGACGTCAGCAGGCGTGGGGCGCGTGGCTGACGTCAGCAGCGCGTGGGGACACGCGCCAGCGCGTGGGACCACGTGCCAGCTGGGCAGCGCCACACCCCCCCGCCGGGCGCGTGGCCGGGTGCGCGGGATGGTTTTCCGGCGTTGTGGGGGCGCGGTCCGGGGTTTCCTGGCGTGGAGTGGTTTTCCTGACCGCTTCCGGCGCGTGGCGGCGGCGTGACGGCGGCGCCTCGGCGGCGGTGGACGGCTATGTAGGGTTTTCGGCCCGCAACGACTGAGTCTGCTGCTAAAATATTCTTATTTTTGGGGGATTCTTTTTAAGGCCTATTTTTAATTATTTTTAGGGAAGTTCTAATTTATCCCTTAACTTCAAATAGGTAATTCTTCGGCTCCGCACACCCAGGAGGGGGCACAACACCGAGGAGATTTCGCACCCGATCACCTGTGAGTGGACTTTTGCTTTATTAAATGGTTTTTGTGATTGAAAAGGTTTATGAAATTGATTTCTTTTATGGTTTAAATTAGTTTTCTGAGCATGTTTAATTATATATATTTATTATTAAATATATATATGTTGATAATTGTTGAAGCAACCATATTTGTTCTATTTATATATATATTGAGAAATGGATTTAATTGCGATTGGGACTACTTAACAAATATGTTTATATATACATCTTGAAATGGTTTATACTATGATATCTTTTGCATAAATTTGAATGGTATTTGTTATGTGATTTTTGAGAAAAGATATCTATGCAATATTAAATATTTGGGAATTGGTAAAAGGAATCTTGTATCCTATGTCTATACACATGAGTATGTATGTATGTTTTCAAACACACTAGGTATGCTTTCACTACGTTGTAGTACCGTTCTTATGGCCATTAGACAGTTCTCACATGTATGGGTCACACGACCGTATTCGTGGGTATTGTCCGGAAAATACCTTAGTGCAAGCTTGTCTTACGATTATTGTTGTTGTTTATGGGGGAAAAGGCCCCAATTGCGTAATGACTCTGGTGTGACATGTGCTGCGGCGCCAGGACTTACATCTGTGTGGTACTAGGAGTACAAATTATTTGATTAACGAGTTGACTTGTACTCTGATTGAGAGGCTGTTCCTCAACCTGTGCATGTGTGATTGCGCATATACCTTGTGTCGGTTTTCCGTACTCATATTATTGATATTTATGATTTGTGACTTACGGAAATGTACGTCTTTCGAGATATTTCAGTATATGTTTATAATACCTTCGAACTATACTATGATAGTATGTTTTTACGTTTATACTGGATTTTCTGCCAAACAGGTTAGTACATTGAAAAGAGAAAGGTTTGTGAAAACTTTGATTTTTGTCCACTCACACTTTTGTTTTTGCGCCCCCTTCTCAGACACAAGATAGAGCATCGGGCGAAGTCGAGGTAACTGTGTGGCAGCTCTGATCGGATATCCCAATCATGTAGGGATTCTTCTTTTCCAGTTTCTATAATATCCATCCCTGTTATGGATAGAGATTCTAGGAACTCAGCTTATCATTTGTTTCCGCGTTTCAAATTTAGTACGCCCGAAACCATATGCATATTGGACATTGAATTCCGCAACTTTAGTACAATTCTAATTTCGTTTTCACAAGTGTTGTCATGCATTTAATGGTTTCGTCACTTACGAGTGTCGGCCAGCACGCTCGCACTCGGTATCCACGTGGGTATCGAGGGTGGGGTGTGTCAAGTTACATTTCACCATACCTCACACCATAACTTGTATGGCTTTGTGATTGAGTTATCAACCAAAAGAAACAAAATCTCCCTTTCTCTATCAACACAGCCGACCAAACCCAAAGGGAAGAGGGTGCTACACTTCCTTCTTTGGAGATCCATCATCCATTCCATCACTTGGGTGGGTGTGGATCTTTAGAGGTCTTCAACTTTGAGGCTAGAGAGAATCATTCAAATTCTTTCAAGGTGGAGGAAGCAAGGAGGGAGGCTAGGCTCTCCAAGGAATTCCAAGAAGAGAAAGCTTGAGGTGGTCCATCCTTGGTCTAAAAGCTAGATCACTTTGTTCTTCAATTTTAGTAGATGCATCAAATACAAACCTATGCTTCTTTTGAAGGATTTTGCATGACTAATGCTTTGATAATTTAGCTTCCGTTGTTCATGCTTATAAATTGTGAATTGTATATGCATGCTAGTCATTAGAAATCCCACATAAATCTCATAATTTCCCTTCATATTGGTCAATGCACTTTGATCAAATATTGAAAAGAAACAGATGTATATTCTAATGCCTATGAAAAAGAAGTGGGGAAATCTAATGTCCTCTTTACACATATTATACATGTGGAAACAATTTTTCCTAAAAAGTTGAAAATATAGAAGATAAAAATGTGAGGATAAAATATGTTGATTTTATTTAATTTTCTTTTTAAAAAGTATTCTTTAATTTATTGTGACATCCCGTTATTTTCTTTTATTATAATTTAATTTCCGGGGGATATGTTGGACATGTGCGTGTTATTTTGTACACGAGACCGTGTAATTTTTACTGTTTTGGTGGGTGCACAGTGCTCCTAAACCAAAATATATATCTCTGCCTCTCTTTTTCCTCTCATTCTCCCCCCGCCACTCTCTCTCTTCCCTTTGCTCTCTCACTCACCGAATTGTGCATAGTGCACATTGTTGAAAAACCGACGAACCGAGGCAATCTGAAGCCACCACCTTGCTCTACTTGACGAGATGATCACAACCATGCCCTTGGTTGTGTGAAACTCGGCCCGAGACCACCCCAACGGAGACAAACTGATCAACGGGTTCGAAACTTTTTCCGGTGTGATCACACCGTTTTGAGCCTCGAAACCACCTCTATTGTCTTCCTCAACGTCTCTAGACTTGAAGCAAAGGAAGAAACTAGCTTGTTCGACGTCAAAACGACGAGATCGAAGTGCTACAGTAGCCGCGGTCTTTCGAGGGAAATACATACCATTTCTTGAGCATTTTCTGCCAAGCCAAAGATATATCGTCGTTCTACTCATCTCTAGCTTCATTTTTGACATAAAGAATGTGAAATTTCGTTGAGAAATTAAGAAGATATGAGCATTTGAAATTTTTCCAGAAACTGGCCACTTCTCCGCCGATTGCAGACAGTGGAACTCCGGCGAGCCGAGGTAAGGGATGATGAAATATTCCTTTAATGCCATTAGGAATATTCCATTAAAGTTAACAAAAATTCTAACTTTTACCGTTAAGTCTAATAGCGTCAATTGACGCCGTTAGTTTGATCGGCTTTGGTTGACATCGCGTGAGCCGAGCGTGCGGGTGAGTGGAACCACTTTTTCGACTTCCGTCGACACGAGGCAACTCGTGACAACGCATACTACCTAGGGGCAGTACATGTGGTATTTTTTGGAGTGTTTTGGACCTTCGAATTGAGCAAACAAGAGATTAGTGTCGTTAATTAGTTTAATTAGTAACCTTTATGAGTTTAATCATTACTATAGTGATATCTCATATAGGTGAGACTTATCTAGAGGACTACCGGGGCTACCCAGGATAGGGAGGCAACGACCCAGCTACTTACAAGTGAGTGAGTAGGTCTTTATTTTGGTAAAAATATATTTATGTATGGTTTCCATTGCTTTCTTTAAATTGTTAGCATGACTTATATAATATGTGATTGTTGGAGGTAAAACAGCCGTATTATATTTGCCATACATTTCTTTTACTGTTGCTTATCAGTAGATGTAGAACAGCCAGGTATCAATACTCAGTCCTAGGGCCAAGACTAGGTTTGACGTTTAGAGGTTAACACCCAGTACCACTACGCAACTATGGATCCATTGTAGGTACTAGTCTGTTCTAGGTTGCACTAGGCAACTAGGACTTGTGTGTGAGGCGTTTCGTGCACAACGATTATTGTTATGACTAGCGTCATTATAGTACTTAGCGTATTCTCTTATATACCTAACTTGTCCTCGTAGCTTATCTACTTGGGTTTGTGTGTTTACATATTTGTGAGCAATTCAATTTTGTTTTCAAGCAAACCAATATGGTTTTAACATTGGTTTTCGAGGAGTCCGAGGAGTATGATGTATTTTCATAAACTATACATGTTTTCCAGCGAGGGGATAGTATGCTCTTGAAAACAAAAGTTTTATCAAACTTTACTTTTTGACCCACTCACCTTTTATGTTTTGCGCCATTTCAGAACTTAGTAGCGGTTTTCAGTACCAGTGGAACGAAGGCTTCCTTCGGCTAGTTGGTGGTTCTGACGGCTTCTCCAAAATAAGTAGAATTTGTTCCTACCTTTAGTTTTCTGTTCTGTAATATCCATCCTCACGAGGGTGCGAATATTTATATTCTCTGCACTATTTACTATGCTCTGACTGTTATCCACCTGTAATAATGGGTTTACCAATCACCGCTTACTTTTACTTCCGCTTCCAACTCTAAATTTATTCATTTTTCTCAATCACTTCTATAATTGGCTTTCGTCATTGAACACGTGTCGACCAACACTTTCTGACACCTGGCATGTCAATATCGGGATATGTCATTTATAGTATAGATTATGAATTGAAAAATACTATACATTTTCACATATTCGGTCTTGAGATTTTTCAGGCCCGGCTTAGGGCAGCACTAAACAAAGGCTATAACATAACTCCACACAAGAAAATTCAATTTTTTATTCGTGCTTGTGTACATAAATTTGGATAATAATTGTGTTCCCCACATGGGCGAATGAACATATCCCACCCTTTGCGCATAATGCATATTAACCGTATGAACTCCATAATTAGAACCGTTTATATTCTTAATCTTCATTTGAATATCATCCCGACAAAAAAAATTATTCGAATCATAGCTCATTTAGTCATCTAAATGTATCAAATAAATGGACGGTTCATCATGAATATATTACTTGGCACTTACACTGTCGACAACATAAAACTTGA
>CM031082.1:15572112-15592063 GCA_018257905.1 Gillenia trifoliata
GTGCCATACAAAAAATTGAAAGTGTGAAAATTGCTAACATTTTGCAAAAACCCCACGAGACAACAAACAATCTTCTCTTCTGTGTGTGACTACTGTTCACACCTGTTACTCTGCGGCAAAACACATGCCTCCATCTCGATTCTCCTTTACTATGCCTCAAAGAGTCAGCCTTTGGTTGACGAATCCAATATTTCCTTAATCGCATCTCTTTGAACACACCTCTTTCCATATTTCCGAATCACTACAGCTCACCTGTTCAGGATGCTTTTGACTTCAACAGAGTACAAAGACTTTGTGGGTCCATGAACACCCTTATACCACATCATTGGCTAAGGCTTTGGTCATAAGAAATAAGAATGCGAGCAATGCTACGCATGTCTGGAGGACTGATTTTAATCAAGGTTTGAAATCGCGTCGCGTAAGGCGTCGCATGGGAAGTTTCGCTATGCAATGTCGCGCTATGTAGCGGTTTCGCGTAAGCTATTTGAGACTTGCATAGCGTAAAATAGTAATGAACATTGAATAAACATATATATATATATACTTGCACCAAAACACATATAATTTCACATTAATGCATAATAAACTATCAAAATACATATTGTTCAAGTTCAACAACACAAAACACTTGAATAAAAATCCAAATATGCCAAACATAATGAAGATCTTATGTTAAAGATCATTCAAAAAGTTACAAAATATTCATAAACCCATTACAAAGAGAAAAACTAAACTTTACTCATTTAAATAATCATCCTCATCAAGATTATCATCACCAAGCAAACTATCATCATTGTCACTCACTACCAAAACTAGGGATTTGTCCTTTTGGGCAAAAAAAATTTTTTTTTTTTTTAGTTACAAATAGCGTTTTCATCGCGTAATTTCGCGTAAATCGCGTAATTATCGCGTAAATCGCGTACGTTTTTTGAGACTTCCGCGAAAATTTTACGCGATGTCGCGAAATTGGTTCCGTTACGCGACAAAACGCGCGATATTGCGCGATGTCGCGCGATATTTCAAACTATGATTTTAATGGTGAAAGATTATTCATACATGATTACTGATTTTAATAAAATCCTAAGAGTGATGCTAAGTTGAGCAATTATGGATACGCATCAAAGGTGATACTGTCGTGGCACCGAATCAATGATATTCAAAATCTCTAATTAATGTCTCTCAAGGGATGGTTTGCCTTGTCCTCCTGCTTAATGTAATTTAAGGAGCGGTTGGAGCTTAACTCTGCCCAACTTTTTGGGATGCCTAATTTGTCTAGGTAGGATTTGCTACGTTTTCTGCAGGTTTCACCTGTGAGCAAGCTATGTGCCGTAGCAGCCCTTTTATCTTTATACCTATGTGCCGTAGGAGCTTAAATCATATGCTGGTGTGTGATCAAGTTGGAATACCGCCACTTTAGCGTTCTAGTTAATTAAATGTAAATTTTCATACTCAACACAAGTGTACGCTGCCTTCTTTCATGCACTTTCTAATTTTTTAGTGGATAATACTTGCATTCCCTCTTAGGAGATGAGTTCATTCTCCCATTGCGAATAACGTATCTTGACTATATAAACTTCATAATCGAAACCGTTCGATTTCTTAATCTTCACTTGAAGACCACTCTTACAAAACATTATTTCAATCGGAGATCATTTAGTCATTCAAATATATAGAACAAATCGACGGTGTAGATACCAAGTAATATATTCATAATAAATCATCCATTTATTTGATACGTTTGGATGATCAAACGATCTCTAATTCGCATGTTTTTTTTTATAGGAGTGATCTTCAAATGAAGATTAATAAATTGAACGGTTTCGATAGTTGATTTTATTCCGTCAAGATACGTCGTACGCAAATGGAGATATGTGCATCCCTGCATGGGGATGCCAATATTATTTTTTTTATTACAAGTGATATACTACACTAATTTACACTAAAAAAATAAGATAAAGTTCGAACTAAAAACATAATAAGTTAAAGAAGAAAGCCTTAACCATCGGAACAATTCATCCTTTTCTCATGCACTTTCTAATTAATTTCAGGTTGGTGATGCAATTGCAATGTCGGAAGTTGGACCAACCAGGCAACCAGCGGACCAACTTTGGATGATTCAGCTTTATGTTTATCCGCTCCAATATTTATTATGGAATTAACAACCCACATAAATTGTAGAATACCATAACAGGTTTTACCGTTTTAGGGGATGGATTAATTTTCTCCGTTTTCTTTTTTCTTGTTTATTAATTGTTATTGAAGTTAAGCTGAAAACAAAATCTTGATTTTGACACATAGGTTTAGGGTTTCAGACTGATAGGACGATCTTTCTGCAGCAGCTACCCTTTTTTAAAATTTTTTTTTTTTTTAGGAACATTATCAGCTGCAGCTTTGGGTTTGCTTTAGATATGGTATCGGGTGGTCTGACATATTCCACTGCGGGCCTGCAATAAAAGAAAATTCCCATAATCTCTAGCCCAATAAATCCAAGACCCTTTCCAGTTTCCACTCAGAAGGGAGGTACTAATTTAGAAATAGAATTAAAGGTGCCACAGCTTTTTGCTCCTGCCATAGACAGACCAATTGAAATATCAAATAGGATTATTTGTTGGGGTCCAACTTCAGTGGTATGTACCATTAAATGGTACGTATTGTTAAATGGTTAAGATTCATTTGGGGCCTACTGCAAATTAATCTGAACCATTCAATAGTCGTACCATTCAATAGTACGTACCACTCAAGATTTTTCCTATTTGTTGATAATTTTTATGTTTATTTTATGTTCAAAACAATCTCATTTTGCCTGTTAATACTATAAGCTAGTGATATTCTTCTACACTTATAAATAAAAAATTTTAGGTTCGAATCTCATAGATGGTGAGTTCGATACCAATTTATTTTTCGACCCCTTAGTGTAAATATGTCATTGTATTAAAAAAAAAAAAACCTCAATTTAGTTTACAAGTTTACACCAATTACAGTGGAGAAACCAATAGTTAAACACTAAATGAATATCTTGTTTTTGTAATTTTGTGTATTGTTTATTTCTTTTTATACAACAATAGTTAAGGGTGGGCGGATATACAATAGGCTAACAATAATTTAATATCGAACTCGCCATTTTTAGAAGTTGAACTTAAAATCTCTCACTCACAAGTACAGAAGAACACCACAAGACCGTAATACTAGCGACAACATTGTTCAATGTTTTAATCTGTTTACAAATACCATTTAGACCACTTTATTCACGGACTTGGATTCTTTGCCTTCCTATCCCCTCCTTTTAATCTAGAATGTTCAAAAGAAATCTGATGGATTGAAGTTGTGTCACATATTTAATAAGCTTCATTTTTTTTTATTGCTTTTGTTCAACAATCCTTCCTCTTCTCCACTCATATCTAGGGCTAGAAAAAAATACTGAAATAACTGAACCCAACCAGAAAAATCCCAAACCCGAAAATCCCCAAAGTTTCGGTAAGCAATACTGAAATATTCCCAAAAATTCGGTACGAGCATTGGGAACTCATCACCATATTTTCAGTAATCATGAACCGAACCGAAAATGAATTTTTTTTAAATTTTTAATAGATAATATATATAATTCTAATAATCTTAGTCGTTGGATTTGGTTGAGATTGAATCTCAAAACTCTATCTCTCTCTCATGACCTCTTACTTAGCCTCACACACACATCTTACGATGTCTCCCTTAGTCCTTCTCGAGTCTCTGTACTCTCTCCTCTCGTCCTCCTCGCCCTCTATCACCATGTCGGCTGGTGTCACTCCCCACCAACACCATCACACCTCTATCTTTTCCATCTTCCAAATTTCCACCTCCATCTTCAAAAATCAAATTCGACCCTTCTCTGATCTGAAGTGGAAATCGAGTCCATCGACACCACCCCCAGCCTTAGTACAAGGTAAGATATCAAGATTCATGTAATCCCTCTATAATTTCATTTGATTTTTGGTTTTTGAAATTAGGGTTTTGAAATTTTATTTGGGTTTTCTATCTGGGTTTTGAATCTGATTAAGTGGATAAATCTCTCCCTCTGTTATTAAATTAATCAATTCATCAAGTTTATAAGTCGATTATTTAATTATAATAATGGTTTTTTCATAATTGCAGAACTGAGCTACTGAATTGCTAGTGTTGTTTGCTGTTGCTCAATGATGTTTGAATTTTTCGTGCAGTTTCAAGCAATTTGATGATCAAGGGATTTCGGTTTCCCGTACTCGAAAAAAATCAAAATAATTTTTGGATTACTGATTTTTGGTTCGAGATTGGTTTTTCTCCTTCTTCCCAATAATTTCGGTTCAGGATTCGGTAACCAGGTTTCAGTTTGGTTACCAAACCGAAACTAGCCCTACTCATATCCACACCACCATTTACCCTTCTCCTTTTACACACTGGCCATGGTTGACTCCTCAGGTCGATCTTGATGTCATAGCAGAATTTGATAACTATCTCGAAGGTCTCAGAGGTGTCGAGGAAGTCGGAGGGAATTCTTGGATTGCATCGTCGTTCTCATCAATTTGTTCAACAACCCTTACATGCGTTACACAACAAGGAGGAAGGGATGGGAGGGGAGAGAATTCTCCTCCTTTATACACCATGTATGAACTATATAACATTAACATAGATGATATGTTGTTAGACATTAGGTATGTTGACAGACAGTGAATTTGAACTACACATTTGAGACATAATTCTACCTAATTAATGTTCTTAATTAACAGTCTAACTACATAACTTGCATTTGACACCAAAAGAGATCTATGACCTCAAGCCTTTATTTTGACACAACGATACTGAGAGAGGTGAATTTGGGCTAAGCTACATGATAAGTCAACAATAATTAGTTATGCTTATCAATGGTGGTCTACAGTTCCGGCATTTATAGTTTTTGCCTATGCTCGTGACAATTTGCTTTTACCTTATTATTGTTTTCATTGATCTTTCTGTCTTTGCGGGTCTTGGTTTCGTCCCCCCGTTTGTATCTTGTTGTATTATTTAAATAAAATTTCGGAGATGAGATCATGGGGTCGTTCTATTGGGACATTAGTCCTTTCTAATCACTCTAGGCGGAAAAGAAGTGATAGGAGCACTTTGTGCTAAGATTTTAAGGTGTTTATGCTTCATTCGAAGCCTTTTTTAGCCCTTATTCTTGATTATTTGAGTCATTGAGTCAGTTTAGGAGTGTCGGGAAGTTTTAGCTCGAAATTATGTTAATATAGGCAGAAAACGCAGATTTATCATAGAGTCCTTGTTGAACTAGGAAACTTGCTTTATTTGAGAGTCCTATTCAAAGTAAAATTCTTGTTTCGAGACTTTACTATTTTGAAAATGTGAAACTTGCCTGTTTTAATATTTCTTTCTATTACAAGCATGTCTTAAAGGGAATGTTGTCTTAATTATTATTTCAGATAATTCTCAATTAATTTATGAAATATTCTTATATCTTCCTTGATTATAAGATGTGTTTCATGTGTGCAAAACTCTTTGGGAGCTGATTGTGATTTGAAAAGTGAAGATAGAAGTTCGGAGGACAAGCAGATTGCAAGAAGGTGGAATCCGAGTGGAATTTGGACAGTGCTATGCATAACTGCCAACTTCGACAGAACACCCAGAATTCCTCAGGATGAATCACATGTGGAGCCATATATGGTTGGAAAGCTCTGGATGTCTAGTTTCCACAGGATTTTACAGATCACGATTCTAATGTTTCTAGAAAAAGTTATCGCTATTTTAGTAACAGAAGGTCAAAACAGGAAGATGAGTCCTAGTCGGATTGGGATTCAAGGAAGAAAACGGGACAGCTATTTGACTCTTTGGGAGTTGATGATGATCTGAAAAGTGCATTTTAGAGGGAAACAAGGAGATAAACTTTGGAATATCTCATGGCTAAATTTTCAGAAATTAAAGGATAAAGGGCTGCATTTATCTAGGATTAAAAATAAGAAAATACATGGGATGAACCTAGACCTAATTGCAGCTACAAGGGAAGACTCATTGCCTTGGAAATCTTCTTTTCTCTTATCCAGCCGTGCAACACAAGGATGAAGTGAAATCTGATCCTTAACTTTGCCACTCAAATTCAATCTTGTCCATTCATTTCATCTCAATCCGAGGGTTGTGAGCAACATAAGGATCAACTCCCACCACTATATAAAGCTCGGCATAGCTTCAGAAAAAGAGGTCGAGATTTTTACACACACAACCAGCTAAAGCTTTGCCAAATATACTCCCTCACTCTTCCACCATCACAAGGCCGAAGCCTCCATCACTTCCTCATCTTTCAAGCTCCGAAGCTCTAAGCCTAGGAACTTCCATCATCACAAGAAGAGTCAAGTCCATCACCTTGATGCTACTCCTCTAAGGAAAAACTTCAAAGTGTAACTCTATGGCTCTCTCGAATTACTCAGTTTCTGTTTTGTGTATGGATGCTTATAAATCAACTTCTGTTTTATTGGTTTGAATGATTGAGTTGTTCATTTGGACAAGTGAAATTTTTAGATTATATTTCATGTATAATTCAGAATTTACAGATTGCTTATAGTTTTCTAATTCAAAATTTATTCTGTGATTCATGTTGCTATACTCCATACTTGTTAGATTAAATAATTTTTAGTTTGTGCTTTGTAATTAACATGTTAAACATGCCCTAAGTTTGTCTAAATATGTTAGTTTAATCAACCAAGAATCAATAGCTAATCAAGCATGCCCTAAGTATACTAGATAGAAACTGATTTCACAAGTGGTAAAAACTATGTTTAATGGTTAGAAACTGAAAATTAGCATGGAAGTTATTGGTATGCTTTAATGCCTTTTTCTCCATGTTCCGATGAAAGGTGTGTGCAAATAATGTGTTTCTCTTTAGATTCTGCCCTAAGTATGTATTTGAAGTTTAATCACATAGATTTTAAAGTAAATACCTAATCTGAGCTTAAATGTGTTTTGAGAACCTTGCATGATCAAATGTCCTCTAAGGCTTTAATCATAGTCGTTTTTAAGATAACTTGTTAGGGAGTATAGTATTGCATGATGAGTTTAAATTCAATTCTGATAGATATTTGCAATTTGTTTGGATGGCTAAATGTGTAGAGAATCGATCATTGTAAATATGTACATTGTGATATTTTTGTTTTGTTTCAAAGTAGTTTAGAAAATCAATCTTAAAACCCCCGTTTTTAGTTTCTTACTTTAAAAGTTAGGGTACCCTACAATTCCCCGGACTGAACGATCATTGCTTACCAATACTAACGATGATATTTTTGCAGGGTTAAATGTGAGATCCATTTTGGACTACATCAAGAAGTAGCCTACTTTTGTAGTTGATGGCTAAATCCCGAGTCTCAATGCTTTGTGCGTGTTAGAGAATAGGACTACCTTTGTAGTACGATGACCAAGTCTTATGAGTAGTTTGACTCGCTTAATCCTTCGTCATCCACTTTATTTAAAAAAAAAACATAATAAGATATGTTACAACCCGTCCCAAAATTTTATGTGAAATTACCAAAATACCGCTAGTGGTCAAAGTTGACTTTTGTTGACTTTTCGTGACGACTTGTAAAAATTTATTTCTTTACATATTCATGATGTACTCGTCAATACGAACGCGTGGACGCAAGCGGAACTCAATTCGGAGTTAAAACGAACGTTTTATGAAGCTTTAAAGTGTAGAGGCATTTTAGTAATTTCCACCCCGTAAGTAAATTAGGGTTTTTGGCTGGCTGCTGTGCAGCCAACCCCCTCATTCAGTCTGCACGAATCCCTCTCCTGCTCTTCCACTTTTCTCTTTAAGCCAAAAAGTTCCAAAACTCACTGAAACCCTAACCTTTGGACGAATCACAAAACCGTCGAACCGTTGCCCAAAATCCATACCATCACGATCATCTCGTCATTCTGGACGAGGTTGTGATTTTAGAATCTCCAAACTCGAACCCGATCGATCAAATCGACGTCGGAACGGTTTCGAAAAATTGTCTGTCAATTTCCTATGCAAACCAGACCAAGGTAAGCCTCGAGACCATTACCATTGGTTTTATTGGATTGAGTAGGTTCAAATCGATATAAAGAACGTCGAATTTGGTGCAGTTTTGAAGGAGAACGGAATTAGGGTTTCCCGAAGATTTCCGGCCAATTTCAGGCCATCTCCGGCCATTTTTCTGGCCCTAAATTGGTATGAAAATATTCTACTCGTCAATACCTTCATTTTGATATATGGCACGTTCAATTTGGCCTAAGAACGAAGAAGTTATGAATTTTTGAAGTTGTGGGATTAAATCGGTATTTTTCTAGAAATTCCGGCGAACCAGACGGCGGAGGACGGCGGCGCTGGCGGCGGCTCCGGCGACCGGAGAGAGGAGGAAGAAGAAGGAATATTCCATCAACGGTAACGGAATATTCCTGACGGCGTCAGAATATTCCGTCAGAAATGTATATTCGTGAACTTTAACGGCGCTGACGTCAGCAGGCGCGTGGCTGACGTCAGCATGCGCGTGGGGGTGACGTCAGCAGGCGCGTGCTGCGCGTGGGGACACGTGCCAGCGTGTGGCGACACATGCCAGCACGTGGGAACACGCGCCAGCGCGTGGCGACAAGTTCCAGCGCGTGCCGGCGCGTGCCCGGCATGTGAGGCCACCTCCCGGCGCGTCCGACCAATTCCCGGCGCGTGGCGGCGCATGCGGCGGCGCACGGCGGCGCCGACGGCGGTGGACGACGGCTGTAGGGTTTTCGGGCTCCGGAAATCGTTTTTCGAGCCCGTTTTCGCTAAAATAGTATTACTTTTGGAATATTTTTCTATAGGACCTATTTTAATTTATATTAGGGAAGTTCTAAATTTTCCCCTAATATTAAATATGTAATTCTTCGGCGCCACACTTCGAGGAGGGCAACACCGAGGGAGATTTCACTCCCGATCACCTGTGAGTGGACTTTTGCTTTATTAAATGGTTTATATGTTTGAAAATAAATATGAAATTGGTTTCTACATGATTTTAAACGGTTTTGGCGCATGTTTATATATATATATAAATGTTGGTATTCAATTATGCAACCAATTGGTATTTAATTATTGTGATATATTATGAAATGGTTTGAGATATGATTATATACATGGATATATTTTATGAAATGACTTTAAGGATTGATGATATTCATATGGGTATATTGGTATTTAAATATTGGCTTCTACACATGATGTATATACGTATGTTTTCAAACACACTTGGTATGCTTTCACTACGTTGTAGTACCGTACACGCACTGTACTCCAGGGGTATTGTCCGGTAAATACCTTAGTGCAAGCTTGTCTTACGTTTATGTTTATATTTGGGGAAAAGGCCCTACTACGTAAGGACTCGGGTGTGACGCGCTAAGGCGCAAGTGCTTACATGTTTGTGGTACTAGGAGTACAATTTAATTGAATAACGTAAAGTGCTTGTACTGGGATTGAGAGGCTGTTCCTCAACACGTACATGGGTGATTGCTTATATACCCTGTGTTGGTTTTCCTATATACATATTATTGGTACCTATTTGATGAAATGACCTATTGGAAATATGACTTGTTATCTACAGATTTTATGTTGATTTACGTTTTCAGTTATACTTATAAAGTACGTTTTGATACATACTATGATAGTATGATTTTACAAATATATTGGATTTCGAACAGGGGGTTATTATGTTGAAAAGAGAAAGGTTTTGCGAAAACTTTTATTTTCGTCCACTCACACCTTTGTTTTGCACCCCCTTCAGGACCTAGTGATAGAGCATCGGGCGAAGTCGAGGCATCTGTGTGGCAGCTCTGATCATATATCCCGACCATGTAGGGATTCATTTTTTTCTTTTCAGTTTCTGTAATAATATCCATCCCTGTTATGGATAGAGATTTTAGGAACTTATCCTATTACTTTGTTTCCGCTATTTCAAATTAGTACGCTCTGAATCATATGCATATTGACATTGAATTCCGCAACTTTATGGTAATTTAATTTGTTTCAACTAAGTGTTGTCATGCATTTAATGGCTTCGTCACTTACGAGTGTCGGCCAGCACGCCCAAACTCGGTATCCACGTGGGTATCGAGGGTGGGGTGTGTCAAGATATATATGAGAGTCAAAGTCCAAGACATCTCACTTACATTACAAATCAAGAAGGATATAGTTAAATTGAAGTATAATGGCGCCCGTGGAACATCGACAACTGAATATTGTAGCACGTAGTTTCTTTTTGAGGTGTCCTTTGTTTTTTTTTGGGCTTTGTTCCTTTGAAATATTGGGCTATAATTGGGATGGTTCTTGTTGATTGGGACCAATACTTTGTTTTTTATTTTCCATCAATAACATTGATATTTCTCTACACAACTAAAAATTAGGGGTGGGCACTGGGAATCGAAAACCGAAACCAAAACACGAATCAAATTGGACCGCACCAAACGGTTTGGTTTTTGCGGTTTTGAAACCAAAACCGTTTGAAACCGAACCGCAAGCTAAAGTAACAGTTTGGTTGCGGTTCCTAATCTCCGGAATCAAACCGAAACCGAACCGAACCGCAAAACCGCAAAATATAAAGAAATATATTTAATTTAATTAACATATTAGGTGTTGGAGTGTAATTGGTTATTTGATAGAGTCCATACATTTAGTATAGACTTAACCACATCGTAACATGCCCAGACCTAAACCCAGCTTGAACTTTGTTTGTTTTCATAAGGCCCCAGTTGCGAAATATGCAGAGTCAAATGTGTTTTTGTGTATAATTTTGTGAATCAAAATAGAATAGAATATTGCTGCAAGTGCCAATAATTATTAATTGGTATGAGAAACTTGCAATTTTATTTGTGGAGGCGATGTTGCACCTCATATTTCCATGACTTTGATGCATCTAAAAAAAATGTTGAACTTTATTTCAATTGGGTTTGAAACCGTTTGAAACCAAAACTAAAACCGTTTGAAACCGAAATGAACCAAAACCGAATGGTTTGGTTCTATTTCGGTTCCACTGTCAAACTGCACTAAACCAAAACTGAAATAAATTTCGATTTTGGTTTCGGTTGCACCTCAGAACCGCACCGAACCAAACCGTGCCCACCCCTACTAAAAATTCAAATATTTTTATAAGAAAATAAATCAGTTAAAGAGAGAAACTTCTCACTTAGTATTATGGTCTACTGCTATTCTTCTCTATTTGTACGTGAGAGATCTTAGGTTCGAATCTCGTGAATAGTGACTTTGAACCAATTTATTCCTCTCTTAGTGTAAATATATCGTTGCATAAAAAAAAAAAAAAACTAAAGAGATAAACCTCTTGCAGTTCCTTATTTAGTTCAATTAAAGAGAAAATGTTCCTAGCAACACTAGGAATAGTTCTATCCCAAACATAAACTCCACTGACAGATGTCCAAAATTTGTAATACCATCTGCAACAAAAATTTGCTTCCCTAAAAATGTGCGTGTAGAAAATAAATTTGAAAGTTCTTCCACTGTCCCTAATGTTTTCAATAATTATCTTGACTTCCCAAGGAGTCGTGATATGAGCATATTTATGTTACGTTATTATCTTATTTCTCTATGTTTATTTAGTTAATTTCCGTTAATTGTAGTATTTTCTTTTATTTTGGTTTTATTGTAGGTAGAAATGGCAAAGTTGGAATTAGAAGGCTAAAGGAGCGAAACAGAGCATTATGTGAATTTGGAATAGAATGCTTGTGCGGCGAGCATTTGAGGGCAAAGATTTGAGACATGTAAAGCTATTAGGAGTGGACACAAGTGATGGATAATGACCTGAATTTGCGTGGATTAGAGGATAGAAGCTTGGAAGACAAGGAAAATTGCAAAGAAGTGGAATCTGAGTGAGATTTGGACAATACTGTGCAGAACTGCCAACTTCGACAGAGCACCCAAACTTTCTCAGGATGAATTACGTGTCATGTCATGTATGGATAGAAAGCTATGGATGTCTAGTTTCCACATGATTTTGTAGATCTCAATTCCGATGCTTCTAGAATTAGTTACCATTGTTTTAGTTAGGAAATGTCGAAACAGGCAGTAGAGTCCTAGTTGGATTTGATTTCAAGAAAAAAACGTGGCAGTTTTTTTGTGCTTGTTTTTACACTTATTTCGGATGAAATAAGGAGTCCTAAGGATGTCAAAACACTCTCTAAATCGTGCCTTTTGAGTCCTTCAATGATTCAAGCACATGGAGACGCAAAAAATACATAAAAGAAGCACCAATTTGTGACAACACACCGGACACATACATCTCTTTTTCTCTGCTACATTCTACCACAACCTCAGCCCTAAAAACCGTTCCATGCACCCTTCAATTCATCCATCCATCCAAGGTGAAGACAAGAAGACGTTCAAGTCGAAGCCGTGACATTCAAAGTTGTATCTATTCGAACCTTTGTGATTTTGTTAGTTTGTTTTTCAATGTTTCTTGTGAATTGCTTTTCAATCATGAGTAACTAATTTCGTTTATAGCTAAGGGTGAGTTTGAAGCCATGAATATATGTTTATTATGAGTTGATTTATCTAATTATTTCTTCATAAATTGTGAATGTGATTTACTTATCCTTGTATGTTTATTAAGGTGGCCAACTTAGTTTGCATGCTAGGGTTTGGAGGTAGAATATAAGTGAGTTTCGCCTAATCGTTATGAACTTGTATTCATAAGTAGTAAAAATCGAAGGGACATCGGTTGTGTTAAGTAAATCCTAGGCAAGAGTATCATGCGTTTCATAGTTATAATTGCCTAGTCAATGTTTATGATTTTCACGAAGCTTAATGATCTTTGATATATTTATCTATCATGTGTTTCATAGTTAGATAACTTAATAAGAAAAATTTGGTGTGAGTTGCGTTTCATTTAAATCAATGAACTTAGGAAAATCTGAGAATTAATTTGTGAGTTTCACGGTTAATTTAGGGCATTGTCATTCATTGTTTATAGAAGGAATAATTGGTAATCAACTTGTACGCATATGTTTGTGTGTGTAGAAGGATCCTTTAGCTAGTTTTTTACCCATTTAATTAACTTGTTTTCATCATCAACCTTGTCGTTTTAAATCTTTAAATTTGCTTTTGAGTTCAGTTTTAATTTTAGTTAACTTTGTTTCAAATAAAATCCCCCATTCGTTTGTTTATTGTTTTAATTAGTTTAGTTTTTGTTTGTTTTAAGTGGTTAGCAAATCCCTCTAATTCCCAGCCTAGAACGATCCCTACTTATTCATACTACAACTACATTATAGGGTTTTAAATTGTGTGTTTTAGCATATCAAGTCGAACACTTCCTTAATATGCAAATCATGAAACTTAGAGTCTCCCTGAATGCAAACTTTTGAAAGTTCTTCCAATGTCCCTAGTGTTTTCAATGTAATTCCTCTTAAAAATCTCCTTGAACTTTCCAGTTTTTAGGGTTTATATCTTGTTGATTTTCTGAGCTTAATTTTAATTTTCAGATTAGTGCAATATAAGCTAGCTAAATATATGGTCCATGAAATCTTAGCTTGAAGGCAATGAGTCCACACATGAAATCCATGGTTGCCATTTGAAGGAGAGAGTTGAGAGTATATACCCCAAGCCTTGCATGGGTGTACCCTTGAATATTTTAGCTGTCAAACTGTCTGCTTATGCACTTTTCTTCTCTCTTCCCATGTGCTACTCTAAGGTCATTTGGACCACAATCAGATAAGTTCCTCATTCCTCACCAATATCTTCTACTCTGCTAATGCATGCTTAGTGATTTTAGCCCACTGATAACTTCTTAATTAAGCCTTCAAATTGATAATGAAAGCTTGCTGATTTACGATCAAGGAATATTCTTGGTCTGCTGATTTAGACATTATGCTATGAAAGGTCAAAATCTATTGATGTAACTTCCTGGAACGAGAGATTCTTTCATGTCACCAATTCACCACTTGTTTATCGTCTATTGGACGAATATTGTACCTTTTGAAGACGTTGCAAACATTTATTGGACAATGACGTCACTGTGGCTAAATATTGGTTGTGTGAGAGAATCTCTTGGAACAGAACACTAACTTTTAAGATACCAACTGATGCGATAGTATTTCATTTGTTTCCTGTTTAACATGAACCATTACGAAACTAAATAAGAAATATTCGCGTCGACTAATGTAACAAGTTGGTATCTCTAACATTATTGAATCCTCAAACGTGGATGTAGATTGGTTTCATTGTCAATAGCCAAAAGGTGTGGTCCTGCTCTATATCATCATCACCCTTATCATTAGTCCCCTTGTTGTGGTGGTTAATTAGAACATGCCAAAAAAATTCATTTTTGTTAGCAACTTTTGCTAATATGCTACCCATTTTTTAGGTTTCTAATTCTATATTATCCACTATTTAGTTGTGCATGCAAGTTGTTTGACAGAGAGGAAAAATCAAGGCCTCCACCACAAGTCACCCTCTATTGCTAACTCCCAAAAGTGCCATCCTGTTTTATTTCTGCCAATGAAAAAGGGAGTCTCATCACCAAGTAACCCTATCAGCTCATACAAAATGTGGTTCTCTTTTTTCCATCAGTCAGTTGTGTCCTGCATGGGCATGTTCTCAACTTGCACCCCAATCCCTTTGTGCACAAAATTGTATAAAGCCCTAACCAAACCCCAAAGATTCCATATACACTCACTTAGCCCAGAACCTGTTTGTGAAAATGCCTCAGTGGCCGATCCTCTTCCTCTTTTCCCTCATTTTCCTCTCAGCCTCCACCTCCCATGCCTCTGTCAATGACTTCTGTGTGGCAGACCTGAAAGGTCCAGACAGCCCTTCAGGCTACACCTGCAAGATCCCTGCTAAGGTCACTGTCAGTGACTTTGTGTTCTCTGGCCTGGCCAAAGGTGGAAACACCACCAACATAATCAGCGCCGCCGTGACTCCAGCATTTGTTGCCCAGTTTCCTGGAGTCAATGGCCTTGGAATCTCTATAGCAAGGCTAGATTTAGCACCAGGTGGTGTTATCCCATTCCACACACACCCCGGGGCTTCGGAGATTCTCGTTGTGACGAGGGGTATAATCAAAGCCGGGTTTGTTTCGTCTGCCAACACGGTTTACTTGAAGACTCTTCACAAAGGAGAGATCATGATTTTCCCACAAGGGTTGCTGCATTTCCAAGTGAATGTTGCAAAAATACATTCCAGTGCTTTTGTTAGCTTCAGTAGCGCAAGCCCCGGCCTCCAAATCCTTGACTTTGCCCTTTTCGCAAATGACTTGCCTTCGGAATTGGTGATGCAGACCACTTTCCTTGACCTTGCTACAATCAAGAAGCTCAAGGGCGTTCTCGGTGGCACTGGCTAATTAATTAGTTGAAATTTTTTCTATTCCTCCTTGTAACATTTTAATTTTGCTTTTGCATCATTAAGCTTTTGTTTTGTTCACTGTTTATTGTTGGTGTTGTATCCTCCTAATAATGAAGTTTTCAGGAGCAATACTAACTTGGCCAAGAAGACAAGTAATTCTTCTCAAAAAAGAAAACAAGGAATTAGAGTACTACTTGTTTGATTTTTGATTTGAGTGAATTCTTAAAAGGGTAGCCATTTTGACACTCCGCTTTTAGCCATCTATATTTCGAACGGAATATTTTACAATTTTTTCCGCACTCATAAGCGTGGTTCGTGAGGCTAACTGAGGTTGGTAAAATCACTAATCTTTTTGTAAAGATAACAATTGAATGATGACTTGCAAAATAAACGGTTGAAATCATGCAATTTAATTGTGGACTAAGCCCAGAAGGGTGGAAAGGTGAAACTTTCATAATCCCATAACATGCTCTTGCTAACAAATGAAAATAGTAAATCAACAATCTCATGCTAGAATCAATTAAAACAAAAAACACGTAAAGATCATCACTTGCACAGCTCCAACGCTATTGAAACATGGTTTTCATCTTTTGAATTTGGATTTCTTTATGGAGTTATTGGATGAAAGATTGGTCTTAATGCACTTGATTCGGCAAATTACCTCTGTAAATAATGTGTTCGTTAAGGGAAACACTGGACAAAGAATTTTACCACTGCACTCTTGTTTGCAACACAATGGTGCTATTAGTTTTATATCTTATGGTCAACGACATCTTAAACAAATAAGAAGGTAGATGTGAGGCATTCCTCGACTTCCCCAGCAGTCATCATCTAGAAGGTTTAAAGTTCATTACATGAAGGTCAGGCCAGTGTTAGGTGAAGGAATTACTCTTGCCAAGAGATCAAGCGGGTGGTGATGCATGCTTATGCAGCAACTCATTGTGCATGGAACTTGGACGCAGCATGGTGTGCCGCTTGGACAAGGCGGCGAAGTGCTCAAACATGCCCGGCTTCTTTTCAGGATGCTCCGTCGCGGCTTCCCTAAGGATACCCAGATCTACCAGAATAAAAGGGACTCCTGGGTTTTATTCTCTCTCTTTTGCTTGGTTTAAAAAGTATATGAGAGATCCTCATCAGATCATTTGGGAAGTCCCGATCATTTGGCTTTTGCTCCCTTTCTTTAAATTATTAAAAAATTTGATAGATCCAACTATTATTAACTACCACATTATGTGATTTACAAAATATGGTGATGCAAAATGAGAAAATGGTTGAGTCTTTTGAGTTGACAATGCAAGCTGTTTCTTATCAAGTTCTATTTTTTTTGTTTCAAGTGACTCTATTTTTTATGTCATAGTTCTTTCCCTGGTCTTTCAAATTTTTCTTGTTGCATGTGTCGAAAATTTAATTATTGTATTTATTTTGTTTCTTATTTTATGTATTTGATTCGGTTTTTGGTTTTCTTTATTGTATCAAATTGATATTGAGCTTTGCAACCTTACACTCAGTGCTGGTTACTTTGATATGAACACCGTTTTTAATTTGTGATGTAATTTTATTTGGTTTTACTGCACTCTACAGTTATATTTCGTGACTTTTTAGTTTTCACTGTATATTTTTACTGTTGAGTCCGTTTTTGTTCACCCTCCCTAATCCAGGGTGACCGTTACCTCCCTCCAAAATATTACCACGTGTCTTTTTAACTAACTCATGGTTACCTATTCTTTTATTTAATCTTTTATGAAAACAAAAAATAATTGAATGAATTAAAAATAAAACTTACCATTTATCCTATTAATTCGGTGTAGAAGTACAGGTAAAAATTACAATTAAGATTGGATTTGTGCGATGAAGATAGGAAGAGAAATAGGATAATTCAATTAATCAATTGTTTAATTGATAGGATAAATGGTAAGTTTTATTTTTAATTCATTTCAATCAATTGTTTAATTGATAGGATAAATGGTAAGTTTTATTTTTAATTCATTCAATTGTTTTTTGTTTTCATAAAAGATTAAATAAAAGAATAGGTAACCGTGGGTTAGTTAAAGAGACACGTGGCAATATTTTGGAGGGGAGGTAACGGTCACCCTGGATTAGGGAGGGTGAGCAAAAAAAGACTCTTTACTGTTTCTGATTCATTTTGAAACTGTTTTTACAGTTTCCTTTCTTCATCCCATATCTTCCCCTTCTATCCCCACCACCCACCCCCCTTCCCCCTTCTTCCTCCCCTCTCCCTTTTATCTTTTCCGTCTGCTCCTCCCTATTTTTTCTCCAAATTTTGGGGTACATGCAGTTTATAGTCAACAAGAGTTTTGGTTTCTTTTTCTCAATCGGTCTTATTGCACCAACAATAAAAAATAGGAGGATGACATCTGCATTTAATTAGAGATAATTTTTTTTCTTTTTTGTGGTTTCAAATTTTCTTCTAAAACTTTTTACTTTTGTGATAATTTCTTTGTTTTCATATTTTGTTGGAATTTAGTTTTCTTTTCTCATTTGGTTTTCTTGTTTAGGTTCTTTGTTTTGTATTTATTTTGTCTGTTTGATTGTTCTTCTACTTAGTGACACCTGTTTTTCTTTCTGTTTTGTCCGTGGTTGACTTAGCGGGTAGAATAATCATTACCAGTTGCAGGAATTATGAACGAGATTTAGTTGATGGTTCAGCTTCAATAGAGGTTTGCCAGGTCCATTTTAAAACACTATTCTCCCGTGGCTGTTAAGGGCAAATATAACAGACAAGTTTGCAAGGTTGGATTTCAACTTTTTCCTTGTGAGTTTTGTTTTGTCCCGTGATACCTTATTCATGCAACGTGTCTTTTTAAGATGCATCTTTTGTTCCTAATAGTCACGTTGGGTTTTGAATAGCTTTTTTTACTATCATTTGTACTCTCTATTAATGTTTTTAAAACACCTTTTCCAACCAAAAAAAAATCATATCCCATGTATTAAAGTGAATAAATTCATATCATGAAATGTGTTTTCCCGGACCTAATTAATTACAAGCCCTACAATACGTAATATTTATTTTTGAAGAAAAAAGATAATTTGATTTCAATATTACACCATCATTACCACAACCAATCTCTCCACCATGGTGAAATCAGATTAAATAGATCTTAATGGTTACTCATTAACAACCCAATAAATTAATTTGCCACCAGGCCACATATTTAAGAAATATGGGTTTACTACAGCCACATGGTAATATGGTATATAGAGTCAATCTCTGTGTAACAACAAAACTATTGTGGTAGAGAGTTTATTTAGTATGAATCAAAACATAGAATGCACCGCGATTCTTGCCTGTTCAATTCTTAGTGCACATTCAGTCATTCATTATTCAACTATTCCATGCTATATGGGCTGGTCCGTTAATTCCAGAATTTTCGAATGCCAAAATGGTAATTTACGAGCTTGTTTTTTGGGGTTAACAAGGGCAAAATACCAACCCAAAAAGGATAAAAAAAAAATCACCAAAACAGCTCGTTAGGAGGTGGATGCCAATGCAGTAAAGAAAGGACCTGCGAAGTGTGAAGGCTTTGAATTTGTACTAGACTTTGCCTGCAGCTAGTCACAAAGCATAACAAACCTTTCGATCAGAGGACAGAACGAAATCCTGTTACAAATGTCTTTATTTCTTCATAACCATATGAAAACTAACATCCAGTTCAAAATGCAGATATGAGCGTAGCTAAGTTGGCTAGATCAGTGTGCTTTTCTCATGTAGAACATATAGCAGAGCTGATCGAAAAGCACCTCAAAGGACGCAAAACTTGCAGCAAGACTAGCAGAGTGCAGATTTGGTCATCGGTGTCAGGATATGACTTATAATTTGTCGTTTCGAATAGCACAACGCAATGAATTATTTGGGCCAAAAACCTTCGTTTACTATCCCAGAACTGCATCTTACGTTTTAGAGATACTTTTGGAACTTTGTTAATTGCTTGTTTACTTTCCTATTTGATCGTTAAGACCTATTAGGGTTTGGATTTGTATTTGACGTATAAATACACCTTCTTGATGTAGGGTTTGTTATCTTGTGCTTATTATCAATCAAAACTGATTTTACTCTCTCTTTCTTTCTAGAGAATTCGAGTGTTTATTAGTGTGAACTAGTCAAGGAATAATGTTCGAGCTTCCTTGTTATATCCTGATGCGTCATTTTCCCTTTACATCTAATTTCGAATCCTCATTTTCATAGTTCAGTGCCATCGAGTGTTTATGGTTATATTTAAGTAAAGTCAATATGAAAAAAATATAGGAGATGTGACACAGCATGTAGGCACCGAAACTTCTGTCCATACAGTGTGGGCTTTTAGTTTAGTTCCTTTCTCATGTTTTTACACCCAATTAACTAGATGATTAAAAAGAATAATTTACACATGTCCTCTCTTTTCTTCTTTTTTCCAAATATGGCATTATGATTCTGTCCATACTGAGCATACTTTTGAGCGCATTATGATTATGTTGGATGACTTTGGATTCACCACTGGTTTGACTGTTTTAATTGTTAGTTTTTTTAAAGAGAAAAATACAAAAATTAAAATTTAATAGTTAAAACATCTGAAGTAATGGGTGTAAGGATATGAACATGAGGTTTGGTGAACTTGCATTAGTTGTTTG
>CM031082.1:15592163-15651539 GCA_018257905.1 Gillenia trifoliata
CGGTGTAGAAGTACAGGTAAAAATTACAATTAAGATTGGATTTGTGCAATGAAGATAGGAAGAGAAATAGGATAATTCAATCAATCAATTGTTTAATTAATAGGATAAATGGTAAGTTTTATTTTTAATTCATTTCAATCAATTGTTTAATTGATAGGATAAATGGTAAGTTTTATTTTAAATTCATTCAATTGTTTTTTGTTTTCATAAAAGATTAAATAAAAGAATAGGTAACCATGAGTTAGTTAAAGAGACACGTGGCAATATTTTGGAGGGGAGGTAACGGTCACCCTGGGTTAGGGAGGGTGAGCAAAAACGAACTCTTTACTGTTTCTGATTCATTTTGAAACTGTTTTTACAGTTTCCTTTCTTCATCCCATATCTTCCCCTTCTATCCCCACCACCCACCCCCCTTCCCCCTTCTTCCTCCCCTCTCCCTTTTTTATCTTTTCCGTCTGCTCCTCCCTATTTTTTCTCCAAATTTTGGGGTACATGCAGTTTATAGTCAACAAGAGTTTTGGTTTCTTTTTCTCAATCGGTCTTATTGCACCAACAATAAAAAATAGGATGATGACATCTGCATTTAATTAGAGATAAGTTTTTTTCTTTTTTGTGGTTTCAAATTTTCTTCTAGAACTTTTTACTTTTGTGATAATTTCTTTGTTTTCATATTTTGTTGGAATTTAGTTTTCTTTTCTCATTTGGTTTTCTTGTTTAGGTTTTTTGTTTTGTATTTATTTTGTCTGTTTGATTTTTCTTCTACTCAGTGACACCTGTTTTTCTTTCTGTTTTGTCCGTGGTTGACTTAGCAGGTAGAATAACCATTACCAGTTGCAGGAATTATGAATGAGATTTAGTTGATGGTTCAGCTTCAATAGAGGTTTGCCAGGTCCATTTTAAAACACTATTCTCCTGTGGCTGTTAAGGGCAAATATAACAGACAAGTTTGCAAGGTTGGATTTCAACTTTTTCCTTGTGAGTTTTGTTTTGTTTTGCCCCGTGATACCTTATTTATGCAACGTGTCTTTTTAAGATGTAGCTTTTGTTCCTAATAGTCACGTTGGATTTTGAATAGCTTTTTTTACTATCATTTGTACTCTCTATTAATGTTTTTAAAACACCTTTTCCAACAAAAAAAAAATCATATCCCATGTATTAAAGTGAATAAATTCATATCATGAAATGTGTTTTCCCGGACCTAATTAATTACAAGCCCTACAATACGTAATATTTATTTTTGAAGAAAAAAGATAATTTGATTTCAATATTACACCATCATTACCACAACCAATCTCTCCACCATAGTGAAATCAGATTAAATAGATCTTAATGGTTACTCATTAACAACCCAATAAATTAATTTGCCACCAGGGCCACATATTTAAGAAATATGGGTTTACTACAGCCACATGGTAATATGGTATATAGAGTCAACCTCTGTGTAACAACAAAACTATTGTGGTAGAGAGTTTATTTAGTATGAATCAGAACATAGAATGCACCGCGATTCTTGCCTGTTCAATTCTTAGTGCACATTCAGTCATTCATTATTCAACTATTCCATGCTATATGGGCTGGTCCATTAATTCCAGAATTTTCGTATGCCAAAATGGTAATTTACGAGCTTGTTTTTTGGGGTTAACAAGGACAAAATGCCAACCCAAAAAGGATAAAAAAAAAAATCACCAAAACAGCTCGTTAGGAGGTGGATGCCAATGAAGTAAAGAAAGGACCTGCGAAGTGTGAAGGCTTTGAATTTGTACTAGACTTTGCCTGCAGCTAGTCACAAAGCATAACAAACCTTTCGATCAGAGGACAGAACGAAATCCTGTTACAAATGTCTTTATTTCTTCATAACCATATGAAAACTAACATCCAGTTCAAAATGCAGATATGAGCGTAACTAAGTTGGCTAGATCAGTGTGCTTTTCTCATGTAGAACATATGGCAGAGCTGATCGAAAAGCACCTCAAAGGACGCAAAACTTGCAGCAAGACTAGCAGAGTGCAGATTTGGTCATCGGTGTCAGGATATGACTTATAATTTGTCGTTTCGAATAGCACAACGCAATGAATTATTTGGGCCAAAAACCTTCGTTTACTATCCCAGAACTGCATTTTACGTTTTAGAGATACTTTTGGAACTTTGTTAATTGCTTGTTTTCTTTCCTATTTGATCGTTAAGACCTATTAGGGTTTGGATTTGTATTTGAACGTATAAATACATCTTGATGTAGGGTTTGTTATCTTGTGCTTATTATCAATCAAAACTGATTTTACTCTCTTTCTTTCTAGAGAATTCGAGTGTTTATTAGTGTGAACTAGTCAAGGAATAATGTTCGAGCTTCCTTGTTATATCCTAATGCATCATTTTCCCTTTACATCTAATTTCGAATCCTCATTTTCATAGTTCAGTGCCATCGAGTGTTTATGTTATATTTAAGTAAAGTCAACATGAAAAAAATATAGGAGATGTGACACAGCATGTAGGCACCGAAACTTCTCTCCATACAGTGTGGGCTTTTAGTTTAGTTCCTTTCTCATGTTTTTACACCCAATTAACTAGATGATTAAAAAGAATAATTTACACATGTCTTCTCTTTTCTTCTTTTTTTCCAAATATGGCAAAACTGGTAGGACATTGCCTGAGCATATGGCTTTTTGAGCGCATTATGATTATGTTGGATGACTTTGGATTCACCACTGGTTTGACTGTTTTAATTGTTAGTTTTTAAAAAAAAAAAAATACAAAAATCAAAATTTAATGGTTAAAACATTTGAAGTACTGGGTACTCCGGAGCACCTAAGAATTTTTGGTTCGACTGTTTTGTTATTCTCACTCTTACAAAAAGAAGAGGAGGGAATCCTTCCTCCTCCACTGATTTTTCTTGAGTACCTACATGTAGCATCTCCAATGGCAAACAAAGTAGGTAAAAATGTTCTATACTGATTTTTCTAAACTACCTACATTCCGATACAATGGTTCTCGATTGGTTAAAATATGTGTTGACACTGACCGCCCCTAGATATTCAAGAAATGTGTTGACATTGAGTGTACCTAGATATTCAAGAAAAATTGCTCCATCACTGCATTTTCACAAAATTTTATTTTGTTTTGCCCTTTTACTCACTTTGTTTCTAGGCACCAACTACCTAGGAGTACTGGAAACTTAAAACAAGCACAAGGACCAAGTCCTTAAGAAAACAGATCAATCATGTTACTCATAGGTGAGATTACCAATTCATTTCTTCCTTTAATATACAATGAGTTATGCAAACATGTATTGATACAATTTGAAGTTTTCCAAAAAAAAAAAAAAGTCCATTCCTGCAGTTGTAAGCAGTTTGATCTTCACACGGAAGAGGAAGGCAATGCAAATTTTCGCGGAAAGCGTGAGAGAAGTCTGGAACAAGTGCGAGCTTCGGGTCATGGTTCTAATCAGCCTTGCCTTGCAAGCCATCCTCATCCTGATTGGCAACTGGAGAAAGCATTCAACCAGTAACTTACTCAGAATTGTCCTCTGGCTCGCTTACTTGTCAGCTGATTCCTTTGCAACGGTCTCACTTGGCATTCTCTCCAGCAACCAGGAAGACTCCGAAGGTGATTCTGTAAACCCTAACTTTGTTATAACAGCATTTTGGGCACCGTTCCTTCTCTTGCATCTCGGCGGTCCAGATATGATCACTGCTTACTCGTTGGAAGACAATGAGTTGTGGGCTTAGGCACTTGCTTGGGCCAGCTGTCCAGGTGATTGTAGTCTCTATGTTTTCTTAAGAGCATGGTCTAGTAAAGTGTCGAGTTTTTGGCACCCGGTTTTCGTAGCTGGGATTATAAAGTTTGGGGAGAGGACTCTTGGGTATTGAGGTCTGCTAGTAGTGAGCATTTTAGAGAGGCTATGTTCTCCTCCGGGAGACACAGGTCCGAATTGCGCTAGCTAGATACATGGAAGAATACAGCTCAAAGAAAGCTGAGGGGTTTAGAGTTGAACCGAAACATTCATCGAAGCTCCCATAGTGTTTGATCATTCCTATGCTGTTCAAGCTGATGAATCTTAGTACTGCCCAAATGCTGCAGTTCTAAATAAAAGCCTATAGTTTCAGAACTTTCAAGGCTGTGTGCCTATCTCATCCCTCACCTTCCACCTATAGAAAACAGCCAATCGTTCTTCCAACATAGAAGCTCTGAGGAAGCTCGAGGTTATTGAGTTCGAGCAAGTGGTTCGCGGTAATGATGTGTTTTATACTAAATCACTTACTGGTATATTCCTGGTCTTGGTGGGATCCTCCGTTGCATTACTCTTTCTTTCACAGTTTGTGTGTTTCTAACCTTCGCGCTCATCAAGGAGAAGCAATAATACCTGAAAGTGGATGTAGTTACTGGCATACATATTGTTGGTAGGAGCCATTTTCCTTAGAATTTATGTAGTTGTCATAATACATTCATCGGACTGACTCCTGGCACAGAGCGGTTTCATCATTCTTGACTAAAACAAGAGGTGGTCTAATACCTTGCACAATACAACCTAATAACATTTTGTCTCCATGAAAGGCCAGCAAAGTGCATTTTCATCCACGAGGACTTGTTTATAAATCGGTTGCTAGGAGAAGTATCGATACACAGACTTGAAGGATGTATCCAAAGAGTTGAAGAATTTGATATTTGGGCAGCTCCTAGAGAAGCCGAGGATCGCTTCACTTCGGTACAGCAAACGAAAAGAAATATGTGCTCAAGGGGTGACAGGGTGCTCGAGTAGCAGACTGTCTAGATGAACTTGGTTGGGCTATTAACGGGGGTCGAATTTGATCAGAGCATCCTTCTTGGCATATTGCGACAGATCTATGTTACTATTCGGATCATCAAACCAAAAAAAAATCAAAGAAAATAAATAAAGACATGCAAGGTTGAAACTGTTTCATTCATTCAACATGAGTCCTGGACGCCAAGAATCGTACATCAAGTTTCAAAGGAGGACCTACCGAATTAAATACAAAGAAGTTTTGGTATATCTCAAGTTCTAGTTTTTCCCTATCCTTTCTTTCGTAGCCCATTAACCTAGCCTTACATTACAACCATATCAAAGACCTAACTGATCTATGAGGGGTTATGCTTGATGGTAAAAATTATGTTCTTAGTATCTGATTCCTTTCATGAGATCTATTTTTAGAAATTGCTGTTTTTCAATGCTAATCATATGTGATAATATTTTGATTCCCTTTACATAAACTCATCACATATGCTTGTTAAAAGTGAAAGCCTAGATTTTGTGAGAAAATAAAGAAATATCTGGTGAGAATTAGAGTCGAGGCGAATTTGTACACACTTTGAGTGTGGATGTTTTGAAGCCCAAGTGCTTGAGATGTTGGATACATACTTTCCATATGGTGCATTTGCTTATAAGGGCATAACTTTAGTTTTGGAAGTGTGATTGGCAAGCATTGGTTTTTATTAATGGATGGAAGTGATATTTTTTTTTAACATCTTTACTTTTTAGTCAAGCGTTTGTGAGTAACGTAACTGGTAAACCCTCAGGAGACACAACTCCTCCTGCTAGGGACACCTAGGGGTTTAAAGGCTTGTTGCACATGCTCAGTGCAATCGTTTCGCCAGCAAAAATAGGCTTAGTTAGATTTTTGTTTTAGTTGGTTACATATTTTTTTTAGGTTTTGCTCGAGGATTAGAAAAAGTTAGGTTTGGGGGTATTTGTTAGGTTGATATTTGACATATATTTTATACCTCTTTTACTTATTATTTAGTCATGGTTTTGTATCCAATTGTTGGGTTTAATGTGTTTTATGCGAGTTTTATAGGAAATATAAATTGGGAGCAATACATGGACTTTACGGTGAAAATACGAGAAATCTTGATGAAAATCCGAGTGGGTCTGGTGATTTGTGTTGGACTGGAGCATGATTTTGATGATTTGGGCTACTAAAAGTGGGCCCAATGAAGATGGAAAGTGTGGTGGCCCAAGTTACTAGTAGCGGCTGATTTTTTTTCCCCAAGAAGGATTGGGAATTATTTCCAATTGGCATGTGGTTTCAAGAAGAAAGGAAAGATTTGATTTTTCCTTGCTTTTCAAGGAAGTAATAATTCCAAATCCTAATTGTTTAATACCCTAATTCTAGAATTGTAGTCTATATATAAGAGAAGTCAGCGGCATGAATGGGGGTTCTGACCATCAGACAATCAAATTCCCACCGAAACTACAACCTTGGAGCCGTTGGAGTTTCAAGATTTCTTCCATGTCATCGAATTCAATCATGTTTGTCCTTAGTTCGATCATGAACTAATCCTTTTTGCTAGAGCTAGGGTGTACTCTTATCATGAACATCGAATACTCTTTATTTTGTATTAATTTCAGTTATCTTTCATGTTGAGTAATTGTTATTGTGTTTAAATATTATCGAATAACTGACCATTATTTGTGTGAATAACTAAATTGTGATTGACAGGTTGAGTTTAGTATATAGCTTCTCATAACAATTACCATGAATTACATAATCGAGTAGACATGCTTGCTATGGTTTGTGCGGTTTTTATAATTATCCCTTGAGCGTAACGGGTTCTAGTTATTTAAATCTATGGCTAGACATAGCGTGGGTTAATGATTAGGAACACAATTGGTATATTCTGAAAGGAAGTATTAGTGAATTGAGGGATAATAACTGGCAACATGAGAATAGTTTGAGATTAATATGAGTAGCGAGGTTAGATGGGATTGAGAAAGAGGAACTTGATGTCCTAGTATTTCCATACATTAATATTTTATAATTCATTCAAGTTTTGGTTAGTTTTTCGATCAATCGTTATTATTAATTGTGTTTAGTCTTTCGCATATCTAGTTTGCCATAATAATTCTTGTTTAGTTAGTTTTAGTTTGAACACAATTGTAAATTTAGGTTAATCTGATCCTGGTTTTGAACGACACTCTCTGATCACTATATTACTTGAGCGATATTGTATACTTGCAATTATCACAACAAGTTTTTAGCGCCGCTACCAGAGATTTTATTTTATTTAATTTACCTTCGTAATTTTTTATATTTATATTTATATATTTATTATTTTTTTAAATCTATTTTCGTTTGGTTTTAGTTTGTTATTATTTTGTTTTATTATTTTGGTGCCTTCTCTTAATATTTTTCATTGTTTCTTATATGTGAATGCTTGGGACACGTTCATTGGATTGCAAACTACTTGAGTTGGAACCGGAAATTGAAAAAAAAACTTCGTGAAATCAGCAATGAACAAAGGGAAGATAGTGCAGACGAAAATCGCGAAGAAAAGAAGGTGGCGGTAGTTTAGAATGAAACGATAGGAGATCTTGATATCCCAACTATTCCGGAATCACCATCAAGCATAGTTATTCCTGCAGCTGCAAGAAACTATGAATTGAAAAATATCCATTTTAATATGATGCCTTCTTTTCATGGCATGAGTACGGAAGACCCGTTGGCACATATTAGAGATATCTTCACCATGGTGGCTAACATGGCATTGACAGCAAGGGTTACTAAGGAACATTTGAGGATGAAAGTCTTTCCATACACTGAAAGACAAAATGAAGACATGGTTGAGTTCATTGAAGCCAGGATCTTTGACGAGTTGGAATGGAATTCAAAATAATTTTTTGGAGAAGTTCTTTTCAACACAGAAGACGAACGAACTAAGAGATAAAATCATGCAATTTGCTCAATCTACTGATGAGACGTTTCTGAGGCATAGGAACGGTTCAACAATTTATAAGTGCCCTCACCATGGTTTGCCAACATTGGTTCTCATGCGTATTTTCTACAAGGTACTCACAGTTTCAAGTAAGGCGGCAGTGAACAATTACGCAGGCGGATCAATCAAGACCAAAATGCCAGCTAAACGTCAAACATCATTTAACACTTTAGCGTTGGAAACACAACATTCTGAAGCTAGAGGTAAGCGTGCTGGAATTTTCGAGATTAATGATTCTAATGCTTTTGCTTCTAAGGCACAAGTTGATGCGATTGCTAGTAAATTGGACGCCATTCTTGCTATGAACGGATTAGTACCACCTCAAGAGATTTGTTTTATATGTGCTATTCCGGGTCATACTATAATTTCTTGTCCATATGGAGTTGAGTTTTCGAAATTTGTTCAAGAGCATGCGAAATGGTGAATTCGTATAGACAGCCTGGGAACGATCCATACTCCACTACTTATAATCAAGGATGAAGGAATCACCCAAATTTTTCGTGGAGAAACACTCAGAATGTGCAAAACCACCAATTGATTTCCAACCTCAAGAAGAAAAGAGTTCGTTGGAGGACATTAATTGTGGCTTAGCTTGCCACCCATGCCAACCAATTCATGAGTCAGACTGAAAATAATTTCAAAAATCAAGCTGCTTCTATTAAAAATTTGGAAGTTCAAGTGGGTCAAATAGCTTAAGCATTGAGTGGAAGAGAAAGTGGAGTTTTACTGAGTCAACCTGAAGTTAATCTGAATAGTCAAGAGCATGTCAAGGCAATTACATTGAGGAATGGGAGGCCCATAAAAACAGCTGCTGATCTAGACGAAGAAGAGAGGAAAAATCAGCAAAACAAAAGCACAAGATCACGTTATGAGGTTACAGCAAATCAGCCTGACTGTTTGCCGGACATGGTTCGATCGGTCGATTCTTCTAAGACAGCTCTTGTAGCAGATTATTCTGCAGTTCTAGCCATACTCACATCTGAATCATACGTCCCGCCAATCCCTTTCCCTCAACGCAAACGAACAAACAAAGTGGAGACACAATTCAAGAAGTTCCTAAAGCTTTTCAATCAATTACAAGTCTCAATTCCATTGAGTGATGCATTGGATCAAATGCCAAAATATGCCAAATTCATGAAGGATATCCTCTCCAAAAAAACGGAAGATCAATGACAATGAAGCAATCCAATTGATTGCTGATTGTAGTGCTATATTGAAGAAGGAATTGCCACCCAAACGTGGGGATCCAGGGAGTTTTTCTACCCTTTGTTCTATTGGGAATGTTCAATTTGATAGAGCTTTATGTGATTTAGGATCTAGTATTAATTTAATGCTTTTATCAATTGCACAAAAGATAGGTATTACATAAATTTGCCCTACTAACGTGTCTTTGCATACGGCTGACAGGTCTGTTAAATATCCAAAGGGAATTGTCGAAGATGTGATCGTTAAAGTCGACAACTTACTCTTTCCAGCCGATTTTCTGATTCTTGATATAGATGTTGATACGGACACACCTATAACATTAGGCAGGCCATTTTTAATCACAGGGCGTACTTTGATCGATATGGAATGAGGATCTTTAATTTTGTGAGTAGGTGATCAACATCTAGAAGTCAGAGTCTTTGATGTTACAAAATACCCCGTGGATTCAGAGTATTGCTTTGTTGTGGAGGTGGTAGACAAAGCGACAACGGAAGTATTTCTGGAAGACAATCCTTCCGACCCCCTGGAAGCTTGCTTTGTACATGCTTCTAATATTATTCATGACAACCCAGAAATTAAGGAAGCAATTAATGTTCTTGATGTCGCACAACCTTATCTGCCACCAGGGAGCCGAGTGTTCGAACCCCTCGGATCTGCACCCTCTAAACCGAGACCGAGTATTGAGGCTGCGCCTCCCTTCACGTTGAAATCTTTGCCATCTCATCTCAAATATGCTTTCTTAGGGGACGCAGACACACTTCCTGTAATTATTTCTACCGACTTGCATAAAGTGGAGGAAACAAAATTGTTACAAGTTCTCCGGGATCACAAGACTGCAATTGGATGGTCTATTGCAAATTTGAAGGGAATAAGCCCAACCATGTGCATGCATCGAATTTTTATGGAGGATAATTGCAGACCAACTGTTCAGCACCAACGAAGATTGAACCCAATTATGAAGGAGGTAATGCGGGCTAAAGTGATAAATTATTAGACGCGGGGATAATTTATCCAATTTCAGACAGTAAATGGGTGAGTCCATTACAAGTGGTGCCGAAAAAAGGAGGCATTACAGTGGTGAAGAACGACAAGAATGAATTTGGTACCAACAAGGACGATAACGGGATGGAGAATGTGTACGGATTACAAAAAGTTGAATGATGGGACAAGGAAAGATCATTTCCCTCATTCTTTTGTAGATCAAATGTTGGAAAGACTAGCAGAGCATTCATACTATTGTTTTCTAGATGGTTATTTTGGGTATAATCAAATTGTCATTGCACCTGAAGATCAAGAAAAGACCACGTTCACATGTCCATTCGGCACCTTTGCTTATAGACGCATGCCTTTCGGTTTATGCAACGCTCCTGCCACTTTTCAACGTTGCATGATGAGCATCTTTTTTGACATGGTGGAGCGTTTTATTGAGGTATTTATGGATGACTTCCTAGTGTTTGGTTCCTCTTTTGATGATTGTTTGCAAAATTTGGCATTAGTTCTACAAAGATGTGAGGAAACAAACTTAGTTTTGAACTGGGAGAAGTGTCACTTTATGGTGCAAGAAGGTATAATGTTGGGACATAAAATTTCTGCCATGGGGATTAAAGTTGATAAGGCGAAAATTGATACTATTTCAGGATTACCGCCACTAACCACAGTCAAAGCCGTGAGGAGCTTCCTCAGTCATGCTGGATTTTACCGCCGCTTCATCAAGGACTTCTCCAAAATTACCAAACAATTATGCAATTTACTTCTCAAGGATGTCGCATTTAATTTTGATTCATCGTGTTTAGAAGCTTACAACTACACCAGTTATGGTAGCACCGGATTGGAATTTGCCATTTGAAATTATGTGTGATGCTAGTGATTATGAAATTGGAGCGGTCTTGGGACAAAGACGAAATAAACTACTTCGCGTCATCTATTATGCTAGCCGAACGTTGAACGATGCCCAGCTGAATTATGCTACAACAGAGAAAGAGCTTCTAGCAGTTGTTTTCGCTTTAGACAAGTTTCGATCTTATCTCATTGGGTCAAAGGTGATTGTTTACATAGATCATTCGACTCTTAAGTACTTACTGTCTAAAAGAGATGCTAAACCAAGGTTGATTCGATGGATTTTACTCCTACAAGAAATTGACTTGGAAATAAGAGACAAAAAGGGATCCGAGAATGTCGTAGCTGATCATCTCTCACGATTGGTGCGGAAGGAAGATGAAACCCATATCACAAGCATTACAGAGACTTTCCCGGACTAACAACTTTATTCCTTCCAAGCATCTGAACTTCCATGGTATGCTGATTTTGTAAATTACTTGGCCAAAAATATTATTCCAGCTCATCTATCATCTCAACAAAAGAAGAAATTTTTTTCTTTGGTCAAAGACTATTATTGGGATGATCCCTATCTATGGAAACATTGCCCAGATCAAATAATTCGAAGGTGTTTGCCAAATCATGAGATGGTTAATGTTCTACAGCATTGCCATAATTTAGCATGTGGAGGTCACTTTGGAGGAACTAAAACAGCAGCTAAAGTATTGCAATCAGGTTTTTGGTGGCCTACATTGTTTAAGGATGTTCATACTTTTGTCTCTGCATGCGATCGCTGCCAACGTGTTGGAAATATATCAAGTAGACATCAAATGCCGTTGAACAATATTCTGGTGGTTGAACTTTTTGACGTATGGGGTATTGATTTCATGGGTCCCTTTCCATCCTCTTATGGCAATCAGTACATCTTAGTAGCTGTGGATTATGTTTCTAAATGGGTTAAGGCAATCGCTTTACCTACCAATGATGCTAAGGTTGTTGTTCACTTTCTCTGGAAGCATATTTTCACTCACTTTTGTAATCGCCAATTTAATGCTCTTTTGGTGAAGTATGGAATCACACATAAGGTTGCTACACCTTATCATCCACAAACTTGCAGGCATGTTGAGATATCTAATTGAGAGATCAAGCAAATTCTGGAGAAGACTGTGGGACTTTCACGCAAAGATTGGGCTGCAAGGTTGGATGATGCATTGTGGGCATATAGGACTGCATACAAGACTCCAATTGGCATGTCTCCGTATCGATTGGTGTTTGGGAAAGCTTGTCATCTACCTGTGGAATTGGAGCATAAAGCTTATTGGGCAGTGAAAAAGCTTAATTTTGAGATGGACGCAGCAGGAGAAAAGAGAGTTCTTCAATTAAATGAGATGGAAGAATTCCGGATGCGTATGAAAATGCCAAAATCTACAAGGAACGCACCAAAAAGTGGCATGACAAACATATCCTCCGCCGTGAGTTTTATGCAGGACAACAAGTTCTTTTGTTCAATTCAAGGTTGAAACTTTTCCCTGGGAAGTTGCGAACACAGTAGTCTGGTCTTTTTACTGTTGTGCAAGTTTTTCCTTATGGAACGGTTGAAATTTGTGATCATGCAACGGATACTACTTTCAAATTTAATGGACAACGATTGAAGCCATACCTCTATGCTGATTTTGAGCAATGACAGACTATTGCAACCTTTGCTGATCCAGAGTGATCTCATTGCCTAGTCGAGCTGAGGACTATAAACTAAGTGCTTGTTGGGAGGCAACCCAACCAAGTTCTTTCGTTCCTTACCTTTTAGTTTTTTTTTTCGTCTTTTCTTCCTTTCTTGCCTATACTGCTCATTGCATATTTTCGTTGTGGTTTTACATTGAGGACAATGTTTAGTTTAGGTTTGGGGGGGGGAGAATGAAATTTTTGTTAGTTGTTAGGTTGAGTGATTTGAATTTTTATTGTAAAGGTCAAAAAGCTAAGGTTTTTATGTTCCAAGTTGATAGTTACTGATTTCTTCACTCATAGGATGTTTTGAGCATGTTTAGTTTGTCATTTCAGATGTGTTTGGGATGGTTTTATTGTTATAGGCCAAAGAAAGAAGAAAAATGTATGTTAGGTTCATGTTTTGGTCTGAATTGATTTTACTGCCCAAATTAAATTTTAGTGTTTTTGAGGCCAATTTGATGATGCAAACATGTTTAGAATGTTTAATATGATGTGTTGGAATAATTTTGAGGGGTTTGGAGTCCCAACAAGTGGAAAAAAAAACCCAAGAAAGTTGCTGCAGGATTTCTGCATATTTTTAATCATTAAAACCGTTTTAGTGATGATCTTCAAAGAATGTTTAGTCACTAAAGATGTGTTCATATTTTTAGCGACAGTTTCTGGGTTTATTTTTCGTCACTAAAAGTGCATTTTTGTATTTTTTGCATATTCCTATTTCCCAATGAATTCAGTGAATTGCGGTCGGGTTTTCCAGCTTTGAAGCTCGGATCCTAAAATAGGTGTATTCTCCTCCTAAACTTAATTTCATCCATGTTTTTACATACATACATTTTTTTTATGTGATGGAATTTTGCATTTAGAGTAAAAGGAGGAGGTCGAAATTAAAATTTGGGTTGGGTGTTAGAAATGGTTTGAAATAGTAAGAACTTGGAAACGTAAGATGTTAAGGGTATCACTTTAATTTACTAATGGTGATGTACATGATTTGCTAAATCATTATTCCTTTACTAAAGGGTTGCCTACAACGCTTGTGCATCATACTCTTAACTATCTATATTGTTGTGTCTCAAGTATTTTGGTGGACAAAGTGTCCATGTTAGGATGATGTGGAGAAATAGTGGAGACTACCCTTGTGAGATTTTGAGCCTATGCTTTTTGTTGAGAGGGTTTTATTTGTTTCTACTCTTAAACACTTTGTCAAATTTTTCCTTTAATTTTTATGATCTCATTAACATTAATTTGCATTGGATGCTACAGGACATTTATACATGTTAGGTATTTTTGCCGTTGAGTTAGACGGGACTATAGAGACGATGTTAGGCTATATATGTTTTCCACCACCAAAAGGCCTATTTCCTTACTCGTTGTGTGCGCCATTAACCCTGTTGAAGCCGTTTACTTAGCCTTTTCTTTCATCATCCACATTAATCTTTACCCATTTAACCTTTATTAGCCACACCCTATAGCTTGTGAGATACCAAGGTAATACCGAAAGCGATCAAGGTTGAGTTCTACATCAAAGAAGTGGTGTGTACCGAGGTACCACGTGTTATATTATTATTTTTCATCTTTGCAAAAAAAAAAAAAAAATCAAACCAAAAAAAAATCAAAGAAAATAAATAAAGACATGCAAGGTTGAAACTGTTTCATTCATTCAACATGAGTCCTGGACGCCAAGAATCGTACATCAAGTTTCAAAGGAGGACCTACCGAATTAAATACAAAGAAGTTTTGGTATATCTCAAGTTCTAGTTTTTCCCTATCCTTTCTTTCGTAGCCCATTAACCTAGCCTTACATTACAACCATATCAAAGACCTAACTGATCTATGAGGGGTTATGCTTGATGGTAAAAATTATGTTCTTAGTATCTGATTCCTTTCATGAGATCTATTTTTAGAAATTGCTGTTTTTCAATGCTAATCATATGTGATAATATTTTGATTCCCTTTACATAAACTCATCACATATGCTTGTTAAAAGTGAAAGCCTAGATTTTGTGAGAAAATAAAGAAATATCTGGTGAGAATTAGAGTCGAGGCGAATTTGTACACACTTTGAGTGTGGATGTTTTGAAGCCCAAGTGCTTGAGATGTTGGATACATACTTTCCATATGGTGCATTTGCTTATAAGGGCATAACTTTAGTTTTGGAAGTGTGATTGGCAAGCATTGGTTTTTATTAATGGATGGAAGTGATATTTTTTTTTAACATCTTTACTTTTTAGTCAAGCGTTTGTGAGTAACGTAACTGGTAAACCCTCAGGAGACACAACTCCTCCTGCTAGGGACACCTAGGGGTTTAAAGGCTTGTTGCACATGCTCAGTGCAATCGTTTCGCCAGCAAAAATAGGCTTAGTTAGATTTTTGTTTTAGTTGGTTACATATTTTTTTTAGGTTTTGCTCGAGGATTAGAAAAAGTTAGGTTTGGGGGTATTTGTTAGGTTGATATTTGACATATATTTTATACCTCTTTTACTTATTATTTAGTCATGGTTTTGTATCCAATTGTTGGGTTTAATGTGTTTTATGCGAGTTTTATAGGAAATATAAATTGGGAGCAATACATGGACTTTACGGTGAAAATACGAGAAATCTTGATGAAAATCCGAGTGGGTCTGGTGATTTGTGTTGGACTGGAGCATGATTTTGATGATTTGGGCTACTAAAAGTGGGCCCAATGAAGATGGAAAGTGTGGTGGCCCAAGTTACTAGTAGCGGCTGATTTTTTTTCCCCAAGAAGGATTGGGAATTATTTCCAATTGGCATGTGGTTTCAAGAAGAAAGGAAAGATTTGATTTTTCCTTGCTTTTCAAGGAAGTAATAATTCCAAATCCTAATTGTTTAATACCCTAATTCTAGAATTGTAGTCTATATATAAGAGAAGTCAGCGGCATGAATGGGGGTTCTGACCATCAGACAATCAAATTCCCACCGAAACTACAACCTTGGAGCCGTTGGAGTTTCAAGATTTCTTCCATGTCATCAATCATGTTCGGCCCTTAGTTCGATCATGAACTAATCCCTTTTACTAGGGCTAGGTGTAGCCCTTATCACTTAACACGAATACTTTATTTTGTATTAATTTCAGTTATCTTTCACGCCGGCAACGGGTTATCGCTATAAACGTTATCGAATAACTCATATTGGCTCGCGCCAAGCAACTAAATTCGCATCGACAAAAGCCGAAAGCTGCGATATAGCTTCTCATAACAATTACCATGAATTAAGCACCCCAGTAGACATGCTTGCTATGGTTTGTGCGGTTTTTATAATTATCCCTTTAGCGTAACGGGTTCTAGTTATTTAAACTCATGGTTAGACATAGCGTGAGTTAATAATTAGAACACAATTGGTATATTCCTAAAGGAAGATAGCGAATTGAGGTAATAAGGCAACATGAGAATAGTTTGAGATTAATATGAGTAGCTGTTAGATGAGATTGAGAAAGAGGAACCTGGATGTCCTTGTATTTCCAGACATTAATATTTTACAATTCATTCAAGTTTTGGTTAGTTTTTCGATCAATCGCTGTTATTAATTGGCGTTAGTCTTTGCATATCTAGTTTGCCATAATAATTTTTGCTTAGTTAGTTTTTTAGTCAATTTAATCACAATAAGAAATTCTTGTGCTAACTGATCCCGCTTAAAACGATACTCTCTCTTATCACTATATTATTTGAGTCGATATTGTACACTTGCAATTATCACAACAGTTATGAGAATACGCTGTCCTTGTAGTTCAAGCAATGCAAGGGCATGGCTTACCCCACAACATCAAATTCCAAGTTGCTGACTCAATAAATGAGTTTTCTTCAATCGTTCCAATAAACCGAACACCACCTCAGTTCATTCCATGTAGGGGTGGGCACAAAAGCTAGCCACAATTAGAAAATCGACTGAATCGGACTAAATTGTTCAATTTGATTTGGTTTATATAAAAATATGTAGCTCCTTTGAACTGAATTCTGGTCGGTTTGGTCATTTAGATTCTTCCTCAACCGGACTAATTTGAACCGTGTAACGGTATTTAATCAGGTTGATATTGAAAGTGAGCCGGACCAGACCGATCCGAAACTCACAGGTAGCACGTTTTAAATCCTAAACAAAAGAAAACCATACGTCCCCCCCCGACCCATCTTTTTTCATTGTCCCCACCTTATCTTTGGTAAGATAGAATTCGATGCTACATAATTAAGATTGTGCAGATGCAATTATGCATGCAATTATTGATCTCTACCTGATCTAGGATTCCAGGATTTTAAATTTACCAAGGTTGCCAGAGACAGACGTGAAATGCAAATTCTAAGATGTCGGTTTTCCAAATTAATATTACGTGATGCCATACAAGAGTGATTAATTTTGTAGACCGATACCTTTAAAGTCTCCTGCCTATTTAAGTCATTCTCCACTCTCTTGATTAACCCCAAATAATGGATAAAGATTGAGCCCACTATCTATTGGGGAATTTGTCTGCTTTAAACTAAGCTAATAAGGCCTTGGAATCCAAATAGCCACAAAACCAAATGCAGAAAACAAAACTAATAGCATCAACCTTGATTGCACAGAACACAGCAACAGTGACAAAAATTGCGAGTACGGCTTTTGCCGTATACGGCAGTACTTTCTCGGAGGGAGGGACTCAATGATATAAGATATCGATGCCAATTTTACAGTTGCTTTTCTCGCATTTACGTAGCTAAGCTATTGCTTATTATGTTGATTTAAGTTATTTTCGGTGTTTGTAGGTTTAAACTCCTAGTCAAGCAAGAAAGTCAAGATTCTCATGATTTTAGAGCAAATTGTTTAACTCCTGAGCCAAGATGTGAGCATTGTTCATGAATTACTTAACGAGTTTAAATGAGGCTGTGATCTCAAGCTACATTTAAGCACATGATAAGAGCAAGCAGAAGATAAGCAAGAATATTGTCTCAACATTATCTTATCTTATCCTAACCTTACTACTACTGGCTTACCTAATTCCATCTCGCGGCAGTGGAGAATTATTTTCGATAAAGACATTAGATAATCTGATTAATTATAGCCTAATTCGTCCTAAAAAGTGATTATAGAAGTCGGGAAGACATGGATACGCAAAAGTAGAACTGAGTGAAAATCGGATATCGTCAAGCAAGATAATCGCCAACTTCGACAGAGCACCCAGTTGGCAACGAATTAATCATTACGCCATATAAGTATTGGAAAGCTCTGAAGTCTAGTTTCTATAGGATTTTACATATTGGCATTTGGATACTTATTGCAGATTTTACAGCTGTTTTAGTGACTGGAGGCCTAAACAGAAAGAGTCCTACTTCCTGACGGTTTCAAGGAAGAGAACGTGATATCCGCTTGTGCAAGTTCCGGGACTTAATTCAGATGGATGTAGAGTTCTCATGAGGTCTTAATCCTTTCTAAAACCGTGCTTTAGAGTTCGTGGATGATGTAATTACTGGACGCACGTATCAAAGAAGAGACCATGAGAGCGGGGCGTAGAAGTCGAGATTGAAGATTGGTGTCAAGTTCGAGGTTTAGGTGTATTCTATCTTTTATTTTCAATAAGCTTTACTTTCAATCATGTGTAACTAAGTTCTTTTAGCTAGAGGCGAATTCAAAAAGCCATGAACATATATACATGCAGCTGATTACATCCGCTTATTGTTTCATAGATCGTGGAATGCAATTTGCTTAACCGAGTTATCAAAACTTATTCTTGTATGTTGATTGAGGATGCATACTTAATTTGTTTGCATGAATTGATGCTGTGAGTATAAGGGACTTCACCTAATAGTTAGAAACTTAAGTATTCACAAGAAGTGGAGGTCATTATCACGATCGTTGCTAAGAATTCCTGTAGGGAGTGTCATGCTATCATAGGTCACAACAATCTCATTAACACTTACGCTTTCATAACTTAATTTACCTTGGTATGTATCTCTAAGAGATGTCATTACATAGTGGAACTTGATAAGAATAATTTGGTTGTGGCGCTACGCCCAATTCAATGAATTTAGAAAACCAAGGTTAGTTTGCTTACCTAATTAACTTAAAAGTTGAGATTCATGGCTTATCGTTAATAACTGGCATCGATTTACGCTGCATATGTGTCATGTGTGAGCATGACCTCTAGCTAGCCATTTACCCATTTAATTCACTCAAATTGCTTTTCCATAAAGTTTATTTTCTAAGTTTCCTCGCTTTAAGTTTTAATTTTTGCCAAACAAATCCCTTTACTTTCTTGTGTCAAAGTGTTTAAAATCTGTTTTGTTTGTGTTTTAGGAGTGTTTTGAGTCAAGCCAAAAACCAATTTTCGTCCAAAGTAGTTGTTTGTAGGTCGAAACCTGCCTACTGGGTGTTTTTAGGCAGTTTTGAGTGTTTTTAACTTGTTTTGAGTCCTTGAGTCTATTTGAACGTTTTTAACTTTGTTTTTTATATTTTTGGAGTCATTTAGAGGTCATTAGCAATCCCTCCTAATCCCCCGGCTTCAGGAACGATCCCTACTTACATACTTCACTACAATTGTCAAAAGAGGGTTTAATTTGAGTGCTTAACTATTTTCACATCACTCGTCACGCTGGGCCCACTCCCCGTGAGGGGCTCCGACAGTCGCAGTATAATTTTTGAATTTCTCAAGCAGCACGCATACAACGTAAGTTTAACAAGAACTGCCATGAAAATTCAAAGGTACTAACTTTACCACATCTAAATAAGTGAATAATGGAGTATTTACAAATACACTGACTTCATGGGCAATTCCTCTCTAAAAGAAGTTAGCCAGGACTGATGGCACTTGTCGCCGACGCTGGAACCTGGGGTGCCTCATTACAAAATCTATCAACAACAACCATAACCTTCAAAGGTGTCAACATACAACACAATAGCAAACAAAGACAGAATGTGATGAATATAACAGTGGCGCGAGGATCCCGCCAACTGAGGAGAAATTCCTGAATCTGCTCCTCATTGCAACATCCTCCATCAGCCTGAATCCTCCATAACATCTCCTGCTTATTCATATCTCATCCTTTAACTATATCTGGTCTGCTTGCAAAGCTGGAAATGTGTCAAATTCTTCATCAAGTTCACTAGGTTCTGCAAACTTTGCTTGTGAGACCCTTGTGTCCAAGTGGGAGGGTATCTTTGGGCGATACCGGAAGTTCAAAGTTTCTATCAGACGAATAAGTTCGGAGAGTGAACACCATCATCACAAATAGAACATGTACTAGCACTGTTGTAATGGGACCTCCAAAACATACACCTGTAAAACCATCTCAGAACATAAAAACAACCCTGAATTTAGTGCCAATTCTTTGAAAATGTCTGCGCCTTCAAGCTCCAAACATGAATGTCTGCAGCATCAGAGTACATGTATTAACTACTTCCTTCCTAAGAGGCGGTTCTGCATAAGCAAGCCTATCTGTCACCACCAACACAGCTTGGTCCCTGATGTTCCTGGCTACCCTGCCTGAAAAGGGTTGAGAGTAAATCAACATTAGGTTGACTAATGATATGCATGAAAATATTATTGCAAGATGTAAGTCACCCGTCTTCTTGATACCATATGAGACAGGGATAGTAATGGATAAGAGAGTGTGTAGACACGGTCTAATTCAAGGGTAGGCATCGCTAATTCGACCTTCCTAGCTAATTTCTTTTTTATCTTTGTTTCCACTTGAATTGCTAATCTGCCTGGGTTATCAAAAACCCCCACTGTAAGAATTGAGACAGGATCATATACCCAAGTGTACTGTTTTTGCATTTTGGGCTTAAGCTGTTAGTTATTGTTCTGTGCACGAACCTATCATTGGCTACTTGCTGGCTATCAATACGGGTCAGTTTTAGCCTTCTCGCCTCTGTTTTCATTAGAATTAGGTCTTTGGCATTTAGAACTCCGAGCTCTAAGACACCAACAGACTGCCAGAGCTGCATAGCTTCTCTGCAGGTCGCTATGTAGTTAGAAGACTATCATAAATGGTACCTTCCATCTAGATAAACATGGAGATGGATTCTCTTGGCAAACTTATGATCTGTATCTTTCTTCATGTACCCCGATAGACATGTCAAGTGTTAAACCACTACCTATGGATAATTCGGGATCATCACATCACATGATATCCCAGCCCGAGCCTCCTCAATGGAGTTCAATGCGCCCAGAGCAAAACCGCTTTTCTCGCCCCCATCTTTCCTCTATTATCTCATCTTCAACCAGTCGACTGCGCGCCGCTGATCATCAAAAGGTTTAGCACCACAAACATAAGTTCTTTCGATCTTACAATGAAATTCGCAAGATTGAACTGCGTTCCCAAACACTGTTCGCTGATTAATATTTTTGCGTATGTATCTTTGATTCAGGATGTACAGATGTTTTTCCTCTTTTTCAGCCTCCACATGTCTGTGCTCCAATGCTTTTCACCTGTACATACCATAATCTTTTGGCAAGTAAAGCTGGAATGTCTTCCTTTGGAGTTCCAGGTTGCTTGCTAAGTATAGCTAAAGATATCAAATATAAAGAATTACACCAGAATACGGGCATTTCCACAAGCTTCCGCTCCGCTTGAGCTGCCACCCAGCGCATACCGCCAGTGTTCCTCTTTCTTCTTCTCTTCCCATCCTTGTTCGCTATCTGGTGCCATTTAATGCTTCCACTTATCCGTCCGGTGTGAACTCGGTCGGATCTCATTAAGAGCAAATGTGGCTGCACTCCAGTATCTACTTCATGCCGTCTTTGTCTTTGACCCTCACAACATCCAATACAGATGAGTGCAGATTTTCCTTTTGAAATGCAAACACCTCATTCCATTCAGGGTTCTGATTTTTCCAAAATCCTTGTAACTTCTTTGTAGTTCCTAACTTTCACTTCAACATATGCGTTTCAGCAAGGAAAGGTCGAGAGCCTTCACAATGCGTACAAACAGGTAATCCATTGTTTCGACAAGCTCATGGGTGCTAATGACTGATTGTCTCCATGCACAATCACCCATGAACAATCTGGCTCTTTCCAAGTAATGACGTGTCTCCTTACACATAATCAGACGGTCGAGATGATGAACTTGAGTTCTTCGGAACAACTTTAGGAGGCTCATGGATTCAGACTTCACTCTCATGGTTCACACTGATGGCTGCGATTGATTTGAGTTGGCAGTAATGATTACCAGTGAGAAAAGCTTTGAACAAGCTCTCATTTCATGCTGGAGAAAGAGAAAATGCCTCTTTTTTAAGAGGGTACCGCGAAACAACAGCATAACAGAGCATGGGACAAATGATGTCCCAGGCAAACAACCTTTTCCAAGGAAAGTTATGGAGTTGGCATTTCCATTGTGGAAAACATTGGCCTCAACAACGAGGTCACGCAGGCGTTTGATCGGAGACGTCGAAGCAGATGGTTTCTTATCTCCAAACAGGATTGTGGGTCTTCGTACTTATGTGCTGGTTCAGGCTCTCCCTGATGATCGAACTGAACACCACATAAGAATTGATTGCGCCCTGTCCATCTCTCTCTGCATTAGGTCATGGCACCATAACCTCCACCGGCTAACTTGAGGTTACTCATTTCTGGACTTAGATTGAATGAAGAATTAGGTGACAAGAAAAATAAGTACCAGAGAGAGATAGAACCAAAAGGTTGCTCAAAATTTACAAACAATTTGTCAAATGCCACAACAGCAGAAAAACAGAACCACAAAAATATATATCTTTCCCAATAATTTATGTGGTAAATTTCACTTCCTACATCAGCCTCCATGATCATGGAGCTGCAGACCTTAGAGAGAGAGAGGGAAAACTGCTTCAATGGTCTGAGAAAGAAAAAATTTCAAAAGAATAATGTAACCTGATCAATGTCCATAAAGCAAATTCCTTAACTCTTTCTTCTTTCTTTACTATTTCCATTTGCTTCTCCTTGCACTCCCTGCAAATCAAGCAATCTGTTTGCTTTAAACCAAAGATCTTGATGCAACAACTTCCGCAGCTGCTGATGTCATGGATTTGAATCCTGCTGGAGATCGAGGTTCGAATTATTTTGATAAAGCTGTCTATGGTTAGTTTTGCATACAATAAGGAGAGCGACCAGTTCCTCGGCGTTCATAGATTCCATTCTCCACAATGCTCACTTCTTTGTCTTGTTTGCTGCGTATCTTGTTTGCTGTTATACAAATCACATATCACTGTATCAAGCACTTGTTCATGTCTGCCTTTACCCCACATTGTTTCTGTACTTGTACATCAACCATGCACCGTTTCTATTCTTAGAGGAAGGCATCAAGTGGATTCAAGAGAGTCGAGGTAAGCTACTGCTGCATACTATCATTGAGGATGCAGAGAAAATCATGCAATATAGTGGAAGTGTCTTATAAGCTCAAGAGCGCAAGAAATCTGGGATTCTATTACCTGAGCACTATAAAAGGACTAGATGAAACCGAGGTTGCACGGTTGGAAAAAGCCAAATCCATGGTTTTGTAAAGCGGAAAATTTAGTTGCAACCTTTAAGAAACAGAGGATGAGAAGAGACTCGACAACCAAAGATTATGTGTTTTGAAACTGATTAAATCGCACTCGATCTTTCCTTTTGGAAATGCACTGAGCATATGTATATTGAAGTAAGAGAAGAGTGAAACTCAGTGGGGTTGGTTTCGAAAAAGACATTAAAGCAGTGGTCTCACAACTGACAACCAACGACGAACAGCGCTCGGTTATTTCCATTGTGGGGATTGGAGGCATAGGAAAGACAACACTGGCAAAGAAAATTTTTTACCATGAAATTGTTGTAGACCATTTTCCTTGCCCTGCATGGGTTTCTATACCAGATGTTTGATAACAATGCACTTTTGGAAGATGTGGCAAAGCAGGTATTGAGGTCTCTTCAACTATAAGAGGGAAATAGGGGTAAGGATCCTGGATCCGATAAGGCCCATGATGTCTTTGAAAGAGAAAGGTACTTTTTTAGTTCTAGACAACATCTCGACAGTGAAGAATTGGATACCCTGAAGGCAGAATTTCCAGTAACATCGACTGATGCAAAATTCTGCTCACTACACGTGACAACATTGTGGCTTCACAAGCAGACATTCCTCCCACAAACTTCGACTCCCACAGTCTCGGGCCGCAAGTAATCACACACCCATGGCGAAACAATATCTATCGCTAGATATTTCAGGATTCTCCCGGGCCTAATACGCATCCAAAAGATTTCGACTACTATATAAACCCTCATCCAGGGCAAATCTCTCAGAATAATAATCTACGTGATACTATACAGATATTCTCTCCCCGCCCACTTCGAGTCTTAACATTGCTTAAGAACTCGATCTTCTGAGGTTTTAGCAAAAATTTGACCCATCTTAAACTGTCATGGATCTTCTCTTTCTTATGTGGCCCGATTTGGTGTGATTTAATTTCCTCAACTCGGCCATGAGGTGCATGTAAAATTGGTTCCAACACCTACCTATCTTCCCTCCAGACCTATAGAATCTACTCACCTACTGATCTTCCAACATGATGTGCAAGTACTTAAAAACATACATAATTGTTCCTATAGAGACACCAAACCATCATTCTTCACTCCTCCCATCTTGTTCTCCTCTAATAGGAGCATATTTATGCGAATTTGTTAGCCTATTTCCCTTGCATTTACTTTCATACTTTCTATTTATTAGAGTTGTTTTAATCTATTTTCGTGTGTTTCAGAGGCCCAAATGGCAAAAAGTCATGAAAAGGGTATTTGGGAGCATTTGCAGTAAATTTTAATTGAATGGATAGCACATGCATGGAGCAAGGTGGATGGACGTTTTTGAAGTTCAAATAAGGCTAGGAATGCTAAAAAAGATGAAGAAATTAATTCACATATCAAGATGTTAACGTACTGAATGAAGGTTTAACATCATCCAAAACCTTATCTTATCTTACCCCACCTTATCCTAATCCTATTCTACCTAAATTCCATCCAAGGATTTATTTTCATATGAGGATATTCGAAAATCCCGATTTTTGTGGCTACCTTACTTTCTCTTAAAGCGAAGATAAGCTCGGAAGACAAGGAAATTGCAAAAAGAGTGGAATCGAGTGAGATTTGGACAATCCTGTGCAGAACTGCCAATCTCTGACAGAGCACTCCAGAATTCCTCAGAACGAATTACGTGTCATGCAATATATGGATGGAAAGCTCTTGATGTCTAGTTTCCACAGGACTTTAGAGATCGCGATTCTGATGCTTCTAGAATTAGTTATCACTGTTTTAGTGATGAAAGGTCGAAACATGCAGTACAGTCGTGAGTTGGCAGCTGTTTTGTGCTTGTTTCTACACTTAATTAAGATGGAATATGAGTCCTAAGGGATGTCTAAACTCACTCTCTAAATTGTGCCCTTGGAATCCCTTCAATGATTCAATCACTAGGAGACGCATAAATCACAAAAGAAGCACCAATTTGACAAGAGCCCTACGATTTCCAGTAAAATCAGAAAATACATTTGTGCCGCAGATTTGCAAGGAGGAGAGTAGAAGCTTGGAGCCGTGCCTGCCATTCAAGACCTTGGATTGTCGAGGGTTTCTGTGCTTATTCTATCTTTTTGTCACAACGCTTAGCTTTAGCGTTTTTGTTTAATTGCAGTAAACATGAGGAACTAAATTTGTTTTTTAGCTAGAGCTTAATTCAAAGCCATGAACATATATGTGATATGAATTGATTACATCCAGCTATTATTCCATGAATCGTGGAATGCAATTTACTTAACTGCTTGATCGATAACTTATTCTTGTGTGTTGATTAGGAGTGGCCTACTTAGTTTGCATGCATGAATTTGATGCTAAAATATAAGGAGTTTCACCTAATAGTTATGAACTTATATTTACAAGTGCTGGAGGTTGCTAAATATGATCAGAGCAAATAAATTCCCGCAGAGTATCATGCGCTCATAGTTATGAATGCCATGTCAATGCTTAAAGTGATTTTCACAAAGCTTAATGATCTTTGGATATGTTTATCTATCATGTGTTTCATAGTTAGATAACTTGATAAGAATAATTTGGTTATGCACATCGAAGTCCAATTCAATGAATTTAGAAAATCTATGGTTATTTTGTGCAATACGCTAATTTGAGGCATTGTCATTCGTATTATGCTAAGAATAACTAGAGATTCATTTGTATGCATATGTGTCATGTGTGGAGAAGGACCTTCTAGCTAGCCTTTCATTCCTTGAATTTACCCTATTTCATATCCTTAAGTTTGTTTGTTTAAGTTCAAATTCTGTCAAAACAACCCCCCATTTAGTATTTTGAGTCTTTAGTATTTTAATTTTCGTCCAAATTTCCCCTTTAGTACTGCTTTGAGTCAATTTAGCTTTTGGGTTTTATGTTTTTGAGTCCAATTAGTGTAGATTAGCATCCTCCCCCGACTGCCTAGAACAATCCCTTTACTTACGCATACTACAATTGTCAGCAGTGCTTAATTACGGCTAAGGCTTTATCACATCAAGCCACTACGCTCTTTTGGCCTTTAACATCATCAACACAAGCATTATGCAAGCACAAATTGCCTCTTAAATTTCACAACTCTAACAAGAAGATCAACAAAAATTTTCCTCCTGGCCCATATCTATTCAAACTAAAAATAAACATTATAAATACCAAAACATAGATATCATATAGACAATTTATGAATACAAATCAAGATACATAAAAAGAACTTTCTTGAATGTACCAACGCTAGAAAATCCAATCGCATCACATCATCAAGGCCGTAAACCAAAATCTGCGACTTCTAGTTCATGAGGTTTCAATCAAGGAAAATCCCAAATTACAGATGGCCAGAAAATTTCATACAACAAACAAAAAAAAAAATTTGATAATCTACCATCCAAATGTACAAAATTTACAAATAAAAAACCTTAGAAAAATAATCCTAAACAAAATTGAACCGAAATCCCATAACAGACTATTAGAAGAAACTATGACCAAAATATCTACAAGATCTCTTCAAAAATGTAGAAAATTCTCTCCAAAATTGTTGTATACAAAAGATCTTTATAGATCAATTTTAATGAACAACAAGGAAAAGAGTTGCCGCTTCCAATAGAGAGAGCTTAGAGAGGAAAGGGACTCGTTGGCTTCGCCAAAGTACCGGCAAAATGACAAGAACCTGCCATTTAAGGATGTAATCACTAGCTGCCGCCTTGAAGGGTCAGCGTACTAAGTTAGCTGGTGCCTCCTTAGTAATCCCGAGCTTCTAAGTTCCGACTATCTTTAACCACCTAAGGAAGCCCATAGTCGACACGAGTCCTTAGGCCTAGTTTGGGATTGCCGTGTTTTAAAACGCTTTCCTGTCTCGGGCCGAAGAAAAAGCAAATTGCGGAAAAAAAGCGTATGTCACAGCAGTAAACTATAACAGAAAGTGCTTATAAAGAAAACGCTTTCTGTAGTAAGCTGAGAACTTCAGATAAAATCGATGCATCAAGCAGAATGACTAAAACGCATTATTGGTTGTGAATGATATTAATTTAATTGCTTTTCCCAAAATATTGGTCAATTTATTACATATACTTTTTTCTTATATTGTTCGTCATACTTTACTTATCCCAAATCGTAAATAATTATTATGAAAAAATTTCTTTAAAATAATATACAATCATATAAGGTAGTTAAAATATTGTCAACTATATAATACATGCATCAAACAAATTAAAATATCTACAAATTGTTTCAATATAAAAATAGTCTAATTTAGGGGCATTCATCAAACTTGCGGCTATGCTATTTAATGCGCTTCCATCTCTTGTGATCCTTGGTCATGATGATTTTGGTGTAACGAACAAATATTGATAAACTCAGACAGAGCATTGCATTAATTTGAGAATGCTTAATTTATTAAACAACTTGGTTGGCCAATTAAATAGTCTTACAAGATAACAAGAAACAGAAAACTGCAGCCCACGCTCTTCCATTCCTAATAACGTGTAAGTGGCTAAAGAAAAGGTCAAATAAACAGCACATCCCTTGCCAATAGGATTATTAACAACAACACTAACCAACTACCAAACAAACCCTAACCAACTAACTTTTAACATTTGGCCTTCTTTCTTCATCATCATCACTATCGCTTCTTCTTCATCGAATCGGTTGCCAACCACACTGCAAAGCCAGGGGAGCACCTCGATGATCGCGTGTGTTCGACTTTTCCCCGAACTTGTATTGATGCGCACTCCAGCGTTGAATTTTATCATACCTTAATCATTTAGATCATAGTCCCTTTAGTTATACCTAGTATGTAGAACCAACACTGCGACTACCAAAGGATAATGCTGCAGGCATATTGTTAAATATCGCCCAGTTCTCCCACGACCTGCTAAAACAAAGATGGACAAAATAAAACCAACGACTTCACATATAATGATCCTCCTCATTGCTGAATTTGGCTCTTATAATACTTGTTGATTCCTATCCAGGTGTGAGAATGCTATTAGCTAGTCATGAATCATCTAATTTTATCCTGGATTAAGTTCATCCACATCCATCAAGCATTTCCTCCACGCGGATTTTCATCATCCCTCGCGGGAACACCGCAAATGATGCCAACACACACACAAGCACACACTGCACACCTGCCTCGCTTGTGACACACTGCACACACAACACACACACACGCACACTGCACACAACACACACACACACACACTGCACACAACACACACACACACACACTGCACACACAACACACACACACACTGCACACAACACACACACAAATTTCAACAATACACACACTGCCTTGCTTTGTACACACCGCACGCACACGCACACTGCACACAACACACAACACACACACACACACACTGCCTAGCTTTATGAGTTTCCATAGCAGACCACTGATTATTACTTATCTATAACAAAATTCAATCAAATTAAACCAATCGCATAAACAATCAAGTGACTGAGGGAACTAAAAATTCATGATCTAATACATCTGAAAATTCAAAATCCACAGATCAATGCCAAAACTGAACTCATCGGCCAAGACTACGAGCAAAACCTAATAGCACACAACAAAGCAAACACAGATCAACAATCCCAAATCACAGTAAAGTCAAGTATAGCAGTAAATGAAACATTTTGATCAAAACCAAGAAAGCGAAAGGATCCGAACCCCATAAGACAAAACAAATAAGAGGTAAAACGTTGAAACATCACAATTTGATTGGAACCCACATTTTCTCATCACCCAAACAGATAATAGAAAGTATGAATTGCGAATTACAAGACCCAGCTCGTAAAGTTGGCTATTGCCATATACCTCCTCCTTCGGGTAGTAGATTAGACAGCCTCTTCTTCCTACATGAGTACCATAGCCATGAACCACGAACTCCAAGACTCAATCAACTTACTCTATTTAGTATTTAGCTATGGTAGCAAGAGGCGATCCTCTGATAAAAACCTTTGATCAAACCAAAATGCTATGATCCTAGAAAATGAAGTAAGGCGGCAATAAACATCTAGCAATTCCCGGTAAGCAAGGAAGAAAACAAAGCATAGCTAGTCTCTAGCTTGAACGAGAGAGAAAGAGAGAGAGAGAGAGGGTTTAAGGGTTGGGCGAACCGAGACTGACGCGCCCGGTGTGAGCAAACTGCTTTGATCTGGCGGATTTGATGGATCCACGCTCTCACCGATTCAATCCCAACAACAAAATGTTCCAAATAAGCAGAATTAGAGGTTGAGAGAGAAGGATACTTACCCTTTGCTGGTGAAGAATGCTCCAACTTCTGATGAGAGGACAGATCTAGCGGAGGTGAGGAGGGAGAACCCAGGCGGAGGGAGTGAGCTTTCCTGGAGGCTGGGAATAATCTCTCAGTCCGTGAAATCGCTCGGCATGGTTAGGGTTCTTAGAGCAAGTCCAGTGTTGCCCACCTCCCCAGTCAATCACTATTCAATCCACCCCAATAAATGCGACTGGCTTAATAAACAAAACAGACTCGTCAATCAAGCATCTCCACTTACAATTAAATCCGCTTCAAGAATTCAAGAATAAAATATTAAGATTTTTATATTTAAAAATAATACATAATAATTTATTTGTAATTTCTGATACATTTTTAATCGCTCTGGCCATACACGGCCATTATCCGAAAACCAATAACAATAAAATATTCAGATTTTTTATTTATTTATAAAATAATTCAAAATAATATTATTTATTATATCGATAAAATTTTTTAATCGCTCTTCCTTATCACAATAATGCTGCTTGAATAACAATTCTCCACCTTTAAATAAATATATTCTTAATTTAAATTATGGGCTACAATCAATAAATTGAAACAACATACAACACTATTAAATGAATAAGAAATTACAAACTCAAATCGATTGAAAATTACGCCCAAGAGAACAAAGCGATGTACTACTCTTCACCTAACCAATCAGGAGCCAAGTAGGACTACTCTTCTTGCTTCGCCTTGCACGCCTCTCGCAGCACCACGTCCGTTTCGCGATTGCCAAAAATATTTAGCTGAGCATTTTCCTTCTAAAGGCTCCTTCATAATCTCACGATCTTGTTTGAGCCATTCTTCTTGTCCGCCCCCGCTCTCTTTCAGCCAAGTAGTTCTCTTCTCTCCTCGATCGCCTTTCCAAATCTTGCATAATCGCTGGGCACCTTGCATCCCTTCTCTAGCCTTTTCAAATTTCAAATTTACCTAATTCCCGCCAAAGATAATCTGACTGACGGCAATGTCTTCCATATACTTTGCATAATCACTCTGGAAGCATTGGCCATTCTTCTCAAGCTTTCGCTTTTGTGGCCTAATTGAAATCTGGCCGACTCTGCTTGTTCAACGGAGGCCGCACATCTTCTCGTGATCATCTTCATCTTCACCGGCAGAGTGTGTAGGTGCCGCTCATGAAAACTTCTCGACTGACAGCAATAACTCAATTTTGGACAATCTTTGACAACATTCCAACATTCATGGCTGTGAATAAGTTTTATTTTTACTTTTGGTTTGAGCACCATACCAAGCTTGTGCTTGAAGTTCATACAATGGGAGATTAATAAATATATTAAAAATAGGTAACAAATAAATAATACAAAGAAATAATTATAATGAAAAATAGGTAACAATTAAATAATACAAATTAAAATAAATATATTATTACTCCGATCTCAAATTTTCCATCAAGATTAGCACTAGCTTGTGTCAAGGCGTCTCTCCACGACTTCAAACGATTGGCTAAGTAGTTTCCAACGACCGGACAACGCACGGGTTCTTTGGCCACCCATTTTCTCAATATATGGAATGAATAAGACTCCACATTTCTCGTGAATCGCATCTCATTCTCCAAATTGAATCATGAGTGATTTGAACCTACTAGCAATACGCAACATCTTCAAGAAGCGCTCCGCCAGGACTGCACTGGGGCCTGTCTTTTTTTTTTTGAAAAATGGATTGAAACTTTGAGAGAGATAGGAGAAAGCTTGAAAGATGTTGAGGTAAATATGGAATTGTGGTGTGAGGTAGATGAAATTGCCAAGGTATTTATAGAAAAGTAAAAAAGTTTACAAATTTTAAAAAATTTCTGATTTTTATATATTTTTACAATTTTTAAAATTTTTTATTCCTTAATTAATCTCCGCCGATTTAACAAAATTTGAATTTCAACGCTCCGTGATTGTGCCACGGTCAAACGGGTAACTTTTCTGAATTTTAAAACATTTTTTTTAATTTTTGTGGAATGAATCTCAACCGCTGACCGAGATCCAACTTATTGAGATTAAATCTCTTTTTTTATTTTTTATTACTGTTGCTTGGAGATCCAACGGCTGAAATTAAATAGCCGTTGAGATCGCACGCCCAGGGAAGCCACGGGTTTCCCCAATCTGGCCAATTAATCGGGAAGCGCCATGGCCCTACTGGGGTCATTACAAGGCTGCCGCGAGACGCGCTCCGCCGAGCGTGTATCGCACGCGCCACGCGCAAAAAATTCAAACAACAAGGGCCGACGCCGCCACCTTATGGCTTGGGTCGTTAACTTCCACCGGCCAAGCCGTCTCGAGTGCCCACCTTTCCCCAAAGCAATTTCCATCTCCCAGCCTCTACGCAATCCAATCTCCATCAATTAGTCCTGACATTGCCCCCGTGCACTGGCTGGGCCGGACATGCTCTTAGAGAAAAATATGTGATAGGATTGTCATTGGTGAAATTTTCTATTAAACTGCACTGCTTCACCCGCTCTTTTGTCCTGCAAAAGCTTTTAGAAACAAGGTTTTATCGTTTCTGCTTATCGCTGCTGGATCAAGGGATTCCTTGGAAAAATGTTTTTTTTTTTTACCAAAACACAATTGACTCCAATTTTTTTTAATAAGTTGCTTAGAAAATTTTATAGCACTCCCAAATTAGGCCATAGTCTCATTAAAATTTGGTTCATATAAAACAAATATGGAATTATAGCCCCACTTAAGTCAATCCCTCCTAAAAGGCACACCAAACTGAGTCCAGAATCTAATAAGTATGCTTTGTATTATGTTTGGCCTTTACCAAACATGAAGTTTGTCTCCTGCTAATGTCCAGGACTTTGAAAGTCTCTGTCTAAAGGCACCATCAGGATTTCCGTGCGTATCATTTTCTGCAAATTCGTGTCGTTCACTAGCTAGTCTTATCATCTAACCAATCCGTTCTTCTTGTTATCACTTCTTGTGAACGATGATTTGTGAAGAATTAATTAAGTTTCAGAATTTGTTCCTGTATTGTAATGTAGCAATAATTGAAAGCTAAAATGGTTGTTGACTTTCTCATCAACATATGTGTGAACAAAGATTTAAACAACAGGAGATGCAAGAACTGAACAATAAAATACTAATTAAACAAAGACTTGAGAGTCAACAGCATGTGACAAAAACTCACCAATTAAAAAAGACTTGAGATGCTTGATCTTTGGTACCGAGTGGCGTTGATTACATGTGCCTCGAGCCTACCATTGACTGAAAGAAATTAATGCTGTCTCCACCTCGAAAATTGACATAGATTAATACAAATAATTTTCTTCTTAACTAAAATTAAAAAAATAAAAATTGTGTCCAAGACTCAACTAAATGTTATGCTGCTAAAATATCGGGACGAGCACATTTCACACCATTGAAGTTGGGGACATAGTTTTAAATAGGCTATGATATTTCTATTTTTTCATATTCCACTCGATCGCTTTATTATTTAACCAATTACACATTTCGCCGAAATGATCGTCAAAACAACACGCAATTAAAAATGTGGCGTGGGACGAATTCCTTGGGGCCACAGCCTAGGTGGTGGTTATGGTTAAGGAGGTGGAGGATGAATGGGAGTGACTAGATAATCAACCTAACAAAATTTATAAATTTTATAAATATCAAAAATGTTGGGGTACAATGTGAAAAATTAAAATCTTATGGCCCATTTTGAACTAGCCCTAAACTCGGTATAAAATGTATTTCTAACCCTAAAATTTCTCTGCTAAACATGTGATAAATTTCAGCTTTTGACTATTTGTTATGGTTTTACTATTTGAATTATTTAGGATATGTGGGTGAGGAACTTCAAATTCCAATGGACTTAGGCATAATGAGGAAGAAACAGAGAATTATACGCACTACACGAAAGATTATAATTACAATAAGATGTAAAAGAGATTTGTAAATAACAATTTCCAAGTAGTTACTTGGGTAAATTCCTCTCACGTGCCTTTGTATTAGCTCATGTAGATGCATTTCTAATCCTCATATCTAACTTTTGTAATCCATTTCTTCGCTGATTTTCTATTCAAGTTCCTTAAAATTGTTCCTCACCCAAACATACTCCTTAAGAAACTTGAGTCAACTACTGAAATTGTGTCCAAAACTCTTGTATCTGAGGATGTACCATTGGAACAACTAAGTCTCCCGGTTCAAACTTCATTTTCTGATTGGCTTTACCCTCCTTTGAATCTACACTCAGTTCATCAGGACCTTCAGTTCCAAAATATTGTTAAACTTTTTTAGCCAGACATTCCCCTTTCTTTCTTATCAATCTCTTACTACGTGATTAGCAGCTACAGTTTTTATTTTAATTTTTTTCAACTCCACATTCTACTGCAAATTGCAAAAAGTTTGCAATTGCAAAAAGCCTGCCAATGTTGACTTTTGTAGCATGAAAAAACTTTGAGAAAGGGGATAGGATGCATGCTGAGGTGACAGGACTCAGAATTTGGTTGAAGCAGTTGCAGCTAAGCAAATTTGACGTTTGGTATTCTACAAGAGGAGGGAGAGCAGCACCCTATAAGCCATGATTGCAATCGTCATCTTTTTTTGATCGGGTATGTGGCGTGCTACGCCGCTTCATGTCGTTGTGGGGTACATATGCTTACACAAAGTCGAAGTAATAAGTTCATCTGGATTAGAAAGAGAATGGAGGTTACTGAGCGTCTTTTAGAAGATCTTGATGCAGTTTCGCGGTCATTGGATCAAGTAACGCAGAATGCCATAAAACAAAAGGTGTATCCTGAGCTCAACCAAGTAAGTGAAGTACTGAATGACAAAGAGAAGGACTGATAATGGAAGCAAAAACTGGTTATTCGCAGACTAGTGCAAGCCTGAAGATTTGAAGAATTGAGAAAGAAAAGAAACTCTCCCAAGTGGCTTTTGGATCTTAATTGGAAACGGGACCAATGGTTGACAGTGCCTATCAGATGCGCCAGATCAAGAAAAGTATAAAGGAACACCTTGGAGGGAACTGCGTGCGGAATAATAAAGACACCGCCACTGCCACGCCACCCCCACTGCCACGCCCACGGAGGAGAAAATATGTGCTGGTGGACATCTATGAATCGTTGAGAAGTCATGAGCCAAGGTTAGAAGCCTGATGGACAGATCCATTGTTGATGAGAATAATAAACATGACCCAACTCCGACCACCGCCTATTGGGCAATGCAACTGATGAATTGATTGGCCTGGTAAAGAAGCTGGATCGATGCACACCCGCATTTGACTGGAGGGCGTGGAGGAGCAAATAAAAACTAGACATAATGCATCTGAGCTACTGCGGAGCTGTCAAAGATTTACAGTCTTCAAACTGGAAAGCAAATTGGAAGTTTCATGGGTGATCGAAGCAAGCGAGACCAATGGTGAAGCAAAGGATGCTGTCGAGACCATACACAGGAAAGCGAATCGAAAATGGTGGGTTACAGATTTCAGACAATTGATTTGAGAGTGAGAAAAAGCTTAAGAAGAACCTGCTGCGTCTTCGTAAGCAGATCTCCGACCTCCTGATATAAAGGAAAAATATGGTTTCAAATTTGTCAGACAAGGCTTTTCAAAACTCCGCCACCAGGAAATATTTGAGTACCAGACTACTGATGATACAGGATTTATCGTCCGCTGTAACAACATTCATGAACGGCTCATTCAACTGCCAAAACAAGCAAGAAATTAGCGGAGATTGTTGGCCCGCTGAGTATGCACCGACATTTGAAGGAGACAAAAGCGACTGAATATGCCAGTGATTTTAGAAATACTTGCTTACAAATTGAAGGAGATGGCTGCTAACATAGAGTATTACTTGAAACTTGTCGTGGAAGATTCAGAGTCACAGCTTCCTCGGAGCTTACTGCATCACTGCTTTGTCCAGTTCCTTCACAGATGCATCAAGCGTATATGCCATTAAGGTGAGGGCGGATTCATGCTCAGTAGTTGGTTTGGAAGCAGACATAAGTCAACTGGTCTCGCAACTGACTAATGACGGTGAACATGGTTCTACCATTTCGATTGTGGAATGGAGGGCATAGGCACAACCTGGGGCTGAAAGTTTATTACAACGAGAGCATTGAAAGCCACTTCGATGTCCAATGTTGGGTGGCTATACCAAGAGGCTGATGAAGAAGCACTTGTGAAGTTCACAAGTAGAAAACGGTTCTGGGGGTCGAAGAGAAATGGATTGGGAAAGACATGGATCAACGAAGTGCTACAATTCTTGAAGGACAAGCTATACCTTCTCGTTTTGGACAATGTTCATCAGTGGACAAATGGAATGCTCTTCATGACAAATTCCAAGAAATCAAAGACGGGCAAGATTGTGGTCACTACAAGGAACAAGGACGTTGCTTCAATGGTTGCCCAAAAGAACAAACCTCACCTACTTCGGCTGCGTGAACCAAAGAAGAGAGCTGGGAGCTTTTCACTCAGATGGTACCGTACTATCCTAATAAAATGGAAGCGGATGCAAAGAAAGCTGTAAAGATGTGGAGGCTGCTTGCCATTGTATGCCTTGGGAATCTACCGTCCCGGCCTGGGAAAAAGTGACATCTAAGGAGTTTTCCAAGTTGCTTGAGGGTATCAATTGTAAGTACCAAAGCTATGGTCCGATACCAGGCATTGAATATAAAAGAGTTGAAGTCAAGCTCAAATACGCATTTGATTAATTGTTTTTCTTACTCCAACTTTTCACGGGGTTTTGAAATCCCTGTGAGGAGAATAGTCTCTTCCTGGATTGCAATAGGCAAGAAGTTGGTACAACTTAGAGGTGATCAACAGCTCGAAGATACTGCATACGACTATCTCTCAGAGTTGATTGACCGCGAATATGATTCAAGTAGTTCAAAAAAGCCTAATGGGAAGGTCAAGACGTGTTGCCTCCTATTCAGGGGTGCAAGCTCCCTTGTTGCAAGGCCAAGGCCAAGGCAATAGCAGCGAACCGCCAAGGTCATCATCCTTCTTCCCAACTATAAAATTAGAGGGCCTACTTTCCTTCCTTGATGATAATGAGTCAATCAAACATTACGATATCGACACAAAATGCTCCAACTGATACGGACTAGAGAAGTGTACATTTTGATGACAATGAGGCCAGCTGCACATGATATCAACACAAATGCTCCAACTGTTATGGACCAGAGTGTAAGAAATCCCCAGTCTATTCTCTTCTTTTGATACTCGAGAAGGAAACAACCCGGTGAGGAAATCGGTGAATATCTATCAGTGGCGTTGCTGGTAGTTCCTTCCGAAAGCTACAAGTTCTTTGACCTGAGCGTGTCTTTAGACCTCAATTGCCGAAGAACATAGGAAAATTAAATGTTGGCATATCTGGGCTTAAGGGGGACTTACCTTGAGAAGATCCCAGAATCTGTAGTGACTTGGGTGAGCCTCCAAACACTTGATTTGAAACATACTTTTATGTCTGAACTCTGCCTGGTTCAATATGGAAGCTGAAGAAACTTCGGCGTCTCTATTTGAACCAGAGGTTGTCAATTGCCTCAGCAACCAACTGGCATATCCATGAGGAATTTGAATGGTCTCGACAAACTGGCGTTTCAATGAGGAATCTGCAGATATTATCAGGTGTTTTTGTCGACAAGAGCAGTCCCTTGAAGGATGGGCTTCCAAGTTGATCAACCTTCGAAAATTGGTATTGGCCTTCCAGCTCGAAGAGCAAAATGTATTGGCCACATGGATCGACAAGATGAACTACATAGAATCTTCTTTGGAGTTGAGATCAACTATGAGAAGAGGGAACTCTCAGCCTCTGAAATTAGAGCGCATCCCAAACCTCAAGAAATTGTCCAGCCTATATTTGTTTGGAAGCCCTTTAAAAAATCCATCATGGATGAACTCCCCGCCATGTCTCACTCTCACCCATCTTACCTCCCATCGGCCTCCGATTAGGAAAGACATCCAATGCCAAAGTTAGGAATCTTCCAAAAACTTACATCGCTTTCTTTTTCTACTCTGGTTCTTATATAGGAAAAGGCTTGACTTGCTCGAGCACTAGTTTTCATGAGCTTCTAGTTCTGAAGCTCTGGAAGCTAGGTACCTTGGAAGGAACTCAATGTGAAAGGTGGAGCAAATGCAAAAGCTCAGGGAGTGAGATCAGATCCTGCAAGGAGTTGAAAATCACTATTGAATTGGCACATTTGAAGACCCCCCAGAAATTTAAAGTTAGCTAGTGAGGCAACGAAAATGTACGCGCCTGATTTGATTCTGCAGCAGCTGCGGTAGAAACTCTGGCTTAATTTACTCACATTTTTAGGTTTGTCTTTGTTTGTTTTCTTTCGATTTAGCTGTTGGTTTTGTTTTCTTGTAGCAAATAATGAGACATGTACGCCACATCTGGCGAAAGGTCCTTTTCGATTGTATTCAATAACGTGATTAAACTTTCTTGTTCAAGTATGCACTTAACTACTTAAATCATAACGAAAAGGATAGTTCTACAGATCACTGTAAATTCACAACGTAGCTTGTAAAGAGTACATATATTTGCACATCCAAATGTGATTTCCGCGGCAAGGCTTCTATTTCCCGATGTAGTGGTCATCAATTTTTAACGCCAGTTGCAGGTGCCACGTTTTATCATTATTTTTCTATCTTTTCTCACACCAATGTTAGTAAATTTAAAAACGACAACAGATCAAATTTAATATAAATAAGAAAAGTCATACAATACAACAGAAAACTGTCTTACATAACAAAATCCCAAAGAAATTCATCTTGATTCTAGACAACGAAGAATATATCATAAAGATATCGTGCGTCATCCTGTTTCGCAAGTTTATACGCACCAACCAAAACCTGTTTAACAAGTCATGTTTGCTTATCCTTCACTGCACATTCCACCTAGCTCTAGCATAGCCCTTTGAAATCTGGAAATTGTTCAGTCATACCAAGATGAGCCATAAGAAGCCAGACATGAGAGTGAGCAGCTCACCGCCTCGCCTGAGTTGCCGAGCATGATGGTTCCATTGACATTGACTGGCAGCATAAGATAGCTTTTCCACCCACACGTGACTAATCAACCCCACTTCTTCTGGTTCTCCCACTTTATCGGTTTCCAACGATTGCAACTCTTTAGCAAGCCTGCATGCATCAAATAGCACTGACTTGCTTTTATCTCCCTTTTGACTTCAGCTGGAAGAGTTTCGATGTTCATCTTAAATAATGCTTCGCAAGCCAGCGCTGGACTTCCTTTGCATTTTTTGTTCGAAGAATTCAGTGGCTTCGGCGCATGTGTGTCCTGAACCTGATTTGTCCAATCCCATTGGGCGGCATGTAAGTGACGCACGACTAAGAGATACAACAAATACTGTGATAAAAACTTGCTCGCTTCCCAACTTGTGAGAATTGAGGGAATTTGGATTCGGCCTGATGAGAATTTGAGTTTCACAGATCATTGTAGTGACAGAGGTCAGTTGCAATATGCCAAAGAAGAATGCTTTTATCGAATTCGGCTTCGATGCTCCAACGAAGTTTGTCAAGACACTTGTCATTATCAAGAACCCACTGCCCTTGTATAAGTACAAAATTTCTTCCAAGACTCGGCAGTCTCGATTTCTTTATAAGCTGCTGAAATATCAACTTCCTTTCAACCATGGAGGAACTCCATGTGAATTCTGTAGAGATTCTTCTAAATTTATTGTATATCCACCGGATGTTGTAGGTGTGGAGAAACTTGCAATGCACTGGCTCCTCTTCGCAGCTAAAGCTTATTAAGTTGAACTGTGAAATGACATTAGACCACCTGTTGTTTCTATCAGCAGCCAAAGGATGATGAAATGAGGACGAAAATATAATCCAGTGCCGTGTTGTGCTGCTTATTCAGCCATAGCATGGCCCGGTCGGAGCATAGTGCTATAATTACAGCACAGACCTCTAGATGATCGTTCCAGCCAGTAAACACATAAGTGATGATTATATTTGCTTTGCTGAAATCCCTTTCTTGTCAATGTTGACCGTAAAAGGCCACAGAAACGGAAATCATGCAAAGAAAAACTGGCCAAGCGAAGAATGACACCACGGAAAGAGTAAACCCTGACGGCCTTTGTATAAAACAAATCACATAAAACCAAGCCTCAATCTCAATCACTTGGAAAGCTTCATCCCAGGATTTGTTCTGGAAAAAGGAGTTGCAAGATCGGCTGTTCAAACATCATGCTTGTTGAGGATGAGATCGGCGAAAAGGCGCTTGAAAATATCGATAAAGACGGAGGCATGATGCAAAATGATGATGCATTTGGAGACATGCTAGAGCTGTAAAGGAGGAGTACCGCCTGTGGCAGGAGCTTCAGCTTCTCCCTCTCCAAGGAAACCGTAGCCTTCTTGTCTGTTTGAGTGAATCTGTCCATGAACCGGGCATAGTTGGGGCCGGGGTCCGGATCAGGGAACATAGACTTAAAATTCTTACTGCTTGCAGACCTCAGAACCAAAATCCTCTCCAGAAACTTGGTAGTCCCAATAATAAATACCGGGATGGCTAGCAAGTTAAGTCTGGCGACCTGCCCAAGCTGTTAAAGGATATAGAAAAGCCAGAGACACCTGGACAACTAGCACCACGTGCTCTCCACCATTAGCTCATTGTCCTCCATGGAGTACGCCAATGGTGTCCGGGCCACTCCAGGTGAAGTGATAAGAAATGGAGCCCAGAACGCCGTGATGATTTTGTTCGGCCTGAACTATCAGTTTCCTTGCCGTTTAGATTGCTCGAAAGTACGCTGAGTGAGACGGTTGCTACTCCAGTCTGCGGACAAGTAGGCAACCACAGAGGTCGGAGCCAGTTTCTGCTTGAACACTTTCTTCTGTTGCTGGTAAGCAAGAGAATGGCCTGCAAGACGAAGCTTACTAATACCATGAAACGGATTTCCCAATACAAACGCTATAGTTGAGTCAGATGTTCTTGGAGAAAATCCGCATTTTCACCTTCCTCTTCTTCTCCTTTTCGGTTACAAACCACAGCCACCTTTCTTTGTAAAAGATACAATAGTATAGTGCTGCTAAAACTGGAAAAATTATGCTGGAAAGAAGAAGAACCTGAATTACAGGATTTAAACGAAAAACTAACTGATTTTTTACTCCTCACGATACAGTGTTTTGTATATATATAACAAACAAAATTATGTAGTACGATTTCTGACAATAAGCACTAACATACTAGGGGTGAGAAATTATTTGGCAACCATTACGGTTTTCATTTTCCAAAGAACTAAACACATAAACTTATTGTAGTTCTTTAATTTAGGAAAAACAAGAAACTCTTTTTTTGTAGTAACTACTATTCCAGAAATCTTAGGCTATAGACTTATACACTTCGAACTCAAACCTAGCAAAAGGATCGTGTTTGTCGTTCGTGATAACTTGTTATCTTAACACGTCGTATCGCACAACAAGTGTTTAACGGCAAAAATTCAAACCTGAATTCAACCTCAAGAGATGACTCCACCCGTCAATTGTTAAGAACATTTTTTGGCCATTCAAACTTAAAACTTAATTTCAAGGAGCAATGTCCAACAATCAATAAGACCAAGGCGTCCAAACTGAACTTTTCTTAATCATGCATTAAAGAAAAAAATATTCGTCTTTTCGTGATCCAAAAGTTAGTGATGGTGTTGTCGTGATGAGTTTGACGAATTTGATACGAAGTGAAATATGTAAGATTAAATAGTCATGCTCTTAACAAGTTGAAACGAAAGTAATTGCTCGTAACTAATGGGTTAACCTGTTTTCAATCAAAACCCATTAAGGCTCAACCTAAACATTGAACTTGATGTGTCGCCTTAATGAGTCGTGTATAATATTGCCGCATCTCGAGCTCCTTGCATAAAACCTCATGGTTCATGGGTCAAGGAACTGGCACCCAAAACCACAAAGCTCAGCGACATGGGTCCGTGTGTCCTGGCGCTGAAGCTGGGATCCTCACGCCAAGTCTGAATCAAATGAGATTTTTTTGACAAACTGATCAAATGAGTTTCAGTTTCAAGTTCTGGGTCATGTTGTGATTTGAATGGTAAATATGTTTAATGATAGAGAAATGATTCTCAGCACTTTTTTCTTCTCTCACACCCTGTTCAAATTTTTTTTTTTATTGAGTTTTTTTATTTATTTAATCCAACAATCAAGTGAGTACTCATGGGTGTACAAAGAAATAAAACTGTGTAAGAGAAAAATGGGTGTGAAAATCACTTATGCAAATAATAAACCTAAAAGTATGGTCCAAAGCAGAGATGTTAAAGCTTACTATAATCTGAGATACTATTTATAAAATTTATTCGTATCTTGTCTTAAGATGTGAACTCTGTCCCTTTCTCTTTTGAAATGTGAGTCGTTTAGTTGATATTTTTATCCCAAGTCATAGTTTAGTATTAATACTGTTTACTTCTTATACAACCTAATTAATATGATTAGCCTACTAGCCATGCAAACTTTGACTTATCCAATAGTTAATCATTTCTACTATGATACATGTGATAGCAAAGATCTCTCGCATGATGATTTGACGAATTTGTACCTACAAAACAAATTAAACACCTCGGGCCATAAGCCAAAACCACGCCGTCTAACCTAAGTCGTGGCGGGGAGGGGATTGGCTAATGAACATCTCGATGCCTAAGCGGGCTTCCTCTAAAAGAGAGAGAGAATTAAGAGAGAATTAGGATTTAGTTGTGTAGAGCCAACTTACTTCGAGAGCACACAGTAGACTGTAGTATTTATAGAGTTTAGGGTCGGCCACATGTGTAGGATGCTATGCCATGTGTTGGCATCCGATTGATCAAGGTATGTCATCTGTTGATGGAGAAGGAATAATTCTAAAGATATTATTAATTAAATAAATAATATCTTAGAATCCTAATTAATTAGGATGGGGATTCCTTGATTAAAGGAATTGGTCTTCAAATAGAAACCTTAAAGAGGGAATTAGTTATTAATTCTCCTTAAATTCCTTGCATTTATCTCATGTCATGCAGGAGCTAGAGAAAATAATAGTGAGCAACTCAGTATGCCTCAAGGCTTACAGTCACAAGTATATAAATGGACTTCGGCCATTTAATGAGAGCATCTTTCTCCACGCGCTAACTCCCCCATTTAACGCACTTAGAGAAATATGCTAATTTAAGTGAGTAAAGCTAAAGCAACCGTAGTATTTATATCATTTGTGGGTGCGGCTAACTCCCCATGAGGTAATCGTATGATTTTCAAGGTAAAAGAGCCCCCCGACTAATTCGAAACAAAATAAATAGAAACATAGTCTCCAAATAAAGGGAACCCATGGACCACATTCTTTCTCCAACTCAAATGCTCACGTCCCGAATGTGAATTCAAGGACATATTCAAAGAAATTCTCAATCACAAGAGGAATGGTATTGCCTCAGATTACTAATGTAAACTATGGGTCAGTCGACCCCAATAAAATAGCAATTACGACCCAAGAAGTAATAAGTACTTGGGCATGGACTGGAAACTTCCTATTGCCAGTCAGAAATGTCGTCTACCTCCACACCGGATATATCGTGACAACCCTTTTTAGTGTTTGATCGAACATAATAGAACATTCATATTACCCTCCTCAAAGAAATAGAACTTTTAAAGGAATTATTCTTGATCTCAACCATCGTTTTTCGACTTGCCTACTTGAATTGTATATTTTGGAATATTAACTAATCACATAATATCCTCTACGCTTATTTTTATCTCTTTTGTACTATTCAAGAATAGTAATCGATGCAATAAATCTATTCTATGGAGTTCCCCAAAAATTTAATACTTATCTTATAAAAAATTGACTTATCTTATTATTAATCAAGAATTTTCGTGATATAGCTAGAACGACCACAAATTGCAAATACTAATTTGTTAAGAATAATCTGATTGAAGCTATAGCATCATCATTCGCCGGAATCGAAATATCGCGAGATCCTGTCACACCTGTATCGACACACAATCGTTGGAATTCCCAAAGTGATACATTCTCGAAGAGTCAGATATTCTTCACGATCAACGATTATTACAATATCGGTAACTCTTCTGGCCATATATTTAATTCACGAGATATGTTTGCAAGTGAAATAATTGTCTTCAATTAATAGCCGTATCCCTTTTCGAAGACTATTGAAGCCTCCCCTCGCCTTTTGCCTGCTCTCAAGTCCTCAACTTACGAAGTCTCGCTTCTCGTAGAGATACCACCGTTAACATACCACCGAGCCATTTTTTATTAACATAATGACACTGAGCCTTTTATTAAAACACTTGCAGCACGTAATCACGCTTTATTTTTAAGTACCAACAATTAAGAATTGCTTTCCCTACTTGTCGCATCAAAACTAAACACAAGCTTCCGATAAAACCGAGCAGCCTAGTAAGATTTATAATATGAATGCCTTTACGCCATGAGTATAAGGCGCCATTCCAGATTCCATTTCCTGTGTTCATGACCAAAAATGAACTCCTGCTTCCATCATCTCTTCCAAATTGATGTTCCAATATCTTCTTGTCATTTCTCCCCACATTTAGCAAATGTGCGCAGAGCTAGAACATTCTCGTTAACGCTACTCAAGATTGACGAAGATGCTCTCATTAAAATGGCTAAGTCCACATTTCTCTCCACGCGCCGCTAAACCTTCAAGACGCCCCGAGTTGCCTACTATTATTTCTAAGCCTCTCGCCCTTGGCACAGAGATAAATGCAAGGAATTTGCTGAGGAATTAATAACCAATTCCCTTTAAAGGTTTCTATTTGAAGACCAATTCTTAATCAAGGAATCCCCATCCTACTAATTAGGATTCTAAGATATTATTTATTTAATTAATAATATCTTTGTAGAATTATTTTCTCCATCCAACAGATTTACATACTGATCAATCGGATGCCAACACATGGCATGGCAAATCCTACACATGTGGCCGAATTCTAAACTCTATAAATACTCTATTCTTTACACATCAGCCAAGTAAGTTGGCTCTCATACAACTAAATCCTACCCTCTTAATTCTCTTCTCTTTTAGAGAACTGACTTAGCACGATGTTCATTAGCTAACCTCTCCCGCCAATGCATCTCGTAGACGCTATGGTTTTAACTCCTTTAATCAACGTGTTTTTAATTTGTTTTGTAGGTACAAATTGGCCAAATCAATTGCTAGTAGAGATCTTCTTTGCTATCACATGTATCATAGTAGAAATGATTAACTATTGGATAAGTCAAAGTTTGTATGGCTAGTAGGCTATCCATATTAATTATTAGGTTGTATAAGGAAAGTAAACGGTATTAATACTAAACTATGACTTGGGATAAAAATATCAACTAAACGACTCACATTTCAAAAAGAGAAAGGGACAGAGTTCATACATCTTAAGACAAGATCACGAATAAATTTTATAAATAGTATCTCAGATTATAGTAGCTTTAACATCTCTGCTTTGACCATACTTTTAGGCTTCAACTTTTTCCTTATTATTAGCATATGATTTTCTACACCCATTTTTCTTCTACACAGTTTTATTTCTTTTGTACACCCATGAGTACTCATGATTGTTGGATTAAATAAATAAAAAAAACTCAATAAAAAAATTGAACAGGGTGTGAGGAGAAGAAAAAGTGTGAGAATCATTTCTCTATCATTAAACATATTTACCATTCAAATCACAACAACATGACCCAGAACTTGAAACTGGAAACTCATTTGATCCAGTTTGTCCAAAAAATCTCATTTGATTCAGACTTGGCGTGAGGATCCCAACTTCAGCGCCAGGACACACGGACCCATGTCGCTGAGCTTGTGGTTTTGGGTCCTCAGTTCCTGACCTATGAACCATGTGAGGTTTTATGCAAGGGCTCGGTGATCTGGCAATATTATACAATTTTACTCATTAAGACGACACATCAAGTTCAATGTTTAGGTTGAGCCTTAATGGGTTTCCCGCTTGAAACAGTGCCAACTTTACTAGTTACTAACAGTACTGCTTCAACTTGTTAAGAGCATGACTATTTAATCTTACATATTTCTTCGTATCAAGTTGCGCTAAACTCATCCCCGACAACACTATCACTAACTTTTGATCAACAAAGACCGAATATTTTTCTTTAAACGGCGATTAGAAAAGTTCAGCTGGACTCAGGTCTTATTGATTGTTGTTGACGCCGTTGCTCCTTTGAAATTAAGTTTTAAGTTTGAATGGCCAAAAAAATGTTCTTAATAATTGACACGGTTTAGTCATGTAACAGTTAGATCTCGTGCTCAATTTTTAATTAAGTAACTTAACGTATTAATACCTATTACTACGGTGCCAAGATAACAAGTTAATACGAACACGACAAACACGATCCTTTTGCTAGGTTTAGGGTTCGAGGTATAAGTCTATAGCTCAAGATTTCTGGAATAGTAGTTACTAAAAAAAGAGTTTCTGTTTTTCTAAATTAAAACTACATAATAAGTTTATGTGTTTAGTTCTTGGAAAAATGAAAACTGCAATGGCTACAACAATTTTCTCACCCCCTAGTATGTTAAGTGCTTATTGTCAAGAAATCGTACTACACCTTTGTTTGTTATATATATACAAAACACTGCACGTGAGGGTAAATCAGTTAGTTTTCGTTTAAATCCTGTAATTCAGTGTTCTTCTTTCCATGACATAATTTTTTCCAGTTTTTACAGCACTATACTATTGTATCTTTTACAAAGAGAAAGGTGGCTGTAGTTTGTAAATCGAAAGGAGAAGAAGAGAAGGTGAAAATGCGATTTCTTTCCCTGTAGAACATCTGACTCAACTATGGCGTTTGTGGGAAATCCGTTTCATGGTATTAGTAAGCTTCGTCTTGCAGGCCATTCTCTTGCTTACCAGCAACAGAAGAAAGTGTTCAAGCAGAAACTGGCTCCGACCTCTGTGGTTTGCCTACTTCTGTCCGCAAGACTGGGTAGCAACCGTCTCTTTACCTGCAAAGGTACTTTCTGAGCAATCTAAACGACAAGGAAACTGGATAGTTCAGACCCGAACAAAATCATCACGGCGTTCTGGGCTCCATTTCTTATCCTTCACCTGGGTGTGGCCCGGACACCATTATTAAGCGCACCATGGAGACAAATGAGCTGTGGTGAGGCACGCTGTGCTAGTTGTCCAGGTGTCTCTGGCTTTCTATATCCTTTAACAGCTTGGGCAGGTCATGAACTTAACTTGCTAGCCATCCCGGTATTTATTATTGGGACTACCAAGTTGGAGAGGATTTTGTTCTGGAGGTCTGCAAGCAGTAAGAATTTTAAAGAGTCTATGTTCCTGATCTCGACCCCTGGGCCCCAACTATGCCCGGTTCATGGACGAATTCCACTCAAACAGACAAGAAGGCTACGAGGTTTCTTGGAGGAGTAGCTGAAGCTCCTGCCACAGGCGGTTACTTCCTCCTTTACAGCTCCCTAGCATGTCTCCAAATGCATCATCCATTTTGCATCATGCCTCCGTCTTTATCGATATTTTCAAGCGCCTTTTCGCCGATCTCATCCTCAGCAAGCATGATGTTTTGAAACAGGCCGATCCTTTTTCCAGAACAAACTCTGGGACGAAGCTTTCCAAGTGATTGAGATTGAGCTTGGTTTTATGTAGCGATTTGTTTTATACAAAGGCCAACAGCTTACTCTTTCCGTGGTGTCATTCTTCGCTTGGCCAGTTTTCTTGCATGATTCCGTTTCTGTGGCCTTTTACAGTCAACATTGACAAGAAAGGTTTCTGGCAAAGCAACATAATCATCACTTATGTGTTGCTGGCTGGAACGATCATCTCTAGAGGTCTGTGCTGTAATTATAGCACTATGCCTGACTGGCCATGCTATGGTTGAATAAGCAGCACAACACGGCACTGATTATATTTTTGCGCCTCATTTCATCACATCCTTTAGCTGCTGATAGAAACAACAGGTGTCTAATGTCATTTCACAGTTCAACTTAATAAGCTTTTAGCTGCGAAGTAGGAGCCAGTAGACAAAAGTTTCTCCACACTCTACAAACATCCGGTGGATATACAATAAATTTAAGAAGAATCTCTTACAAGAATTCACATGGAGTTCCTCCATGGTTGAAAGAGTTGATATTTCAGCAGCTTATAAAGAAATCGAGGACTTCATGAGTCTGGAAGAAATTTTGTACTTGTAAGGGCGAGTGGGTTCTTGATAATGACAAGTGTCTTGACAACTTCGTTGAGCATCGAAGACGAATTGATAAAAGCATTCTTCTTGGCATATTGCAACTGACTCTGTCACTACAATGTCGATCTGGCCAGAAACTCAAATTCTCATCAGGCCGAAGATCCAAATTCCTCAGCGTTCTGCTGGGAAGCGAGCAAGTTTTTATCACAGTATTTGTTGTATCTTCTAGTCGTGTCCTTACATGCTGCCCAATGGGATTGACAAATCAGGTTCCAGGACACATGCGTCGAAGCCACTGAATTCTCTGAACAAAGAAAATGCAAAGGAAGTCCAGAGCGCTGGCTTGCGAAGCATTATTTAAGATGAACATCGAAACTCTTCCAGCTGAAGTCAAAGGAGATAAAAGCAAGTCAGTGCTATTTGAAGCTTACGCAGGCTTGCTAAAGAGTTGCAATCGTTGGAAACCGATAAAAATTGGGAGAACCAGAAGAAGTGGAGTTGATTAAATAATGTGGTGGAAAAGCTATCTTATGCTGCCAGTCAATGTCAATGAACCATCATGCTCAAGACTCAGGCGAGGCGGTGAGCTGCTCACTCATGTCTGGCTTCTATGGCTCATCTTGGTATGACTGAACAATTTCAGATTTCAAAGGCTATGCTAGAGCTAGTGGAATGTGCAGTGAGAAGGATAAGCAAACATGACTTGTTAAACAGGCTTGGTTGGTGCATGTAAACTTGCAGCAGGATGACGCACGATATCTTTATGATATTCTTCGTTGTCTAGAATCAAGATGAATTTCTTGGGATTTTGTTATGTAAGACAGTTTTCTGTTGTATTGTATGACTTTTCTTATTTATATTAAATTTGATAAAACTGTCACTTTTAAATTTTCATATGGACGAAAGATAGAAATAATGATAAACGTGAAAAGACAACACGACGCTGCTAAAAATTGAATACACTACTACATCGTAGAAATAGAAGCCTGGTTACGAAACCCACATTTGGATGTTATTGCAAATATGTACTTTACAACTACATTCAAATTTTTCAAAGGTCTCACTAACTATCCTTTCATTATGATTTAAGTAGTTAAGTACACTGAACAAGAAAGTTTAATCAATGCTATTGAATACAATCAAAAGGACCTTTCGCCAGATGTGCGTAATGTTCATTATTTAAGTTACAAGGAAACAAAACCAACGGCTAAATCGAAATAAAAACAAACAAAGACAAACCTAAAAATGTGAGTAAATTAAGCCAGAGTTTCTACCGCAGCTGCTGCAATCAAATCAGAGGCGCGTACATTTCGTTGCCTCACTAGCTAACTTTAAATTCTGGAGGGTCTTCAAATGTGCCAATTCAATAGTGATTTTCTAAACTCCTTGTGTGATCTGATCTCTAACTCCCTGAGCTTTTGCATTGCTCCACCTTCACATTGAGTTCCTTCAAGGTACCTAGCTTCCCGCAGCTTCTCGGTAACCAGAAGCTCGCGAAACTAGTGCTCATAAGTCAAGCCTTTCCTTTATATAAGAACCAAGTTAAGAGTAGAAAGAAAGCTATGTAAGTTTGGAAGATTCCCTAATCCTTTGGCATTGGATCATCTTCAATTCCAGAGGCCTATAGGGTAAGATGGGTGAGAGTGAGACATGTATGAGTTCATCCATGATGGATTTTTCGAGGCTTCCAAACAAATATAGGCTGGACAATTTCTTGAGGTTTGGGATACTACTACCTCGCAGGCCGAGGTTCCCTTCTCTTCTCATTAGGTTGATCTCAACTCAAAGATTCTATGTGGTTCATCTTGCTGCATCCATGTGGCCAATACATTTTGCTCTTCGAGCCGGAAGGCCAATACCACCTCAAGGTTGATCAACTGGAGAGCCCATCCTTTTCAAGGGATCGCTTCTTGTCGACAAAAAAACACTCCCGATAATATCTCGCGTATTCCTCATTGAACGCGCGCTTGTCGGCACCATTCAAAATTCTCATGGATATGCCAGCTTGGTTGGTTTAGGCAATTGACAACTCGGTTCAAATAGAGACGCCGAAGTTTCTTCACAACATGCAACCTAGAACAGCTGGCACCTACTATGGATCCATAGTGAGCGCACCTACAGGTGAACAATCACGTGAAGGTCAGGTCCCTGCCCCGATAAGACAATCAACACTGCAAGCCTCCTAGGTCGAGCGCAAAAACATGCCACTTTATATCTTTAAAACAAAACAAAGAGGTAATTTCTTTGGGATAACCTTAAAAACAATAATATAAGGTTGTGTTCTCAGTGCCGCACTGAATACCAAGCGCATAACTACACACATGTGAAATAACAAGAACACGCTGACATGGGTACCAAGGTATAGAAATACTAACTTATTTATAAACTAGGTGAACCCAAAGATACGGTGGTAGAAAATTACCATTTCCAAGGTTCATCTAATACGGCCCAAGGCCGCCGGGATAGGTATAAACCCATAATCACAAATAGGCACAATATCAATTAATTCTAAAACCCCTAAAATAATGGTTCAATACGAGCAATACGCTGCATAAAAAAATAATACACGGAAATCACCAATTTAATGGTGAAATTCCCAAATGGAAATGTAGGCCAAAGCTCACTAATTTCCCATGGCCTAACGAAATACCTATACGATCTAGTAAAACAAGTAATTGCCATGAAATACAAGGTCTACCAACATACAAGACGAATACAATTTAAGTCATAATAATAGTGTAGGCATAAATTAAGGTTTGCTAACAAAGTATAGTAATAATCAATTTAAAAGTATAGGCAAAAACCCAAAATTAATATTTAAAACATGTAAAACACTTAGTTTAGGTAAGTAGAAAGGGCCCACTCACAACACCAAGCCGAAGTCCAAACGCACGTCTCCGAACGCCACTGCCAAAACCTATTTTTAAACCCACAAATTAGTAAAGTACACTCTAAATTACGAAGAAAACGGCGTCAGAAACTCAAAACGAAAACCGCCGTGCAGCCGTGCGCTCGGCCTCACGCGCCGCTACACGCCGTCGCTTGGGCTCACGTGCCGCCATGCGCGGCCGTGAGTGTCACACGCGCGCCACACGCTGCGTGGGCCGAAGGCCTCATTACGTAGCCACACCTAAGCAGGCGCCATATCAAGCTTCAAGAAGTTAACGGAATATTCTAATGCCAAAGTAGAATACTCAACGCCGTTGGGGCGTTAATCTTACAACATACCCTCACCGACCTGCCAACTGGACGGTTAACATCGCCAGGACTAATCACCTTGGGCTTGTCGACGCCGGCCATCTTCGCTAACCTTTCCTGGCCGCCGCCGCGCCGCTGCATCCAGTTTCATGGCCTGAAACTCCGCAACCGACCTAAAACCCTTCAAAACTTAACCAATTTTCACGATTCAAGTGTCAAAATGAAGTCAGAGTGAGGAAATTCAGAATTACCTGGAAGGGGAGGCCAAAATCGGCCCGAGGGTGTCTGAATTTGAAGAATCAAGTAATGTCCCCGCTGAGCCGATCTCCGTATCTCCAATTCTCGATCAAACTCCGGCCATGGCCTGACGAGGTCTGTGGACCTCAAGGACGTACTATAACAAATGCAGACTATCGAGGCCGAATTCCCGAGAAAGTTCAAGCCGAAATGGGGACACCCACCGGAGTTTTTCCTCGGGAATTCCCGGGTTTCAAAATTACACTCACAAGAAGTCAGTTTAGTCTGCCATTAGCAAGATGGCCCAAGGTGAGCTCTAGAAAGCAGAACGCTACTGGTGCCATTAGAGATTTGGGTTTTGAATCTCTGCCGTGCTTCAGGTCTGCTCCAGCTCACAAGCTCGCCACGAACACGAAAGTTGCAGTCAAGAAAATGGCTCGAGGAGGGGATGATAGGCACCCAGGTGCCTGAGAATTTTTCTCGTGTGTTTTTTGTTTTCACCGTTTCGCGCAACAGGGAAGTTATGAGGAAGAAGAAACTGACACGATCCGTAATTTCAAGTAATGGCCACATGGGCTCGCATGTCAATGGGTCTCAAGCTCAAACAATTCAAAACTCGCCCCAAACGAAAAATACGGAAACGTCGAAACCAACCCGTGAAATATCTGCCGGGAGTCCGAACGACGCCCCGCCGCGCTTCATGTCGTAGCGATGAGCATGACAAGAAAATACAGTGGAAGGCTGCACGCAGTTATTTACTTCAAAGTCAACCGAAGGTCACCAAGGGCAAAATCGTCATTTCCGCACCGCGAACAAATTAGAGAAATAATAGTGAGCAACTCAGGGCGTCTTGAAGGTTTAGCAACGAGTGAAGAGAAATGTGGACTTCGCCATTTAATGAGAGCATCTTCGTCAATCTTGAGTAATTGTCCATGTGTCAACACCACAAATTTCTGTATTATTTTTGGCTTCACAAATGTCCCCACACCTGTTATGTGCTGTGTTGCTGTAGGGAGGGCGACAGGTGTACAAAACCTTTGTAGAGTTGAATTGCCAAAAATGTTCTCCTTGATTGCATTCAAACCTAAGCGACTTGAGGTGTGAGTCTTCTGGGGGCTGGATCCAAAAGCTAGTAGGATTTATTTTTCTCTAATATAATAGAGGATAAAACAAAGCTTGTAGGCATTTGTTTCCTACACAAGAAAGAGAGGAAATTAGAGAAAATTGTATCCCTTTCCCAATTTTCTTCTTTACTTGCCTCGTGAAGAGTTGATTGTCATCTTCGTCTTTGTCGTTGCCGTACCAAAGGTAAGAAAACATAAATTTTTCTTCTTCTTGAACTACTATTGTTATGGCCGCATGGGCGGTTAGGAACCATTGGGCTGGGGCTCGTGTGTATGACGTGGTAGCTTGGGCTGCCTGTTGGTGGTGCAACGCATGTAGGGCCTCTGACTTTAGTCGATGGGGCGGCTTGATGCTTCAAACAAGCTGCGCATCCCCGTGGAGCTTATTAGAGGTAAGTGAATTGCTTTATTCTTTTGTTTGCTTGAAATCTAGTGATGATTTGTGTTGACTTCGGATTACTAAATGTCTTGTTTTTCTTGTGCAAATTTGAAGTTTGGTTCAATCCCGAAGTTTTCACTGAACATTAAAAAGGTGTATGTTCTCGTTCGCCAATGGAAGTTGCACAGAAGGATGGAGACTTTGACTTGCAAAAAATTCAAAGTCTGGAGAGGATTACATCTAAGCTTCATCCTGCCTACTTTACCAAGGACCGAGATATCATTGATTATGTGAATGAGCTTAATTGTCCGCAGAAGGTTGCTGAGAAATCTGAGTCCAAGATTTCGAAACTCTAGGTTGTGCTGCTCGCCGATGTACAATTGCAGAAAGATTTTAACGAGCTACGGAGCTTTAATGAGCATCTTGCATAGATGAATGGGCAACTAAAGAGTGAGTAGGCAAGTCATGTGAGCAGTTTTGCTCAAGCCCAAGCCAATTTCTACAAGCTGGGCCATGTGTTTCCCATGGGAGGTCACATAACCTTTGCCATCTCTTCAGAGGATATGCTCGACTTCTTAACTGCCGTAGATGGAGCATTAAAAGATGAAACTGCCAATGAGGGAGCTGCTGAAGATGAAGTAGCAAAAGGTAGAGCTGCTGAGAGCGAGACAGCTGCCAAAAGCGAGGTGGCTGCTGAGGAGCTTCAGATTATCCAAGCTGCTAAAGAGTAGTATGCTTCAGGGACTTAGAAATTTTTTTTTCTTCTTCGCCTGGACTTTGTTTCTCTTTGTGTGTTGGATTTAAATGGCCTTCGAGCCAGTTTATCAATTTGCTAGAAATTTAATAAACTACTTTCTTCACCTTACTTCATCTTCGTTATTCAACTGACTTGAATGTTCTTGAGATTCTGCTTGCTTGAAGAATCTTGCAAAACTTTAGCCATAGATTGTGAACTGCATGTGCGGCTTTGACCAAAGCTGGCGTCTGTAGCTGGCGTGACTAGAACGTGAGTTTTGGCTTTCTGAGGCGTGAGCTGCGAAGCTTTTCGTGCTATTACCCCTTAACCGTTTAATATTGGTGCCTCCATGCTTGGTCATTGACTTCATTGCTCGAACAAGTGTTGTCCGACATGGAATCCTGTTTATGCTACCAAGGTGAGTTTCCATGGGCATTGTAGATTAAGTTTTATGAAACTTTGTACCCCACATGGCTGCAGCATGTGGCACAACGAAATTTCATGTAAGCTGCTTAAAAGTTCATTGTGAAACTTTTAGCCTTATGAGTGCCAGCTACTTGCGCAGCTTATATCGAAGCAAATGCTCATCGTCGAGCTGCCTTATGAGTGAATTCCAACTTTGCGGGGCGTTGTGCTGCTGAGCCTGTCGTATGATACTAGCCACCATGTGCTACTGGCGTATGCTATGTGCAGCTGGTGCACCACATGCTGGTCTTGTTGCTGAAACTTGACTATTAGGCGCTAACCACCATGTGTTATCAGTGTAACTGGTGCATCATATGCTAATTGTCAGTTCCATTTGCTTGGACTTAGGTCGTTTGCCATGGAAACCCATTTGTCCGACTAAGGCGAGGTTCCATGGCATAGGCGAGCCTTAAAAAATAGCGCTCAGCGTACCTTGGCCATAGCGTTTGAAGTGTCAGAGTTGGTAAGCCGCATGTATTCACTAGTCATGTGAGCTGCGTAACTTGTAGCACAACATGTTAAGGTTATATGGGAGCACGAAATTTGCTAGCCAGGCACGAAAATGGCGTGTGGCCATGTAAGTTTCATGGGTAGCCGTAGCTACACCTTGTGTCACTAGTTTCTCGAATTGCATAGCATAGCATGGTAGGGCCTTGTGTAGACATGAGATTCGTCTAACTAAACACAATGCATGTGAACAATTGTATCAGAATTTGTGGGCAACTATTCAAAGAACGCGATGAATGGTAGGGTCCGGTGCCCGCGAATTTGGCCAGAGGCAGGAGTCTATCAGTTAACTAAGCCAAGAGTTGACTATTGTGGCTAATGTTGGAGATGATATCGCAGGTTGCTATGCCCCCAGTAAAACTGGGGTAGCTAACCCATCGGTTTTTTATTCTCTCCACAAGGGAGAGCATACCCTACGAGTGCAAAGGATTGGTTTACCCTCTCGTGCGGAAAGCGTGGAAGTCGTTATTGTAAATGCAGTTGAACAAAGTTTTGAAAATTCTTCAAGTCTTCATTGAAAATAGTTGAAATGCAACAAACTTTGTTGGAAATGGTGAACTGTAAAACATCTAAGATAATCCTCAGCGGGTGAGGTCTTGTTAGGTAATCAGCTTGAGACTTCGAACTTATTTGGATAGGCATGACTAGAACTCAGGTGATGACAGGGGGTTGCCCCCAACACTTTCTCATATTGATATTTGGTAGAAGCTAGATCTTCCTCCCTTTCAGAGTTACTTGTTGCTTCCAAATGCTCAAATTTGGCAAAAATGTCGCCAATCAAAATCTTTTAAACCAAGGCTTGCCTTTAAATTTGCAGAGAAATTGACCGATTGAAACTATGAACTTGGTGAACGTCTCAAGTATAGAGTCTTCATTCGCTAGGAAATGGTCTCTGCGTTTGTTTCCTGGCCCAATCTTGCTGAACTATTTGCTAGGCCTTATTGATTTGCCTTTGTCGAGGTAGGGTACCTTGAGCTACTCTTACGAATGTCTGCAGGTCTGCGTTGTTTCGGGACACTTTTTCAGGATTGTGCTGCGTCTAGATGTGCTCATGAAGTTGGCTCACTAGAGTGCTCTACTGCACGAGGGAGCTTGTCTACTGCGTGAGTGCACTTGTCAAGTCTGCAACCTGCCGCGATAGGGCTGGATTGCCGTCAACAACACAGGGGCTAGGCTGGTAGGCATCTTTGCGAGTGGTGGAAGTGTAATAGATGACGGGCATAAAATTTGAATTGGACGGGTCAAATTGGCCCAAAAACGGGGTAAGAAAAAACCTAGTTCAGTCCCAGGTTCACAAATCAAACCGGCCAAGTCTGATTTGAACTGAAACGGGTCCAAAGACCTAGGGTCAGTTTCAGCTGAACCGATTCTGGAATCGGTCTGGGCCCACGGGAGCGAATCCAGGTGTAGGTCGACCAACGTGGATTGTAGGCTGGTGGAACGTGTGTTGGGCTCGGGTGGACTTGGGCCTATGTGGACTGGTGCCTTTGGCCTCTACCTTGTCTAGAGATGAAGCCTCTCACCTAGGCTTTTGCTGTCCCTGCCTCTTATTGCGCCATGGGCGTGGGCATGGGCCTACGTTGGTTGTTAAACTGGAAAGCCCAGTACATAGAGCTAGGGTTTTGGGCTGCAAAGGCTACGATTTGGCAGCCATAATCGCACAAGTCGTGGAGAGTAGAAGTTGTGATAGGAGCCACGCCATGGTTTCCGTCAACAGGTGCAGCTTTAAGTTTGTAAGGGAGTGTCATTCGTCGTGGTTTCTGAATTCCAACCATATTCTATTTTTTCCAAGGACAAATCAAATTAAACATCTTTCGTTAACGCCAAGACCACGCGCCCAACAAATATAGGGGTTTGGCCAATGAACCTCCAATGCCTAAGTCAGTTCTCTGAGAAGATAGAGAATTAGGGTTTAGTAACATAGATCCAACTTACTTGAGAAGCGTGTAGAATAAAGTATTTATAGAGCTTAGGGCCGGCCACATATATAGGGTATGTCATGCCATGTGTCGGCATCCGATATGACAAGGTGTGTCATATGTTGGATGGTGGAGGAAATAATTCCAAAGATATCATTAATTAAATAAATAATAACTTGGAATTATCCTAGAAAATCCTAATTAATTATGATGAAGATTCTTTGATTAAAAGAATTGGTCTTCAAATAAGAAACCTTTAAAAAAAATAATTAGTTACTAGTTCCACCTTAAATTCTTTGCATTAAGTGTGGAAAAATCATAGTCAGCAGCTTATGGCGCCTTGAAGATTGGGCAGCGCATGGAGAGAAATGTGGACTTTATCATTTAATAAGAATATTTTCGTCAATCTTTAATAATTATCCACGTGTAGCTCTATAAATTTCTGTATTATTTTTTACTCTACAATACCCTATCTGTCAGAGTCCCCTTGCCCTTTCTAGTTGTTCCATGTGATTGTGAACGATAATAAAACGTAAATAAAGACTTTGTTTTAAGTAGCTTTTTTTTATCAAGTCTTTAATTAAAACGTTTACTATTTCAAATTTAAGAATTAAACAAAGACCTCGTGCTATCGAAAGAAAGAAGTCAAAAACTCTTTTAGTCGTCGTATTTGGTGGTCTGTCAGTATGAGTGCAAATAATTAAGGCAATTCATGATCATTCATACTTTCTCATAATCACAAGTGAACTAAGATTTGCCCACCACAAACAAGCTACAAGAAATGAACAAATATTTGAAATAAATTTACGAATGACTTTTCGGTATGACAGGTACACCACCACTTAGAATTACAAATTTATTCTTGTTATAGTGCATTTGTTTTTTTTTTATTAATACTAAAGATATATATTAACCATGTCATTGTTATAACATGCATAATATCTTGAGTCGTGCCCTTTTATTTTCACACTTAGCATGTATGTATCTTTGGACATACTATTTTTTTTTCTTTACAGTAATGACTTGATTGGGACCACATAATTCTTAATTCTAGTCAAACTTCTTATAAGCACGTGCAAATTTTTTTTTTTTTTTTCAATAGAACAATTACTGTTAAGGGATTTAGACTCTTAACATTGATTGTTCTGTTAGAAATATAAGTTTTTAAATAATCTTAGACCTCATCACTCATTGACAATTGGTTTTGAATTGAATGTTCACATTTCAGTAGGAAGTCATGGTTACACGTGCTCTCACATCAAATAATAAATGCGCTCTGCACGTAAACTATTGTCGATTGGTTTTGAATTGATTGCTCATATTCTAACATGTTCTTGGTTTAGTTTATTCTAATCTTATCACTCCTGCAATTTATAGTGAATATGAATAATGATGTTGATCTATGAAACAGTATGAATCCCTTGTTTGGAAAAGTACTAAATTAGTCCGTCATCTCATCACATCCAAACCTACTCAATGGAAGCAGAAGCGTAATAGCCGCTTCATCACTAGTAAGTAGTAAGTGTTCTTTTAATGTCTTTTGTTTTTCACTGACAGCTACTGAAGTAAAGGAACTTTTAATCTTTTGAGCAGCATGTTTTCAGTTTTCAATTTTCCGATCGCAACATAGTAAGCACTTGACTATATATTATAGGTTTCAGTTGAATTTTGCCAGAACACATGCTAGGTAATCAATGTACCTTACTCGAACTATCTCCAACGAATTTACTGTTTTAACATCCAACATCTCTTAATTCGTCTCAACTTTAATCATTGATGGTTGCATCTGGATTGTTCTCTCCTTACTGCTTGTCTATATCTTTTCATCAAAATTGGATAAACTGCAAGAAAGTACACTTAATATATAAACTTTGAGAAAAAGGTCACAAACACAGAAAAGTCATTTAATGGAGTTTGTTCGACCAAATTCAAATTTTGTTAAGCAATTATATGGATTATACATGTGACCAAGCCAAAGATAGATGATGGTAACAACCATATAATATACTAACTCGAATCTTGAACTTCATGTGACTCAACTATATACCAAATAAAAATTCTTCAAGAAGCCTATTAACTATATCATAGTTAAAAAATACTTGAAAACCAAATTACCTACAATATAATCAACTAACGCAAAACCAAATCCAATTTCTTAATATCGTTTACTTTCCTAAAATAATTAATATATGTAGCAGGATACTGTATCTGTCACATTCTAACGAGATGCCATCTTTTTTAATTAGAAAATAAAATAAAATACTCTGGATATGACTAGCTATTAGCCATGCAAACTGTCACAGTCTCTTTTCTAGTTGTCCCATGTGATTGTGAACGATATTAAAACGTAAATAAAGACTTTGTTTTAATTAAGTAGCTTTTTGTATCAGGTGTTTAATAAAAACGTTTACTAATTCAAATTTAATAATTAAACAAAGACCTTGTATTATCGAAAGGAAGAAAGAAAAGAAAGACTTTTCTAGTGGAGCGCAAATAATTAAGGTCATTCATGATCATACCCACTTTCTCATCGTCACTTGAAATTTATACCCTTAACAGTAATTGTTCTGTTGAAACTGTAAAATTTAAAATAATAATCTTAGACCCAATTACTCATTGACAGTTAATTTCAAATTAATTAGATATTCACATTTTAGTAGGAAGTCACGATCACATGTTATCGCTGATTCCTATCAAAGGGAGCTTTGCTTCACTACTAAATTGTAACCAGACTTTAACACTTGTTTGGTAAAGCACTGAACTCATCACAGCCAAACCACTCAATCGAAGCAGAAGAGTAATAGCCGCTTCATCACTAGTAAGTAGTAATTGAAGTTTCTTTTTCTTTTGTTTTTGACAGCTACGTACTGGAAGTTGAGAAACTTTTAATCTTTTGAGCAGAGGTTTTTAGTTGTTAGTTGTTAGTTGTTAGTTTTCAGTTTTCAATTTACGGATCGCAACATAATAAGCACTTGACTATTTATTATGGGATTTCAGTTGAATTCTGCAAAAAAATCCTTATATTTTTCGTCCTTGGATTCTACTAGTACATGGATCTTCACTTCCAGAATTCAGTTAATTAAGGTCATTCATTCGTCCCCCAATCTTCCCATCGATCGTATTTTTTCTGTATGTCAGCGCCTTACAGTTCATTGTTGTTCACTGTAAATTGAAATTTTAATAGCCATGTCTTTTGCAGCATGGCAAAGATTTGAGAATGAGGGATAGATGCTGATTGATGGTGGCAGGGCTTGCTCATCCTCATCTCCGTAATTCTGTGCTTGGAATTCGATTCAAGTACTTGCAGTTACTCTAATTCAAGGAGAGAGGAGAGGCACTGCACAAGATGGGCGCCGTTGCAATATTCGTCTACTTCTTCCTGCGCGCTGTTTGCATTGTTTACATGCTTTACATAATCACAACTGAAATTACTATCGTGTACTCGAAATGGAAGTACAAGCTGATCGAAAGAGAGTGGAAGT
>CM031082.1:15651639-15664104 GCA_018257905.1 Gillenia trifoliata
AGGACCTTCGTTCGGGGAAGATGATTGGGACGGGGAGTGAACGAGAAGGCCTATATTTTTTGGACGGCACCAACAGAAGACCTACCATATCCACCACTCATGCTGTTCAGAAAATATCCCCACACCTTTGGCATCAACGCCTCGGCCACCTCTCTGATCAAGCCCTTCGACACACTTCCCTCTCTACTATTGCCATTGGTTCTTGTATTTCCAATACTTGTCTTGTGTGTCCTCTAGCCAAACAAACGAGATCTCCATTTCCAATAAGTGAAATTTCAACTACCATGCCTTTTGAGCTTTTACATATTGATATTTGGGGGGGGATTTCGCATTGCTTCACTCACTGGAGCACAATATTTTCTCACCATTGTCGATGATTACACTCGTTGTACTTGGATTTACTTAATGAAACACAAATCTGACACACGACACCATTTGATCAAATTCATTCATCTTGTTGAAAATCAGTTTCCTTACCGAGTGAAGACCATTAGGAGTGACAATGGACCAGAATTTAACCTTGTTGATTTCTACTCCACAAAAGGCATTTTCCATGAAACCACATGTGTGGCCACCCTCTAACAAAATGGGGTGGCTGAACGCAAACACCGTCATCTCCTTAACATTGCTAGGGCAGTCCTCATTCAAGCTAACTTGCCTACCAATTTTTGGGGAGAAGCCATCCTCACCGCAGCCTACCTCATTAATCGTACACCTACTCAAGTCTTGCATGGTAAAACGCCTTACGATTTTTTGTTTCACAAACCACCTAAATATTCACATTTAAAGGTTTTTGGCTGCCTTTGTTTTGCATCCACTCACGCACATCATCCATCCAAATTTGAGGCACGGTCCATTCCATGCATATTTATTGGTTACCCATATGGCAAGAAAGGGTACAAGGTTTATGACCTCCACACACGCAAAATATTCATATCCCGTGATGTGCTCTTTCGTGAAACTACATTCCCTTTTACCACACCTTCCGCACCCCACTCTGACATACACCATCCATCCCTATACCCATCTCTACCTCACCTAGCTGATTATTCTTACGATCCCTCACCTGTTCCACTCCCACCTAACAACCTTGACCCTTCCCCTACCCATCCTACCACTTCTCCACTCCACGGAACCCATGTCCCCGAAGCTATGTCTTCACCTGCCTCCCCTCCCATCGACACCCCACCAACCCTCAACCCTTCCCCACCTGACCACACCTCGTCTCAGCCTACCCACACATCCAGTCGCTCTTCCACACGAGCCACTCGACCACCTCCCTACCTACAGCAATTTCATGTTGGTGTCAAGTTACCTTCTCGTACCACCCAATCATTGACCTCTCACGTTGAATCACATGCAGGTAGTACTTCTCATCCTCTCTCTCAATTCCTCTCTTATACTCATTTGTCTCCTCCTCACCGTGCCTTTACCACCTCACTTTCCCTTGCCAAAGAACCTCACAGTTATTTGCAGGCTATTAAAGATCCTAAATGGTGCCAGGCCATGAGAGATGAGGTTTCTGCTCTCGAGACAAACCACACTTGGACTCTCCAGCATCTTCCTCCTGGGAAGAAACCCATTGGTTGCAAATGGGTTTATAAAATCAAACTTAATCCAGATGGTTCTGTGGAACGCTACAAGGCACGCTTGGTTGCCAAGGGGTATACACAAATTGAAGGTCTTGATTACAAGGAGACTTTTGCTCCCGTGGCTAAGATGGTCACTGTTCGTTTACTCCTTGGTGTTGCCGCTGCTCAAGGTTGGCATTTGTCTCAACTCGATGTCAATAATGCCTTCCTCCATGGAGACTTACTTGAAGATGTCTACATGCGACTCCCCCCAGGATACGGGCGAAAGGGGGAGACACGCGTATGCAAGCTTCAGAAATCTCTTTATGGACTTAAACAGGCTTCAAGGCAGTGGTTCCTGAAGCTCTCTTCTGCGCTCAAGGCTGCAGGCTATCAACAGTCCAAAGCAGACTACTCTCTATTCGTCCGATCCAAAGGCGCAAGTCTTACTGCCATCCTTGTGTATGTGGATGATGTGATATTAGCCGGTAATGATCTCTCATTCATTGAGAAGACAAAAGCATTTTTGGCCAGCAAGTTCAAACTCAAAGATCTAGGAAAGTTGAAATATTTTCTGGGCATTGAAGTTGCAAGGTCATCTCAAGGTATATCTTTGTCACAACGAAAATATGCCTTAGAAATATTGGAGGATACTGGTTTTCTTGGAGCTAAACCGGCTCGTTTTCCTATGGATCAGAACCTGGGACTCACGCAAACAGATGGTGAGTTGTTAGAAGATCCATCCATATGTCGTAGACTTGTTGGTCGTCTAATTTATTTGACAATCACTCGGCCGGACCTGGTTTATTCTGTCCACATTTTAAGTCAATTCATGGACAAGCCTCGGCTGCCACATTTAGATGCAGCACATCAAGTTTTGAGATACATAAAGGGGACGCCAGGACAAGGGATTATGCTATACTCCACCAGTTCTCTTCAACTGAAAGCGTATTGCGACGCTGATTGGGCAAAATGCAAAGACACAAGAAGGTCAGTCTCGGGCTATTGCATCATGCTTGGAGACTCACTTATATCTTGGAAAACAAAGAAGCAAACCACCGTGGCAAGATCTACAGCGGAGGCAGAATATAGAGCCATGGCATCCACATGTTGTGAGATAACTTGGTTGGGATATGTGCTTGATGATCTACATGTTGATCATCTGAAACCTGTTACTTTGTTTTGTGATAATCAAGCTGCCCTCCATATTGCATCCAATCCTGTATTTCATGAGCGGACGAAACATATCGAAATCGATTGTCATTTGGTTCGAGAAAAGATACAAGAAGGCCTTGTCAAAACTGCCCATGTTCGAACTCTACAACAACTGGCAGATTTGTTTACCAAAGCACTAAGTACCTCTCAGTTTGAAAATCTTCTTAGCAAGTTGAGTATAATTAACATATACTCCAACTTGAGGGGGAGTGTTGAAGATTGCGACAATCAAGGATGAGGCTTCGGTTCTGTAGGAAAGGATCTTTGTATTAAATTAGTTTCTTGTTTTATAAGTCAACTTGTAATTACCTAGTTTAGCACTTAGCTTGTGTATATAGGTTGAGCTGTATTTCTTTCTTTTTATTTTAATTGAATACGAAAGCAATTATTTCAAACCATATTGGTTTTCTACATGGTACCAGAGAGATAATCTTGGGACCAAAGAAACTATCAAACCCTAGCCGCCCACCATGGCAGAACGCAACGATAAACTGAACTCATCTGGTTCGACGGAGGCAACCACTTATGATGTCAACCATGCTTATTACCTGCATCATTCTGATCAGCCAGGAATGATGCTCGTTTCTCAGCCGCTCACTCCCGACAACTACAACACATGGAGCAGGGCGATGATTGGAGCATTGAAAGCCAAAAACAAGTTGAGTTTCGTTGATGGAACTTTCAAGAAACCAGAAAAGAAGGTTGCTGCCGCAGACTTGCATCAATGGGATCGATGCAACAGTTTAGTTAAAACATGGTTAGTCAACTCCATCTCACCGGAAATTCAATCAAGTATCATTTACTGTGATCTTGCGTATAAAGTTTGGGAGGACTTGAAAGAACGTTTTTCTCAAACGAACAACATGCAACTATATCACATTGAGAGTGCGATTCATGATTGCACTCAAGGAACAATAACTGTGAGTTCTTATTTCACCAAACTCAAAGCATTATGGGACAAAAGAGATGCTGCGATCAGTCTACCAGATTGCGACTACAACACCTTGCAACATGTGTTGGCATTTCAGCAAAATCAAAAAGCCATTAAATTTCTCATGGGCCTTAATGAAACCTTCAGTGCCGTAAAGGATCAAATCCTCTTAATGGATCCACTTCCACCCGTCAATAAGGTATACTCTCTTGTGCTACGACATGAGAAGCAACATGACGCCACTGCAGGAAAATCATCAGTACAGGAGGCTGCTGTGTTTGCGGCCAAGGGACCTGACTCCAACAAGAAATATGCTGATGTGAAGTGTACTCGCTGCAACAAAGACAATCACACCACTGAAGCATGCCGTGCCCATTTGAAGTGTGAGTATTGTGGCTGGAAAGGCCATACGATTGACTATTGTCGGAAACTGAAAAGGGCGGATCCAGAGCAACAAAGAAGCTATTCTAAGCAGGAGAAATCCAGAGGTAACAATGTTTCGAGTAAACTTGACAGACAGGAATTGTCAACTTCCTTCCCATTCACCCCAGATCAATGCAAGCAAATCATGACCATGCTCAATAACAACAAAGCCAAGGCGCACAATGTTGGTAAAAATTCCTCTCTCAATGATCTCTCAGGTAAAGCATTTTCCTTCACTTCTCATGGTCAGAAATCTTCATGGATTTTGGATAGCGGTGCCACAGATCACATAATCACCTCCCATACTTTGTTTACCTCTTCTGTGCCTGTTAAAAATAAGACCGTGAAACAGCCAGATGGTACTTATGCCGCAGTCACACACATAGGAACCATGCAATTTTCTCCAAATTTTGTCTTACATGATGTGCTTTGTGTTCCCACTTTCCAACTCAATCTAATCTCCGTTAGTCAACTTGCCTATCAGTCCTTGTGTATCACGATTTTTCTAAACCATTTTTGTGTGATTTAGGACCTTCGTTCGGGGAAGATGATTGGGACGGGGAGTGAACGAGAAGGCCTATATTTTTTGGACGGCACCAACAGAAGACCTACCATATCCACCACTCATGCTGTTCAGAAAATATCCCCACACCTTTGGCATCAACGCCTCGGCCACCTCTCTGATCAAGCCCTTCGACACACTTCCCTCTCTACTATTGCCATTGGTTCTTGTATTTCCAATACTTGTCTTGTGTGTCCTCTAGCCAAACAAACGAGATCTCCATTTCCAATAAGTGAAATTTCAACTACCATGCCTTTTGAGCTTTTACATATTGATATTTGGGGGGGGATTTCGCATTGCTTCACTCACTGGAGCACAATATTTTCTCACCATTGTCGATGATTACACTCGTTGTACTTGGATTTACTTAATGAAACACAAATCTGACACACGACACCATTTGATCAAATTCATTCATCTTGTTGAAAATCAGTTTCCTTACCGAGTGAAGACCATTAGGAGTGACAATGGACCAGAATTTAACCTTGTTGATTTCTACTCCACAAAAGGCATTTTCCATGAAACCACATGTGTGGCCACCCTCTAACAAAATGGGGTGGCTGAACGCAAACACCGTCATCTCCTTAACATTGCTAGGGCAGTCCTCATTCAAGCTAACTTGCCTACCAATTTTTGGGGAGAAGCCATCCTCACCGCAGCCTACCTCATTAATCGTACACCTACTCAAGTCTTGCATGGTAAAACGCCTTACGATTTTTTGTTTCACAAACCACCTAAATATTCACATTTAAAGGTTTTTGGCTGCCTTTGTTTTGCATCCACTCACGCACATCATCCATCCAAATTTGAGGCACGGTCCATTCCATGCATATTTATTGGTTACCCATATGGCAAGAAAGGGTACAAGGTTTATGACCTCCACACACGCAAAATATTCATATCCCGTGATGTGCTCTTTCGTGAAACTACATTCCCTTTTACCACACCTTCCGCACCCCACTCTGACATACACCATCCATCCCTATACCCATCTCTACCTCACCTAGCTGATTATTCTTACGATCCCTCACCTGTTCCACTCCCACCTAACAACCTTGACCCTTCCCCTACCCATCCTACCACTTCTCCACTCCACGGAACCCATGTCCCCGAAGCTATGTCTTCACCTGCCTCCCCTCCCATCGACACCCCACCAACCCTCAACCCTTCCCCACCTGACCACACCTCGTCTCAGCCTACCCACACATCCAGTCGCTCTTCCACACGAGCCACTCGACCACCTCCCTACCTACAGCAATTTCATGTTGGTGTCAAGTTACCTTCTCGTACCACCCAATCATTGACCTCTCACGTTGAATCACATGCAGGTAGTACTTCTCATCCTCTCTCTCAATTCCTCTCTTATACTCATTTGTCTCCTCCTCACCGTGCCTTTACCACCTCACTTTCCCTTGCCAAAGAACCTCACAGTTATTTGCAGGCTATTAAAGATCCTAAATGGTGCCAGGCCATGAGAGATGAGGTTTCTGCTCTCGAGACAAACCACACTTGGACTCTCCAGCATCTTCCTCCTGGGAAGAAACCCATTGGTTGCAAATGGGTTTATAAAATCAAACTTAATCCAGATGGTTCTGTGGAACGCTACAAGGCACGCTTGGTTGCCAAGGGGTATACACAAATTGAAGGTCTTGATTACAAGGAGACTTTTGCTCCCGTGGCTAAGATGGTCACTGTTCGTTTACTCCTTGGTGTTGCCCCATTTACCTCAAGGTTGGCATTTGTCTCAACTCGATGTCAATAATGCCTTCCTCCATGGAGACTTACCGCGAAGATGTCTACATGCGACTCCCCCAGGGATACGGACGAAAGGGGAGACACGCGTATGCAAGCCGGAAATCTCTTTATGGACTTAAACGGGCTTGAGAGCGGTGGTTTCACCGGAGCTCTCTTACGCGCTCAGGAGTACACGGGCTATCAACGAGTCCAAAGCGGACTACTCTCTATTCGTCCGATCCAAAGGCGCAAGTCTTACGCCATCCTTGTGTATGTGGATGATGTGATATTAGTCGGTAATGATCTCTCATTCATTGAGAGAACCATAAGCATTTTGGCCGGCAAGTTCAAACTCAAAGATCTAGGAAAGTTTAGAGTATATTTTTCACTGGGCGTTGAAGTTGCAAATGTCATCTAGAGAGGTATATCTTTGTCTGAAGCGAAAATATGCCTTGCAGAGTGTCTCAGAGGATCTTTTGGTGTTCTTGGAGCTAAAGCCAGCTCGTTTTGCCTATGGATAGAACACAGGACTCCACTTAAGCAATGAGTGAAGTTGTTAGAAGATCCCATCCATATATCGTAGACTTGTTGAGTACGTCTAATTTATTTGCAATCACTCGGCCGGACACAGTTTGTGCAGTCCACATTTTAAGTCAATTCATGGACAAGCCTCGGGCACATTTAGATACGACACATCAAGTTTTGAGATACATAAAGGGGACGCCGGAGGACAAGGGATTATGCTATACTCCGCTTTGATTCTCTCTTTAAGCGGCGTATTGCACGGCTATTGGAGCAAAATGCAAAGACACAAGAAGGTCAGAGTCTCGGGCTATTGCATCTGTCGCTTGGAGACTCATATATCTTGGAAACAAAGAAAAGAAGCAAACCACTTAGTGGCAAGATCTACGGCGGAGCGGGAATATAGAGCCATGGCATCCACATGTTGTGAGATAACTTGGTTGGGATATGTGTGATGATCTACATATTTGATCATACGAAACACATTACTTTGTTTTGTGATAATCAAGTGCCCTCCATATTGCATCCAATCCTGTAGTATTTCATGAGCGGACGAAACATATCGAAATCGATTGTCATTTGGTTCGAGAAAAGATACAAGAAGGCCTTGTCAAAACTGCCCATGTTCGAACTCTACAACAACTGGCAGATTTGTTTACCAAAGCACTAAGTACCTCTCAGTTTGAAAATCTTCTTAGCAAGTTGAGTATAATTAACATATACTCCAACTTGAGGGGGAGTGTTGAAGATTGCGACAATCAAGGATGAGGCTTCGGTTCTGTAGGAAAGGATCTTTGTATTAAATTAGTTTCTTGTTTTATAAGTCAACTTGTAATTACCTAATTTAGCACTTAGCTTGTGTATATATGTTGAGCTGTATTTCTTTCTTTTTCACCAATTGAATACGAAAGCAATTATTTCAAACCATATTGGTTTTCTACATGGTACCAGAGAGATAATCTTGGGACCAAAGAAACTATCAAACCCTAGCCGCCCACCATGGCAGAACGCAACGATAAACTGAACTCATCTGGTTCGACGGAGGCAACCACTTATGATGTCAACCATGCTTATTACCTGCATCATTCTGATCAGCCAGGAATGATGCTCGTTTCTCAGCCGCTCACTCCCGACAACTACAACACATGGAGCAGGGCGATGATTGGAGCATTGAAAGCCAAAAACAAGTTGAGTTTCGTTGATGGAACTTTCAAGAAACCAGAAAAGAAGGTTGCTGCCGCAGACTTGCATCAATGGGATCGATGCAACAGTTTAGTTAAAACATGGTTAGTCAACTCCATCTCACCGGAAATTCAATCAAGTATCATTTACTGTGATCTTGCGTATAAAGTTTGGGAGGACTTGAAAGAACGTTTTTCTCAAACGAACAACATGCAACTATATCACATTGAGAGTGTGATTCATGATTGCACTCAAGGAACAATAACTGTGAGTTCTTATTTCACCAAACTCAAAGCATTATGGGACAAAAGAGATGCTGCGATCAGTCTACCAGATTGCGACTACAACACCTTGCAACATGTGTTGGCATTTCAGCAAAATCAAAAAGCCATTAAATTTCTCATGGGCCTTAATGAAACCTTCAGTGCCGTAAAGGATCAAATCCTCTTAATGGATCCACTTCCACCCGTCAATAAGGTATACTCTCTTGTGCTACGACATGAGAAGCAACATGACGCCACTGCAGGAAAATCATCAGTACAGGAGGCTGCTGTGTTTGCGGCCAAGGGACCTGACTCCAACAAGAAATATGCTGATGTGAAGTGTACTCGCTGCAACAAAGACAATCACACCACTGAAGCATGCCGTGCCCATTTGAAGTGTGAGTATTGTGGCTGGAAAGGCCATACGATTGACTATTGTCGGAAACTGAAAAGGGCGGATCCAGAGCAACAAAGAAGCTATTCTAAGCAGGAGAAATCCAGAGGTAACAATGTTTCGAGTAAACTTGACAGACAGGAATTGTCAACTTCCTTCCCATTCACCCCAGATCAATGCAAGCAAATCATGACCATGCTCAATAACAACAAAGCCAAGGCGCACAATGTTGGTAAAAATTCCTCTCTCAATGATCTCTCAGGTAAAGCATTTTCCTTCACTTCTCATGGTCAGAAATCTTCATGGATTTTGGATAGCGGTGCCACAGATCACATAATCACCTCCCATACTTTGTTTACCTCTTCTGTGCCTGTTAAAAATAAGACCGTGAAACAGCCAGATGGTACTTATGCCGCAGTCACACACATAGGAACCATGCAATTTTCTCCAAATTTTGTCTTACATGATGTGCTTTGTGTTCCCACTTTCCAACTCAATCTAATCTCCGTTAGTCAACTTGCCTATCAGTCCTTGTGTATCACGATTTTTCTAAACCATTTTTGTGTGATTTAGGACCTTCGTTCGGGGAAGATGATTGGGACGGGGAGTGAACGAGAAGGCCTATATTTTTTGGACGGCACCAACAGAAGACCTACCATATCCACCACTCATGCTGTTCAGAAAATATCCCCACACCTTTGGCATCAACGCCTCGGCCACCTCTCTGATCAAGCCCTTCGACACACTTCCCTCTTTACTATTGCCATTGGTTCTTGTATTTCCAATAATTGTCTTGTGTGCCCTCTAGCCAAACAAACGAGATCTCCATTTCCAATAAGTGAAATTTCAACTACCATGCCTTTTGAGCTTTTACATATTGATATTTGGGGGGGATTTCGCATTGCTTCACTCACTAGAGCACAATATTTTCTCACCATTGTCGATGATTACACTCGTTGTACTTAGATTTACTTAATGAAACACAAATCTGACACACGACACCATTTGATCAAATTCATTCATCTTGTTGAAAATCAGTTTCCTTACTGAGTGAAGACCATTATGAGTGACAATGGACCAGAATTTAACCTTGTTGATTTCTACTCCACAAAAGGCATTTTCCATGAAACCACATGTGTGGCCACCCCCCAACAAAATGGGGTGGCTAAACGCAAACACCGTCATCTCCTCAACATTGCTAGGGCACTCCTCATTCAAGCTAACTTGCCTACCAATTTTTGGGGAGAAGCCATCCTCACCGCAGCCTACCTCATTAATCGTACACCTACTCGAGTCTTGCATGGTAAAACGCCTTACGATTTTTTGTTTCACAAACCACCTAAATATTCACATTTAAAGGTTTTTGGCTGCCTTTGTTTTGCATCCACTCACGCACATCATTCATCTAAATTTGAGGCACGGTCCATTCCATGCATATTTATTGGTTACCCATATGGCAAGAAAGGGTACAAGGTTTATGACCTCCACACACGCAAAATATTCATATCCCGTGATGTGCTCTTTCGTGAAACTACATTCCCTTTTACCACACCTTCCGCACCCCACTCTGACATACACCATCCATCCCTATACCCATCTCTACCTCACCTAGCTGATTATTCTTACGATCCCTCACCTGTTCCACTCCCACCTAACAACCTTGACCATTCCCCTACCCATCCTACCACTTCTCCACTCCACAGAACTTATGTCCTCGAAGCTATGTCTTCACCTGCCTCCCCTCCCATCGACACCCCACCAACCCTCAACCCTTCCCCACCTGAACACACCTCGTCTCAGCCTACCCACACATCCAGTCGCTCTTCCACACGAGCCACTCGACCACCTCCCTACCTACATCAATTTCATGTTGGTGTCAAGTTACCTTCTCGCACCACCCAATCATTGACCTCTCACGTTGAATCACATGCAGGTAGTACTTCTCATCCTCTCTCTCAATTCCTCTCTTATACTCATTTGTCTCCTCCTCACCGTGCCTTTACCACCTCACTTTCCCTTGCCAAAGAACCTCACAGTTATTTGCAGGCTATTAAAGATCCTAAATGGTGCCAGGCCATGAGAGATGAGGTTTCTGCTCTCGAGACAAACCACACTTGGACTCTCCAGCATCTTCCTCCTGGGAAGAAACCCATTGGTTGCAAATGGGTTTATAAAATCAAACTTAATCCAGATGGTTCTGTGGAACGCTACAAGGCACGCCTGGTCGCCAAGGGGTATACACAAATTGAAGGTCTTGATTACAAGGAGACCTTTGCTCCCGTGGCTAAGATGGTCACTGTTCGTTTACTCCTTGGTGTTGCCGCTGCTCAAGGTTGGCATTTGTCTCAACTCGATGTCAATAATGCCTTCCTCCATGGAGACTTACTTGAAGATGTCTACATGCGACTCCCCCCAGGATACGGGCGAAAGGGGGAGACACGCGTATGCAAGCTTCAGAAATCTCTTTATGGACTTAAACAGGCTTCAAGGCAGTGGTTCCTGAAGCTCTCTTCTGCGCTCAAGGCTGCAGGCTATCAACAGTCCAAAGCAGACTACTCTCTATTCGTCCGATCCAAAGGCGCAAGTCTTACTGCCATCCTTGTGTATGTGGATGATGTGATATTAGTCGGTAATGATCTCTCATTCATTGAGAAGACAAAAGCATTTTTGGCCAGCAAGTTCAAACTCAAAGATCTAGGAAAGTTGAAATATTTTCTGGGCATTGAAGTTGCAATGTCATCTCAAGGTATATCTTTGTCACAACGAAAATATGCCTTGGAAATATTGGAGGATACTGGTGTTCTTGGAGCTAAACCGGCTCGTTTTCCTATGGATCAGAACCTGGGACTCACGCAAACAGATGGTGAGTTGTTAGAAGATCCATCCATATGTCGTAGACTTGTTGGTCGTCTAATTTATTTGACAATCACTCGGCCGGACCTGGTTTATTCTGTCCACATTTTAAGTCAATTCATGGACAAGCCTCGGCTGCCACATTTAGATGCAGCACATCAAGTTTTGAGATACATAAAGGGGACGCCAGGACAAGGGATTATGCTATACTCCACCAGTTCTCTTCAACTGAAAGCGTATTGCGACGCTGATTGGGCAAAATGCAAAGACACAAGAAGGTCAGTCTCGGGCTATTGCATCATGCTTGGAGACTCACTTATATCTTGGAAAACAAAGAAGCAAACCACCGTGGCAAGATCTACAGCGGAGGCAGAATATAGAGCCATGGCATCCACATGTTGTGAGATAACTTGGTTGGGATATGTGCTTGATGATCTACATGTTGATCATCTGAAACCTGTTACTTTGTTTTGTGATAATCAAGCTGCCCTCCATATTGCATCCAATCCTGTATTTCATGAGCGGACGAAACATATCGAAATCGATTGTCATTTGGTTCGAGAAAAGATACAAGAAGGCCTTGTCAAAACTGCCCATGTTCGAACTCTACAACAACTGGCAGATTTGTTTACCAAAGCACTAAGTACCTCTCAGTTTGAAAATCTTCTTAGCAAGTTGAGTATAATTAACATATACTCCAACTTGAGGGGGAGTGTTGAAGATTGCGACAATCAAGGATGAGGCTTCGGTTCTGTAGGAAAGGATCTTTGTATTAAATTAGTTTCTTGTTTTATAAGTCAACTTGTAATTACCTA
>CM031082.1:15665104-15687484 GCA_018257905.1 Gillenia trifoliata
GGCAGACAGGCGGGACGTGGTAATTAGAGCAGAGGAAACCAGCAGCATGGTAACTGCGGAGGAGGTCGCGTTGGAGCACAGCAGGCTCATGGGCGAGTTAATGCAATCAACCAGCATGATGCCCAAAACAATCCCGATCTTATTATGGGTACGTTGAATATACTTGGTCATTTTGCTAGAGTTTTAATTGATCCGGGTGCTACCCACTCGGTCATATCGCCTTTGTTTGCTCAAACTACTCAGCCACATTGTACTCCTATCGGGTACAATATGGGAATTGCTATGCCGAGAGGCGAAGTCTGTCATGTTCAATGGGAGTATCGAGGATGCCCCGTTGTGATCGCTAATCAGGTGATGCCTGCCAATTTCATTCCTCTGGATATCGTAGATTTTGATGTGATACTAGGAATGGATTGGCTACACCAAAATCATGTCGTTGTTGATTGTCGACGGAAAATGGTTACCTTCCAACCACCTGGCATGCCAACTGTGACGTTTACCGGAGAGCACCGGAAGATCAAGCACGGGCTGATTTCAGCCATGAAGGCGAAGAAACTGTTGAGTAAGGGCTGTGATGGTTACATCGCACATGTGGTGTTGGAGCAAGGAAATTCTCTTTGGGTTGTCGATGTACCGGTTGTCAACAAATTTCTTGATGTCTTTCCTGACAATCTACCTAGATTACCACCTGATCGAGATGTGGAGTTCACCATCGATCTACTTCCAGGTACTGACCCTATTTCTCTTACCCTTTATCGTATGGCACCAGCAGAATTGAGGGAGTTGAAGGTTCAGCTTCAGGAACTTATTGATAAGGGATTCATTCAGCCTAGCACTTCACCTTGGGGAGCTCCAGTCTTGTTTGTTCGAAAGAAAGACGGTACTTTGAAGCTTTGCATTGATTATAGGCAACTAAATCAGGTGACGATTAAAAATCGTTATCCCCTGCCTAGGATCGATGATCTCTTTGACCAGCTTCGTGGTGCACGAGTTTTCTCCAAGATCGATCTGAGGTCTGGTTATTATCAGTTGAAGATCAAGAACGACGATGTGCACAAGACCGCATTCAAGACTCGTTATGGTCACTACGAGTTTCTGATGATGCCTTTCGGGTTGACTAACGCCCCAGCAGCTTTCATGGACCTGATGAATCAAGTATTCCGCCCGTATCTCGACAGGTTCGTGATAGTGTTTATTGATGACATCCTAGTGTATTCCAAATCTGAGGCCGATCATGCTAAGCATTTGCGCATGGTCTTGAGGAGATTGAGGGAGAATTAGCTTTATGCCAAGTCCAGCAAATGCGAAGTCTGGCTTAATCAGGTGTCTTTCTTGGGACACATAATCTCTACAGATGGTATTCTCGTTGATCCTCAGAAGATTGCTGCAGTGGAGAATTGGGAGCGACCGCAGAATGTGACTGAGATCAGAAGTTTTCTTGGCCTGGCCGGTTATTACCGACGTTTCGTGAAGGACTTTTCTTCTATAGCTCTGCCTCTCACGAAACTTACCAAGAAAGATGTTAAGTTTGTGTGGGACGACGACTGCGAGCAAAGTTTCCAACAGCTCAAGTACTGCCTTACTCATGCTCCAGTGTTAACACTTCCCGACGACAGCGGTAACTACGAGATTTACAGTGATGCGTCACTGGACGAGTTGGGATGTGTACTAATGCAACATGGAAAGGTAATCGCTTATGCCTCAAGACAACTGAAACCTCATAAGAGGAATTATCATACCCACGACCTGGAGCTTGCAGCCATTATCTTTGCTCTGAAGATTTGGCGACATTATCTCTATGGAGAGACATGCAAAATCTTTACCGACCACCAGAGTCTGAAGTATCTCTTCTTTCAGCGAGACCTTAATCTCAGGCAAAGGAGATGGATGGAGCTGATGAGTGACTACGATTGCACTATCGAATACCATCCCGGTCGTGCAAACGTAGTAGCTGATGCCCTTAGTCGGAAGTCTTACGGACGACTGAATACTCTTACTGCCTGTCACATTCCTCTCTTGACCGAACTTCGAAGTACTGGTGTCACTTTGGGCTGTGACAACGACAGAGCTTTATTAGCCAACTTACTGTTGGATCGTATTCGTGTTGCTCAGCAGAATGATTCGGATTGTTTAGGACTTATGCATGCGATCCTAAACTGCGGCAGAGGAGATTTGAGGATCCGAAATTCCGACAGCTTACTTCTGCAAGGCGACCGGATGTATGTGCCTAACGACGAAGATTTGAAGAAGGAGATTCTTGATGAGTCACACATTTCAGCTTACGCTATGCATCCAGGGAGCACTAAGATGTACCATACCATTCGGCCATTCTACTATTGGCCGAGAATGAAGAGGGAGATTGCAGAGTATGTCAGCCGATGCCTGATTTGTCAGCAGGTCAAGGCGGAGAGGAAGAAACCTTTCGGGTTACAGCAGCCACTCCCTACTCCCGAGTGGAAGTGGGAAAACGTCACCATGGATTTTGTGTACAAGTTACCTTGTACACGTGGGGGCTACGACGGCATTTGGGTAATCGTTGACCGACTCACCAAATCAGCACACTTCTTGACCGTCCGGGAGAACTATTCCTTGGATCGTCTAGCCCGACGTTTCATCGTCGAGATTGTTAATCACCATGGTGTCCCGGTCAGCATCATATATGATCGTGATCCCCGTTTCACTTCCAAGTTTTGGAGAGCATTTCAGAATGCGTTGGGATCACAGCTACAGTACTGCCTACCATCCTCAGACTGACGGCCAATCAGAAAGAACTATCCAGACTCTCGATGACATGCTAAGGTCTTTAATTCGGCGACAGATGGCAGGAACACTTGCCTCTGATGGAGTTCGCATACAACAACAGCTATCACTCGAGCATTGGCATGTCACCATTCGAGGCGCTGTATGGAAAACCATGCCGAACACCTCTGTGTTGGTCGGAAGTCGGAGAGAGAGCTCTTGTTGGTCCAGATATTGTTGATGAGACTAGAAAGAGCATTCAGTTGATTGAGGAGAACTTGAAGATTGCTCAGGACCGACATAAGAGCATAGCTGACAGACATTCTACCGATCGTGTGTATGCGGTAGGTGATTGGGTATTTCTCAAGTTGTCACCTTGGAAGAGAGTTGTACGGTTTGGAAAGAAAGGGAAGCTGAGTCCCGGTTACATCGGGCCTTATCAGATTGTCGAGCGAGTAGGAGCAGTTGCCTATCGACTCGATCTGTCATCCGAACTTTCAAGAATTCATAATGTCTTCCATGTGTCTATGCTACGTAGATATGTATCCGATCCTTCTCATGTCATTTAGACGCAGCCTTTGGAGGTCAATGACGACTTGACGTATGATGAAAAACCAGTGACGATTCTCGACTAGAAGGAGAAGGTCCTGAGGAACAAAACGGTTAATCTTGTCAAAGTCTTGCGGAGGAACCACTCCGTGGAGGAAGCTACGTGAGAGACGGAGGACAGCATGCGAGAGCAATATCCGTACCTTTTCTTTGGTAATTAGTTGTAATTTGTAAATTTCGGGGACGAAATTTTTATTAGGGGGAAGACTGTTACATCCCGTCCCTAATAATATTGTACTTTATTCCCCGACTGTAAAATGACGAAAATGCCCTTAGTGGCCACGTACGTCTTTTGTGGACAATTATTTCTCATCGACTTATTTTCGAACTTTTAGCATACTTTTCAGTTTGTACACTTCGTTACGAACCCGTAGACACGAACGGGACAAATTTCGGACTTGTAATGGACAAGTTATAAACAGGGGCAATTTGGTAATTTACCAAATTGCGGTATTTTTCTGAAAGTGGATTGTCTTCCCGTGGTTTCATTTGAAACCAAGGTGCTCTGCATCTCTATATTCTTTTTCAGACTGTGTTGGTGCATGCTTGTTTGCATGCATGTGATTGTGCACTTTTGGTGCCTTTAAAACTAGCAAACCTGTGTGAATTTCTTCACACATCAAACCAACTCCATTACTCTCTGTCTACTCTCTACTCCCCTCTTTACTCTGCCTTCCTCCCCGTGACCACACACACACACACAGAAACCTGCAACTTTACAGAAACCCAAACTCACCCATATTACTCAAGCCACCCGAGCCATTCCTCCCTCTCGATCTTTCCTCATACACAACACCATGACTTGCCCATCATCATAACCTTCACCTCCGTCGAACACTGAGCATCGTGGAACCCAGAGGAAACACAGAACCAGAGCCCATAAAATTGTGACATCCCACATCGACCAACGGAGAGGGGGTGATGTGCCTCATATGTACATGCCCACCTCCAATTAGCACGAGGCCTTTTGGGAGCTCACTGGCTTCGGATTCCATCAGAACTCTGAAGTTAAGCGAGTTTGGGCTAAAGCAATCCCAAGATGGATAACCTACTGAGAAGTTGCTCGTGAGTTCCTAGAAACAAAACCGTGAAGGCGTGGCCCAAAGCGGACAATATCGTGCTACGGCAGAGCAGGTTCGGGATGTGACAGAATGGTATCAGAGCCACTCTGCCGTTTGGTACGAATGTGCCGGCGAGGACGCCGGGTTCCCCTTAAGTGGGGTGGATTGTGACATCCCACATCGACCAACGGAGAGGGGGTGATGTGCCTTATATGTACATACCCACCTCCAATTAGCACGAGGTTTTTTGGGAGCTCACTGGCTTCGGATTCTATCGGAACTCCGAAGTTAAGCGAGTTTGGGCTAGAGCAATCCTATGATGGGTGACCCACTGGGAAGTTGCTCGTGAGTTTCCAGAAACAAAACCGTGAGGGCGTGGCCCAAAGTGGACAATATCATGCTACGGTGAAGCCGGTCTACCACATATATGTACCTCTACTTCGAAAACGCAAAGAAGTTGCCGAGGAGTTGGCTAAAACACTATGTATTTGTTGAATCTTTTTTTATTTTTAGAATTTGGTATGGAATTAGACCCAAATCAAAACAAAAATCCATCCCAATGCTGATACGCAATTTTTGTTTTGCTGTCGAATTGTCAAATTTTTCAAATTTTGCATTTTATTCATGTCACCTTATTATTATGATGTACTATTTGATACATGAATAATAGTGATAATTATAGCTTGTTACAACTCAATAAAAAAATGTTATAATTAAAGGCATTAGGTTGATTATAAAAAAAAATAATTATAATTTTTTTGGTTGTGGTCTTTGGACTTTAATGAATTAATGACATATTTGTAGATAATGAAAGTTTCAATTAAAATGTGCCATTTTTGTAATTAAAATGTGGCATTTTCGTAATTAAAATGTCTATGGCATTTTCGTAATTAAAATATGGCTGATTTGGGCTAACAAAGTTTGGGTTTTGTCAGGGGCAGATTGGAAAAAAAAATTGTAGCTTGTGTGTTGGGCTTTGATTTCAGCACATGGGCCTTTTATTTTTTGTCCTGTAGTGGTAAAATTTGTCATTTTGATTAAAGTTTTTGCCCTTTTCATTAAAAAAAAATTATTAGAGTGCTTTTGGTTAAGAAAAAGTTTTTAAAATGTTCTTTTCATTAAAGCTCCCAAAATTCAAATACTAAATTTAGTGAAACTCAGGCTATTCATAGGCTATTGCGACAGTTAACTATTTCGCTAAATAGTATTCCAGAAACACCTTCAAATTTTCTTCCGATGCGTTTACGAAAGGGAAATGGAATGAGAAGAACGAGAATTGTACTCATTCCAAGTGATTCAAGTGTTTACCAACACTTGGGAATGAAAGTATATATGAGACCCACCTAAAATGAGGAATCAGACTCCTTAAACTTCCGGAATTGGATTTTTGAGATTTAGGTGGTACTAGGAAGGGATGCCCGCGTGATGCTGCGGGATTTTTGTATATAGTACATACTATTTACATACAAAAGATACTACTTGATGTGTACGTACATAATATTTACATACAGAAGATTTACCAAATTGTCCTATTACATACAAAAGATGGTCGAAGATTATGGATAGATGTTTATAGATATGCTAGATGGTACACTAATATCTGTTCATTCTTCTTCATTGGGTTGCTGAGAGAGAGGGAGGAGAGAGAGGGCTGCAAGGAAAAATATAAGGGCTGCAAGGAGGTATTTAAGGTGAGCATTAAGGAGGTATTGTATGTACAAATGACAAATATAAGGGCTGCAAGGAAAAACAGAAAATTAGAGTAGAAGCACACACAAAATTGACAGAATTCCCACATGTATTGGATGGTGGATTGATACGTTGTTAGAGGAGAATGTTTCAGTGTATCGAACTTGAGGAAAAAAAAAAAGACGTGTGGTTTTCATGGGGTACACACTACACATGAAAGAAGAAAAAAAAATGCAATTTGATCTTCATTATAATCTTCCAATATGATTTACCAGTAAGATGAAAATATGAGAAAACAACTATGTAGCACGGATACGGATACGAATACGGCGATACGATACGATACGGCGATACGACAAATTTCTAAAAATTAGGATACGATACGGCATGAATACGTTAATATCATAAAAAATAGTCCTAGCCTTTGGATTTAAACAACCGTAATGTCATCTTGGACAAAAAAAGCTACGGGTGCATGATAAAACATGCAACCGTAGCACATAATTAACTGTATGTGATATCTGTCCTGACTTTTTCCTTTATGGGACTATGAATAGTGGTAGCTCATTACCAAAAGGGTCAAATGTTAGCAAGTCCCCAAAAAATTGACCTGTGAATCTTTTGAGTGGAATTCTTTTTGGCCCTCTATTGGAGATGAATTTTGAAAAAAAAGAGTTTAAATTTGAGATTTAGCCCTCGTGAAAGGCCTTGCGACACAATACTTTTCTCACAAATTTTCCCTGTTTGCCTAATTGGTTTTTTTCTTAGGTATAGAACTACACTGTAGCTAGATTATACGGTCTATAAACTTACGAAATAGCGGCCACCAAATGAGTTGACTTAGGCGGATATTTTCCAAAGTCATTACCTGAATTTGAACCACAAACTTGATAGGATTTTACTATATAAGAATATTTATAAATTATACACGTAATAGTATGCATGAATCCCATATACCACATATTTTCACGTTTACTAGGCTGAGTAGGCTCGTATATGTGTGAACTCATAGATTTGACAAAGCGGACATTTAGGACATGTATCATGCATGGCGTTATAATTATAAAATTGTACTATATTAGTTAAAATTAATGAATAGTCAAGGAAGACCAAGATAATTTGACCAAAAACAAAAAACCACAAAAAAGGAAGACCGGATAAGTAAATGATCCAAATGGGTTCGTTTTTATTTTATTGAAAAGACAACAAATGGATTGGTTTAAATTTGTGAAAAACAGTTAATCATAATGCACTGTATTTTTTATGACCAAGTATGGTCCACTTTATATGCCACCAGACTAAATAATTATGTACAAATTAGTGTATTATACATTGGTACTGAAATATGGCAATATATAGCATGCCTATAAAAAAATTTCAGCCTCAACTCAATTCTCAAAAGGGCTCTTTACATTTTTGGTCAAAGTAGTGCTACTACGTGCATATATAGCCGAAATCAGTTGGACAGCGAGCCCAACTTAAGATCTCGATTCAACTGTGAAGAGCTGAGGTAATCAGATATTACCACCTTGGTATTATGTAGATTTTCGGAGTAATCACAACCCTCAAACTCTCGAATAAGCACGTAGCTTGATAATTCAATTTCAAACATCTAGTTTTTGTCTCAGAGCTGCAAAAGACAGTTACAGGAAGGCAGTTAACACCAGTTACATGATCTTATCCTCATGCAAACCACTTTATATAAAGATATGAACAACCTTACATCCAATGTACAATCAATGTACAATCACATGTATGCAACGGGTGAATTTTTTTCTAGTAGTTAAAGTCTTCATTTTCAATCCAATCCGTTTAAGGTTCAAACCCTCCTCTCTCTTTTCTAGTGTAAAATTAACGTAGTAGTATCGACATATTATTAAAAAAAAAGGTGCAATCCACATGTACAGCGCAAAACAATCTGCATACAAAATGTTGGTTAGTGACTTAAGTATTGAAGAGCTCTAGAGGCCTGGATCCCTACAAGTCTCTAAAGTTTTACGCTCTTATTTTTTGTTTGCATGCTATATTTCATACCGGCGTCTAAAGTTTACGCTCTTGTACATTTGCATGCTATAATATTTCATACCGGCGTCATGTGTCAAAATCTGCCACTAAAAAAGGCTGCCACCCCCGCCTTACGAAATTCACTTTCAAATCTGCCACAGATGTCCGATCAATCGAGAGCACAACTGTCGTTGAAAGGCAAAGGGATATTTCCCTTTAATTTCAGAGCCCCGAGAAAAGTGTTATGAACTTTTTAAGGTTGAATGCATGCCGATTGGAATATTATACGTCTGAAAAGCATCTTGGGCCAACATGAAAGAAATTAAAAGCGGACAAAGAGAAGTAATATAGTGCGTGACCAGAACATATTCACAGTGCAAAATGGGATAGTGGAAATACACAAGTATCCATACAATACACATGTGTTCATTGGAATGCAAACTGTGTGCTCGAACTCAGGACAACATTACTTACTTTTGTTGAAAATTTGCGGCAGAGGGGAAAATGTACTTTGATTGGTCAAAGAGAAATGAAATTATAGGGTTCGTTTCGTACACAAGATTTAATTGAAATAGATAAATTACTATTTTCAAAGAATGTTGGAAGAAAAAATGAAAAATTTATGTGGCTGACTTGTAGGTAGGAGATGAATTACTCAAAAATAAAAAATTATCCATTCCAATCCTCCCCAAAATGGGAGGATTAGAAGAGAGAAGTTTTTCATTTAATGCTCTTTTATATTCCGTCAAAATCAAAAATTCATTCCTCTACCTTTGTATGCCTTGATTTTAGAAGGTTATCATTTTCAATCCAATTCTTTTTCACTAATAAAAATTTTGGCAGTGGCGTGGCTATTGATACTGCCAATGGCCACGGACTTGAACAGTAGCCGCTAAGGGTAGGCCACAGATTGGCCACAGACACCCTCCTCCACTGGTAATGGTGGAGATTGGCCATGGCTTTGTTAGTCAGTTAGTGGCAGAATTTAGTGATGGGTCACCCTATTGTCCCACACTTATTTTGATTTTCTGCCCTGGAGAACATATTTATTATTTATTCATCCAAGAGATCCATCCCCTCCCTCTCTTCGTTTCCCTTCAAATTTGAAATTCAAGAACATTAAAAAGGAGTGTTTACCTACCTGAAATCGGAATCAAAATGTGAAATTCAATTCCGATTACTGGAATATTTCAATATTTATTAAACCTTGAGAATAAAAATTGTGGTGGGACTCACATAAATTTCGAAGAAATCAATTTCTTATTTTGGAGGAATTAGACTCTTTAGATATAGGTAGTATTTCAATTCCGAGGTGTTATGAGGAATCCAGAATACAAATCTTCTACCACTTATATCCTCACTTTATTTTTTAAGAGATTTCAACACTATCCTTCCCACGTGCTGAGAGCCGAGATCCACCCACGCGCCCGAGTGCCCTCCTTCCCTCAACAACCACCCAAGCTCGGCGACGCAACCTAATCCCACTACACCGCTCCCGGCCATCTCTCTCTCTCTCTGTTTCCCCCTCTCTGAACCAGAAAATTTTGAAATCAAATACAATGGGGTGAGAGAGAGAAAAAGAAGAAGAAAGAGGGACGAAGGGAGATTACGGTGGGACTCATTTGCCATGTCCCGGATGCCCTTTGGACTTGATATAGATAATCTTGAAATCATAATGCAATGGATAAGAGAGTGAGTTCGGTGGTGGTGGTGAGGAATGGAGTTCTTTGTGAACCAGAAAGATAAGATTAGTTGGGGTTCTTTGTGAATAGAAAGATAAGATAAGATAAGATAATTACAATCTGCTAGTAGAAAAATAGCTTACTGACAAAACTTTGGCGACAAATAATTTTCGTTCGGGCAAGATCACTTTGGGCGACAAAATCCCTCTTTCGTCGCCTAAACATCACTTTTAGGCGACCAAGTAAGTCGTTGCTTAAAATTTGAATGGGCAATGAATAAATACATTTGTCGCCCAAAAAGATGAAAAAAAGTGGCGGCAAATAGAGAATGTGGCACCAAACTTTGGGCGACAAAATAATTCGTCACCTAAAATTTCTTGCGCGACAAAGTGTTAGGTAAGCTCCAAAGTGGCGACTTTAGGTAACTACAATACCACTTTAGGCGACGAATATTTTCTTCGCCCGAAACCTAACGAGATTTAATCCCCTCCACTTCCAACCGGGCGGTTTTTGCGAGAGAAAAGTCTGCAAATTTGCCTCTCAAGCTCTCCTCTCGAGGATTTCTCCCTCCAAATCTCTCTCTCCCTATCTCACTCATCTCCCTCATCATCTCACTCTCTATCCCTCTAGATCTCTCTCTCTCTCTCTCTCTCTCTCTCCCCCAAGCTGGAGTTCTATTTCCTCCTCCACCACCATTTCTGTCCTCCTCCTCCTCCTCCTCCACCACCAAAATTGTTAACGGTAATTTTTATTTTTTAATATTATTTTATTATTTATTATTTATTATTTTCAATTCTAATTAACATAAATTAATTAATTTTGTATAGGTTTGTTGAATAGGATTTTTGTTGGAGCACCAATTTGAAGGTATTTTCTTGATCATTTTATGTTGTTGATGTACAAATTTATTTTATATGGTTTGTATGCAAATAATTTGTATATGTTGAATGACTTTATGTTGCGTTGTGCGTACGAAGTTAATAGTAATTAACTTTGTAATTTGTGTGTACGTACGAAGTTAATAGTAATTAACTTTGTAGAATTTATTTTGTGTTGTACGTACGAAGTTAATACTTCGTATGCATTTTTTTAACAAAACTTAGTTTCCCGTTTGTGAGAATTAATTAGTTTCGCATGGATGCGAAAGTGTGGCTTCAACGATCCAATTGATTCTTCCAATTGTCCCATTTTTGGACGGTTTGGGAGTGCACATTTGTGTGTCGTAGTTTGCAATTCCTTGCGGATTAGGGTTTGATTGTGGGTTTTTTGGTAACATCTTCTTACGTTCTTCGAGTGCATAGTAGGTATTTGATATCTCGTCGTGCACTTGGGGCTGGCAGGAGATGCGCAGAGCCGCCCACGTCGAAATCTAATCTTGGTGGATCAAGTAAACTACGAGACACAAATATTGCACTCCCGAATGGAGATAAGGCCTTTCACCAGGAGGCATAAGGTGACGAGACATAGTTAATGCTCCCTTTTCTCTCTCTTTAATGTGGTAGCAGGAAAAATGGACGAGGCAGGTGGATACATGTCCAGGAGCAGTTCTTGTTGAATATTTGGAAAGGAGTAGATAATTTTTATTGAATTTGCAACGAGACACAATAGGGGGCCTTCTCATATCAAGTGTCCATGTAGGTCGTGTAACAATCGTATGTAATGGAGACCCACAGCAATGTTTGCCATCATTTGGTAGAAATGGGATATGGCGCGGACCACATACGAGATGGAATCATCACGGGGAACCATTACATCATGCTTCGTCTTCGTACCGATCCACGGCGGAGGCGAGTGAAGGAGAATTTATACGGCCAGCCAGCCAAGTCATGGAGGTATTGTAAATGACGGTTGTATCCCATCGCCTCGAGCAATGACAATGAGGAAGTGGGAATGACGTGCCTCCATACATGGACAAGGAAGCATTCGATAAGTATGAAAGGTTATTGAAAAATACCAAGCAAGAATTATACCGGGTTGTGAAGACATTCGGTTCTTACGGCGGTGTGGATTTATCAAGGCAAGATGAAGTTCCGTATGTCAGAGCCGGTGTTATGACTACTTTATTGGTATTGTGTGTAGGATAACTTCAAAATACAGTGTTTGCTGAATCATAAAAGTGCTCAGAAGGTCTTGAACAGTCACAGGCTTAGGGTATGAAAAAAAATCCATGCATGTGTAAATAATTGTATATTGTTCTATAAGGAAAACAAAGAGTTGGATAAATGCTTTCTGTTTTGTAATAGCAGGCGAGATATAAAATCACACCTAAAAGAAGGACGAAGATTCCAAAAAAGTGTTAAGCGTTATCTTCCATTAACGCCTAAGTTACGACGCTTGTACATGTCAACGCACACATGACAGCGGCATGAGATGGCATAAGGAACGGGTTGATGATGATGTTGCCAGGGATCTGCGAGATGGACGGGCATGGAAAGAATTGATCGGATGCATGCCACACAGCCTTGCCTCCCAATTTGCATCGGACCACGCAATGTCGATTAAGACTTGCCCACTTAGACGGATTTAATCCCGTTTGGAGTTCTAAACCAAACACACAACACTTGACCCGTCGTCGTAGTTCCTTATAATTTTCCGCCTTGGAAATGCATGAAAAAGGAATTTACGATGATGAGTCTATTAATCATAGAAGATCCGGGAAAGTCCATCGGTGTACATTTGCGCCGTTGGTTGATGAGTTAAAAGAATTTATGGGAAAACGGTGTGCGTACATTTATTAAGTCAGGAAGATGTTCACCTTACTGACGCGTGATATATGGAGGGCGATACATGATTTTCCTGCTTATGCAATGATTTAGGTTGGAATACGAAGAGGGTTATATGGCATGCCGGTTTGCAAGAGGACGTAACATTTGGTTGGCACGCCGAAAGGTATGTTATATGGGTCATCGTAGATGGATTGTAGGTAAGGATCACAGTGAGGCGTACAAGCGATACATCTTTCAATGACAACACATGGGCAGCCTCGGACCCGGAGAGAGTGGTCGGGAGATGACATTACGGCTAAGTTGAAGAGTTTAGAATTTGGTCCATATGTCAAGGTGTTCTTTGGGCCCAGGACCAGCTTCGCATCATAATGGATGCATAAGAGTATTTTGTTTGAACTCCGTCTTGTGGTTCAATTTAAAAGCTTAGACACAACCTCGATGTGATGCATATTGAGAAGAATGTATGTGATACATTGGTGGGGACAATTCTAGACGCATTGAGGGAAATCGAAGGACACGATAAAGCTCGGCTAGATTTGGAACGAATGGGCATAAGGCGACCCTTGTGGATGAAGAAGAAAGTCGGCGATGTACTCTCGAGAAAGGGTCATCGTTTTTCAGCGTAGCCAGGAGGGAAGAAACAATTTTTCAAGTTTCTTTCTTCGGTACAATTTCCAAATGGGTATGCTTCAAATATTTCGCGTTGCGTGAACGTGGGGAACAAATCGATTTCGGGATTAAAGAGCCATGATTGTCATGTGCTAATCCAACGCCTTCTCCGGTTGGTGATCGAAGTTTCTTGCCTTGATGTGGTTAACTAGATAGTGAAGTTGTCAGTTTTATACGATTGGCTTGCAAGGTCGTTGCGTGTGTCGGGTGGTGTAAAAAGTACGGAGATGAAATTGTACACATCCTTTGCAAGTTCGAGCCGATTTTCGCCCGGCTTTTGCCTAGTATGATTCACGTGATGATACATTTGGCGGATGAGGCGTTGCTTGGTGGACAGCGATCGGCTTATATCGGTGGATGTATCCAATAGAAAGGTAACATTGACCCATGACTTTTGTATGATTCTTCATCATTTTATACATGTTTATTAATTACAACCATCGCTTTTCGATTTCTGAGGCTTCTTGGGGAGTTAAAAAAAATTTGTGCGCAACGGGGCCAAGCTTGGAAGTCCATTGTGGAGGCATGGATTGCATATGAGTTGCTCACTTTTTCTCGTAATGTATCTAACGAGATGTTGCGAGACGACTTTCAATCGGCCCCAACGCAGCAACGACGGTGGTGTTAGGAAGAAAACTTTCGGTGTTTGCCTGCGCACTTAGTTTGGCTCGTCACCAGGCGAATCCTTTTACGAGAAAGGACATGGAGGTAGCGCATTGGTTCATACTCAGCAAGCTTGTGACGAGATTGGGCCGCTTCTCGATGAAGGCATGAACAGTTGATGTGGAGTTCATATCCTTCAAATTTACTTGTCGAGAAACACCGTGTATTGTTTCCTCGTTGGTTGCGCGTGAACATGTAAGGGTTTTTCATAAATTGTCCTCCCCCCATAAATCTCGTTGTGTAATTGAGTGGGCCAGGTTTGATTTCACTATTTCGTATAAAGATCAATGCCCTGCCTTTATATTCATTTGCAAACATTCATTTATTTTTCTTTTCTGATTTTTTACTTGCATTGAAAGTTCGGATTTGAAAATGTACATTCCATGTTAGGTTGGGTTAAAGCTTTTGCCACTTACTTTAAAACTTAGTTGTTGAGCTCATAAATGTGGGATTTGTCCATCTAAGTAGCTATTGGTTTTCAAGATGCTTTAACTTCCATGTTTTAGTACTGGTTTTCAGATTAAGAGAACTATGGCCTATGGGATAATGGTACCAGTTTTTATTTGCTTGGTATACATTTTTTCTTATAAAGGTAAGGATTAGTTGTCTGCTATGTTATTAGTAACTTTTTTTGGTGAGGAGGAATCTATTATAGGTTTTAGCGAGAGAAATGAACTTTATTTGCTATAGATTGATTGTATAACATTCTAAGGATTGTATGATTTTGTTGTCTTTGATAGAAGAGTTTGTATTGTAAGTACATTCAATGTTTATTACAATTTATTTAATATGCATATGTCCTTTTATTTAACAATTTGCTTAGCTCGATTTACGGATGTCGGGTTTGATTTCTACACGCCGCGCTTTAGTCTAGTGGCTCCATCACCGGTCGGCCGCTCGGGATGTCTACGAGTTGTACGTATTCTCGTCCATTGCCTTGGTGATGTTTCTGCATGCTGGCGCTTGTCGAGCTCACCGTGACAATGTTCCGGAGACCAATGCCCTCGAGCACCAGGAGTTCCACCGAGTCAATAGAGGGCTCATGAAACGGAGTAATATACCCTTACCCTTAATCTTTTTCATTTTTGTTCGATTGTTTAATACCGTCTAGTTCATTTCTATTTCATTGCATGTTCAAACATTTTCTACGATTGTCAAATATGTGGAAATTTTGTGTGGATGTGGATATGTTGGAATTGTCAATTTTAAGGATAGTTGGAATTGTTAAATATGTTGGAAATGTTGTGTGGATGTGGATATGTTGGAATATGTTGGAATTTAAGGATATGTTGAAATTTATTCAAATTTAAGGATAGTTGGAATTGTCATGTATATGTTTGGAATATGTTGAAATTTAAGGATATGTTGGAATATGTTGAAATTGTCAAATATGTTGGATATGTTGGAATTGTGTGGATGTGGATATGTTAGATTTATTATTTGCGGTTATGGGAAATGTTAAATTTGTTAGGGGGAGGTTACGCCAAATTTTACGTAGAGTTGTAAGATGACGTTTTAACCTGGTGGATTTTTTCTTTGGTTTGGCGAGGGAATAAAGACTCGAGGCCCTTGCAAAGTTAGCAGAGTACTGCTTGGGGATCCCTGCAGGCGACTAATGAAAAGATCGTCATCACCTTTTCGAAGATCACGGGGTTGTCCTCCACGACCCGGCCTGACACCACAGTCACCGGGAGATAGGGCGTCTCTTTGCGTGCCCATTGCCCTATGCAATAAGATTCATAGAGATCGATCTTAGCTCAAACAAGGCGGTGATGTGGGACCGGCATCGGTGAGTGTATTCATACTTTCTACTACTTTTAATTAAGTCCAATATTTTGTATATATTAATAATATTGTTTTTATTTTTGCCGAGTCCAGCTTTAATACTACGGACCTTGATGCCAAATGGACATACTACATAGAGGGCTCTTCAAAGATGCGAATTTACAAAAAGTGGAAGGCCGACCTCACAAAGTTTTCAAGTCGTATCCGGACACACGAGTTGCTTTAGCCCGAGGATGCCCTACGGAGTTGGTGGAGCATACGATGATTGGGGAGTGGTTACATGTAACCACTTTCAATCTCCTACTTTTGGTAAGTTTACACATTTTTTTTTTTTATTATCATTTTACTCAACAGTGTAGACGCGCTAACAAATTTTGGTTTCAACGACGTTAAAGCCAATTCGCTAAATAGGTTAAAAAAGATACTTCTCCACCACTCAGGCTCGAAGCGCTTTCCTATAGATTGGTAGATTCAACGAAGGTAAAACTTTACATTTTTAATTTTAATATATTTTATATTTATGAATTTTAAATTTTAACCCTTTTTTTTAGAAAGGTGCAAAGTTTACAGGAGATTGACATGTTCGAGGAAGTTTATGTGCCAGCACCGGTGATGAGACGGCTCATTAGCTCCATGTAAGTTTATTTAATTACACATTACTTTTTTTCTTCTTTTATAATTATTATAAACAATAATATATTTTGCTTATTACGAGGCCACTATGGTGGAGGAAGAGCAATGCTCTTCTCGAAGAAGTGGCATCACGGCTTCCCAGAGACTCCTATGAGGACGTCACCTCCCAGCGGGATGTTTGGTCTTCCCAGCTACTCATGGAGGCAGCTAGACCCGGACCACTTGGTCATAGGCTTGGTAAGGTTCACGGAGGATGGGAAACGGGACTCGAGAGAAGGGTGCCTCATCTTGGCTGCTTGATTTGGGAAGAGGTCACCTCGTTGAAGGCACAAGTTCAAGACCTGGGAAGCGGAAGCGCTCGCGTCTCGGGAAAGCCGGCTCACGTCTCGAAACCGTTTCGCGTCTCGAAAGCCGGCTCGCGGCTTGGGGCGCTCGGATAGGCCAAATCTTACGCGCCCTCCGGTTGTTCGGCATTCCATTGAATATGCTATGCTCATTCGATTCCCAGCCCCTCAATAGCAGGGCGACGAGCACGACCCAAATGTCGCCTTATATTTTACTGACAAAATATATTCGTCGCTGAACTCTATTTGCCACGCATATTTTCGTTTCCGAAATCGTCGTTCGAATGTGGTGGGCGACGAATGTATTCCTTCGTCGCCCAAATGGTTGGTCAACGGCGGACTTTTAGCGAAGACGAATGAGTGTAGACGACGAATTATTGGTCGCCCAAGCGTTTAGGCGACAAAGGCTACAGCAGAGCGTGAAATTTGTTTTGTATAGCCCATGTACCATTTTGTATTAGTGAATGTAATTTTCTTTTTATTGAATGTAATTTTTTTTCTTAGAAATAGAGAATAAATATATTTTCACTTTATTTTTCTATGTGAATTAGTATATAAAATATAACAAAAAAATTTATTATATAGATATTGAATAAGAGCATTTTAGTCATTATGTTAGTTATATTCCGATTACAATGAATTAGTAAACAACTTATATGAAATCAATACTATTTTTATTCTTATTTTGGAAAATTTTAGTAAACAATTTCAATAAGAATTCGGTTCAATGTAGGACGTATAATTATATGCTCTAGTCCTTTTATTTCTCTGCAATCCCAGTTGAGTTCAATGTAGAGAGCGATATGTTGTCGCCCTGCTTAGCCTGAGAAGCTCTGCCCGGATTCCTTGACCATTTTCACTTTGTCACCCCCTTGGACGATGACCTCCGCAAAACCCTACCTTTTGGCCTTTGCTTGTGTAATTGGTACCGAGACGGAATAACACATGCTTGAACACAATTTCTTGTCTATATGACTAGTCTAACAACTAGTCGACTAGTTACTGAAATGTTACGAGGCAATGACCTAATACGGGTAAAAACCCTAAATGACCGAGACTACACAAGTAATCAAATATACACAGTTATAACTCGGCGGGATAGACAAACATCTAACATATCATACGATTTGATAACATGAAGTAAGCATGCCAATAACTTAATAGGAAGGGGTTAAGCAAGTTATAACAAATAACACAATAATTTTTGGTGCCGGAAAAACCTAGCCCAGGTTAAAAAACCGGGGGACTCAAAAGGAGTCCTATCCACTAGTGATGAATAAGGTTCATACAAAGTTTCACACAACAAGCAAATCCTAGACATGTTCAAAGGGCGGCTTGGTACCTTTGTGCAACCTTATTTAGCACCAAATGGATCTTGCCCGGTCTTCACGGAGAGGGCGGCTTGTCCCTACGAGCTCAACGTCTTGTGACGCAGAGGTCAAGGCATGAACCATGCAAATGGAATGAAGATGTAAAGATGAAAATGCAAATGTGGATTCAAATCGGCCCGGTCGGTTTCTCAGCTCAAAATAATTGAGGAAAGAACCAACGTGAATCCAAAACAAAATGTTTGTGAAGATTTAGAAATTTCAAGTTTTAGACAATAAACAAAACAAACAAGTTTTCCAAAAGATTTGTGTATGATAACACGCGAAAATTTAATGCTCATGCAAGCATTTTATTGTGCCTGTTGGGTTTTGTAACCTTAACGAGAGGGAGCAAAAGCCAAAAAAACACTCTCTGCAATTTTTGATCTTTTAAGTGTACAACAACCATTCCAAGTTTTTAAACGACCCCAAGCGACCTTAAAGATCGGAAAACAAAAGGAGGGCGGGTGTCACAACCAAAAGCGGACCTCTAAAGATCAACGGTGAGGAGCGCATTGTTAGGGGCTTGAATAGTGTCGGTGACCCATGTGGAGTTTTCTTAATTGGTGTGCCGGCTTTTACGGAAAAAGACCCAGAGACTCTATTTGACTAGACAAAAAGACTAGTCAAAAAGACAAAAAAAACTTTGACGTAAAATGCATTAAACGGTAATGATATTTGAATGCACATGCAAAACCATACCTCTTTTGATTTCATGCAGATTCTTCAAATGATGTAACTTTCTTAATCTAATCTAGTGGGATTCATCATAAGAGCTTGTGTGATGTTACAATTTTGACAAGGAAAGCCAAAAACTAATAAATCTAGAATTTACAATCTCCCCCTTTGGCTTTTCTTGACAAAACAAACCCAAACCTAACACTAATTTCACACCCACACTCAAGTAGATTAAACGAAGTCCAAACCTGCACAAAAAAACTTTTGACACGAACAAGTGTGAAATATCATGGGTTATGAAAATGAGAGCATATTAGATGCATAATTTCTCCCCCATTTTGTCACAGGAAGACAAAGGGACAAGGCGGAATAAGACATGCAAACAAGTATAAAGCAGACAAATCCAAACGCAGCAGCATGGCTAAGACAAAAATCAAGAATCAACATGGTAAGGACAACAAGGAACAAGCACTTGAAAAACAAACATTAAACTCACAACAGAAATTCATAATAACCAAAATGATAAGCAATATTCAAGTCCATACAGAGAATTTAACCAAACAGAAAAATAGAGTTTGAGCCATCCTTAGACACCATTGGCTCTCTAATAGAGACCCCTAAAATTAACTACTCCCCCATACACGCTACTCCCCCAGAAGTGATGCGCATCAAAATTCCTCCGAGCGTGAGCTGGCGTCGGACCCATCTGAGGAGACAGTCCCTGAAGCATCCCCAGAACGAGCTTCTGCAAGTTCTTGACGAAGACGGGCATTCTCAGCTTCAAGGTACTTAATCCTGCGAAACGCTGAAGCAGTGGAGGGAGGAGGAGGACGAGGATTGCCAGATGCAACAGCGGACATAGTGGCACTTAGATCCAGAGACGAACGAGTAAGAGCCGTGGTAGAAGTAATCCAAACGTCGTCATTTGATGGAGGCACTCGTTGATTTTGACAGAGCCGGGTGATGAGATTGGGCAGCACAAGGGAACCTCGGGAGACTCGGGCTTTTGAGAGGATGGAGTCAAACATAAGGCAAGAGAAGGGAACCTCAAGACCATTAAGCATGGCATAGACAATTTTAGCAGCGAGGATGGTCGGATTGGCATTATTGGAAGTGGGGATGACATTTCTACGAATAAAATCCCAGAAGCACTTATGGTGAGGGGAGAGATGGGATTTATACACTTGAGAGTTTTTCAAAGGAATGGATGGATCGACATAAGCATCCCGATGATAGGACTCGATAGTATAAGCAGAGGTAGCATCCATAAAACTCTCAACATCAGATTTGAAGGATGAAGGCAGATCATAAATATATGCAATGACATCAGGGGAAAAAGGAACTGACACATTTCGAACATACACACCTGGACCCATGCTTGGAAAAGTAGGTGGAAGATTGGCGTAGAACTCCAACACCCACGACAAATTGAATTTCTCCAGTGGTTGGTTGACAGTATGAAGTTTGTATTTTTCGATTAAATCGTCGGCTGTACAGGCGGTGGCGAGAGGAAGGTCAAGGAAGGACACGTGACGCTCAGAGACGACGGGCCAAGAGGAGATGTGGTCGAATCTGGTCCTGGCGCGTTTGTTGAAGAATCGAGCAACTCCATCGACTAACTCGGTGACGGATCTCTCAGTGGACGGAGCTGAAGATCGGGATCTAGTGCGTCGTGGAGAGGAGGAAGAAGAGGAAGCCATGGAGAGGGAGGATTGTAGTTGGTCAGAGAGAGAGGATTTGAGACGGTTAGAGAAAATGGGTTGAAAAGAGGCAGCACGAGGTTTGAAAAAAAATTGGAGAGGAAATTGGTTTCAAAAAATGAGGCGGCACGATATTTAAGAAACTGAAAGTGTAGAGCCCTAGAGTCCAGATTTTCTCGGAACACAGAAAAAGGGGGGAAACTCGAGGTGGCAGAGGAGACTAGAAGCAGAATGACATAAATAGCCCTATTTCTCTTATCTGACTAGACATTAATACTAGTCAGAAATGAGATATGTCCACTTAGCGTGTGTTTGTGAAAAAACAATCACAGTGTACCCAAGTCAACTCAGTTGAACAAGACAACACACATGGTACCAAGATCAAGGAAGAGCACAGTAAGCTTTGCATCAACAGATAACAACTAGACAGATGCAAAGAAGAGGGAATAAAATAATTTCAACAACCATGCTTCCAAGATAAAAGAAAACATTAAATAAATAAAAAAAATGAATGCAATGGGTTCCTCAAGAGCTACTCTTCAAAGACATATATAGACAATAATATTAGGATTGGACTTATTCATTATATAACTATGATGTGTCAAGGTAAGGGAAGGGGATGGTTGATGGCCATCATGAAATCATATTTCCTTGCTAACAAGGCCAAAACGAATGTGCGAGTTAACAAAACTTTTAATAATCCATTGAGCTTAAGAATTAACACTTGCTACATAATATGAACAAAAAGGCAGTCAATGATAAAGATGGAATTTCTATGAGATGAGAATGACTGATAAGGCATAGAGTAAGATGCAAGTCCTATCATAGTAAGTGCAAGTTTGAGTAAGGCACTTCAAAATTCAATTTTTGAATTTGATGAGGACAAGATGTGAAAACACCATGACATTGCATGGAATAGTATTTGACCGAGAGGAGTTATAAAAGAATTTCATATTGTTGAAGGAGGTACGGTGCTGCTCTAAATTTTAAGGGATGTTTTTCCCTTTTTTTTTTTTTTTTTTTTAAATTGTTGTTGATGTAGAGCAAGCACACACAAATGTAGAAATAAATACCACTGGGAGATGGTCATATGCCAAAAGGAATTCCAGATTATAGAGCAAGTAGAAGCACTATGTCTCAATTAAGACCAAAGTAGACTTAACAAACAAATTCACCTAGGCTTTTGTGAGTTAGGAAAAATGATTTTTCAGAGGCCATCATATTTTGGAAGGGAGAACCTTTGACATCATAGTCAATATTTACTAAAGTAGAATCCACACATTATAGTACCATGTATGACCTTGAAGAGAAGCAAACAGAGAGAACAGGTAGCTGTTTGATGAGTGAGATGACTAATAAAAAATATGCACAGAAAGACAGTGGAAGCATAGCTATTCAAACTATTCTAGACTAAGCACAAATACCAATAGACCGTCGAAGATTTTCATACCTTCGATTATCTAGTGCTTTTGTGAATATATCCGCTAGTTGTTTTTCAGTTGGCACAAAGTTTAAGGTGAGAGTATTACCTTCAACAAGATCTCGAATAAAGTGATGTCGTATATCAATGTGCTTGGTTCTTGAATGTTGGACAGGGTTCTTTGATATGTCAATCGCACTCATATTATCGCAATAGATCAGAAACTTCGATTGTAAGATCCCATAGTCACTAAGCATTTGTTTCATCCACATTAGTTGAGTGCAACAACTCCCAGCTGCCACATATTCCGCTTCGGCGGTTGAAAGAGAAACACAGTTTTGTTTCTTGCTGTGCCATGCAACCAGGTTGTTTCCCACATAGAAAGCTCCCCCAGAAGTGCTTTTCCGATCATCTATACAACCTGCCCAGTCGGCATCACTATACCCAACGAGATTTGTATTTGTGTCATGAGTGTAATGTAAGCCAAACTCAGAGGTTCCACCGACATACTTGATGATTCTTTTAACAGCCATCAGATGAGATTCTTTAGGACAACTTTGGAAACGAGCACACACCCCAACGGCAAATGCAATATCCGGTCTACTTGCAGT